>OY759274.1:37900989-38218489 GCA_963662155.1 Lamellibrachia columna
GCACGCACACACACACACACACACACACACACACACACACACACACACACACACTACTTTGAGGATGGTTTCGGATTTTTAACTTTGGTTATTCTATATATTGCACTCAGAAACTGTATATGTATAATCAATTCCACGGTGGCTCCTATGGCAGCGACTGCTGCAGTCTTAACAGTCTCCAACAATAAATTATTTCTGATTCTGATTCTGGTTGCAGCTTTTAATTGAGTACGACAACTGTTTTTCTGCATTATAATTAGTATTGTGTTGTTTTTTTTGGTGTGTCATTTGTGGATCAACAATCAATTATTATTATGTGTTGATCAAAAGTTCAACATATAATAAACTGTCTCGCACAATCACTGTCTGACTACGTGAACAATTGTCTAACCAAAATACGGAATCGTAGCGTGGCCACATATACTGGTGTGTTCGTACTACCAACGAGTTAGTGATATGTGATCAATATATTTGTGTAAGATGTCAATATATGAATACACTAACGCTAGGATGCGATCTATCGATTTGATTTATTCTGGTAGGTGTTTAGTAGCGTATTCACTAATGTGGGCCAATCAGTCAGTATCTAGGTATCCGTATCTCGGCGAGACACTTACGGAGGACATGTCACCGACAAATTCAGTTGACGTCAGTGCCTATAAGTTACGGAACTAGCGATAATTAGACATATAGCTGGAAATGTCTGTCATCTATGGAACTGAACATAAAAATGTAACACGAAATGTTTGATGAACAAATACAGATGTTATGATGGCGTCTTATAGCACAGTGCTCTTGGGTGCTTGACTCAACTTACACTTACACAATTAAGGACTCACAACGCAAACTCATCAAAACTTATTACGAAACTATGAAGCGTATTCTACTCTTAGAAACCATATCGCAATTTGTTGATTGTTTTTCCCAATTGCTGTAATCCCAGGAAGATATCAAAGTCTCCCTATAGATATTATGTCATACAGTACCACTGCCAGCAATACTGATGGCTCCACGTCGCCCGGGCA
Source organism: Lamellibrachia columna (assembly GCA_963662155.1). Classification (NCBI taxonomy): domain Eukaryota; kingdom Metazoa; phylum Annelida; class Polychaeta; order Sabellida; family Siboglinidae; genus Lamellibrachia; species Lamellibrachia columna. The sequence goes on from OY759274.1 coordinate 37,902,015, forward strand.
GTGCGGTTTTTAATTAGTAGGCTTCACATAGAGTGTTGTATGCAATACAATGCTTTTGTAGTATAACTAAATTACACTTTAAAACAAGTACACTTGTGAATATTTCTGCTTGTATGAAACATTACCAGTGTGACCCGAAAAGAGAAGCAAGCATCGATCTCAAGTTCTTCTCGAAATGGCGTCAGCATGTACACAGAAGGCGACATATGCGTGGTACGTCATACAAGTTGTGCTTAAATTCAAAAACATCGTCACACTATATGATGCCAGTGTTGTGTATTTCTATCTGTCACACCGTTACAGTGTCCGAACCAGTCTCCAACTCTCGTCCCTGTGTTACCGCACCAAAGCTGATAAACCGGTCAGTGTCTGCTTCCGTAATACGGGAAGAAGATATCTACGTACGTGTTCCTAGCTGCTGACAACAACCCCAAGCCATTCCCTACACATTCCTGATCAGCTATGTAGAACAGTGTATATCAGAACGTATTCATTCGCAGAGGACTAAATGACTGTACCAAATGTTCTACTGTTTGTGTAAATGCTTCCAGCGTGAATATGTTTAAAAACAAAATTGAGGGGCGGGTTGCACTTTAGATGATAAACTGAAAGACTCTTGGTAAGTCAGAGGCTTCTTTGTCTACATGCCATCGATATCTTATCGCTTTGTATGGCAATGGGGTTAAATCTTGTTAAAAAACAAAAATATATTTTATAAAGTTGCTATATTGACGGGATGGGGCAATAATCTAAACAACAGAGCAACATTTAAAATGTGTAGAACACTATTTTAGCTTAATTGTTGGCTATTATAATTGTCTATGTATGGCCATTTGTGGGTGTTGTACATATTTGTCACCAATATATTGTTCGAAATGTTGTTATTTATTTTACTCTTAAAATGTATGTTCAACTTCAATTGCTGATTGATTATTTTCATGCACAAACATTTCGATATGTACCTCAATATCGTTGTGTGAAAATGTGTATGCATAGGTTGGTTAGTTTTGGAGATTTTGTTCATTCGTTTAGTTTTCCAATTTCAAATTTTTTTTTAACTAATAGTTGCAGATAAGCAACGTTGCGATGACCTTACCATCTATGTACACAATATTAATTTTTGTGGGTGTAACATATCTGTAACTGTGACACAATTATATATTGTTTTACCCCATCCACATGCCTATGCCTAGACTAAATCTAGTGTTGGACATTCTATTTAAGCAGTTACTCACAAAGCCACCACCATGTGAAAAGAGCAAACCACGTTCACCGTTCACTTCTATATGACCACTATCGTTTACGTTGGAATGCCGGCGTAATGTGTTAGGCATGAGTAATGCGAACACATTCACGCTGAATACAAAATATAGGGAAGCGTGGATTCGGTAACAGCTATTGCGGAATCTCCATCCGCAAGAACACTAGACCTGACTTGTTTCTTTATGCAGGAGTGTGGATTACAAGATGTTTGCTGGTATCAGCGTTTTTCGGCAGCATGGTGAACAGATTGATTGACAGACTCAACGAAATGTCATTCGACTACAGGTATCGTCTATATCTTTATACGTGTTCCTCCGGTCAGTAATCCAACATCCACATGGTGATTCTATTCCACAAACAATTGATTTGATTTTTTATCAGTTTTGATTGCTGATCTTTATCAGAAAACATGTGTTCACTTGCTAGATCATTACATGGAAATGTGACTCAGCATTCATCCTGGATGCACGTATGCTATGTTCTTTCTGGCCGTGTCTCTCCGACATATACACCTTCATACAAAAATAAAACTGTTCAGCGTTACCTTTGACTCGTAGAGTTCAATCAATTGTTTAAGACGATTGTGTTTAAACAGGACGGTTGCTGTCGTGCTTGATGCAGAGAAAACAGCAGAGAAAGTTAGATTACGGGTAGGTATAAAGGTGACCCCTTTTAGATAGCGCTTTACTCTGCTTAGTTTGCATCTTCCCCGTTGACGTCTTGGCAACCCTTGAACTTTGTATGCTTGGTTTGATCTAACTGAATATTTAATTTTAGTGTAATTTAAAAAGCATATAGGTGTGACATACGCAAACACGGGATTATCTGTATACATTAAGTGCGTGCGTGCGTGCGTGCGTGCGTGCGTGCGTCACATACTAAAATTAATCTTCGTTTAAATAAATTGTTGTATAAAATATTATTGATTGCAGAAAACGCACCACCTGTCACTACCGCCTGTTTATACGATTGGCAATGTTTCGTAAGTCGTGTTACATTCTTCACACATGTATGCCTTCTTCCACTGTATTGAGACTATACACCTTTTCCTATTAGCTAACAAAAATACCCATCCTCCAGACGGGATAATTTGGTACTTCATAAGTGAATGTCACGGAAACAATATTTAAACACATTTCACCGAAATACTTTGGTACTTGGTGCTGCCAGTCAATATCTTGATGGCTTCTGAGAATACAACTGTCGACGTAATACTGACAGTAATAGTCACGTCTAGCGACGCATTGTCCTTTGTTACGTAATTTGATACAATCGAAGAATAACCGCATCAATTGTACGTAACTGTTCGCATAGCGTTGCGTACCATTGTACGTAGTAAATACAAAGGGTAATTCCATTGTTCAAAGAAAGGGTAATAGCGGGGTGAATTTCTATACAAAGAACTGATGAATCCTCCGTTGGGTAGTAGATGAGCCTCTGAAAATTTGGCGCCCGAGGTACAAAGCGTCTAGGTGGAGAAGCGTAGCAACCATCCATGCATGCATGCATACATACATACATATATACATGCATACATACATACATACATGCATGCATACATATATACATACACACATGCATACTATGGTGGTCCTTTTATAGGGATAAACATATAAAGTCCAAAATACTTTCGGGACACCTCTCAGTTTTTTTACAATCTATGCAAAAATTACCTTTTAGCGGAATTGATCGATGTTTAGAGGTCGCTCAATGGGTGACGTTCACTTCCATAGCCGCCCATGATAGAGGCCGCTCAGTGGGTGACGTTCACTCCTATTGCCGCCCATGATAGAGGTCGCTCAATGGGTGACGTTCACTCCTATTGCCGCCCATGATAGAGGTCGCTCAATGGGTGACGTTCACTCCTATTGCCGCCCATGATAGTCTATGCGCGTGTTGACGATACCACACATATGAACCAAAACTTACAGGAAAATGGAAACTTCTTTATTAGAAACTGAAGGTGAATGCATTGACTTTGTATAGCATGCATTTCTTCAAATTATTCACTAGTGTCACCTTCTTGGCACCAGGGTATCGTCTACGATGTTCATTGACGACACACGGCAAATACTGCTTTTTCACTTCATCTTTGGTGTGGAAGTAGTTGTACTGCAGTGCAGTTGCAACGGATCCCACACATCCTCGCTGTCCCTCCTCTCTTTGTGCCAACAGAAGCTGCCTTCTTCCATGTTGATCATATTGATTGAGGTTATTAACAGCCTCCATAAACGTAGCTTCATTTGACCGATTCGCCCTGTTTTTATTCTTCTTCAGCTTGATCCATTCATCAAATAGCTTCCCTACCTTGTATTACAAGTTACATGTTGATAACATGTGACAGTAGTCATGCAAATTATGACATATGACAATTTTACTAACTGCTGCTGCTGCTGCTGCTGATGCTGATAGTGATGCTGCTGCTGCTGCTGCTGATGATGATGATGATGATTATGATGATGGTGCTGATGCTGCTGGTGCTGCTACAGCTTGCTGCTACTACCTTGCAGGCACCTTTATGTGTTAGTCGCTAGAGTTGATTCATATCTTAAATCTTTCCAGAAAGATGCAGCTATCTACATCACAACTTAACCGTCTCGTGAAGGCATTGGTTGATGTACTGCTGTCGCTATCCGAGTTCCTCTGCTACTTTATGATGATCATTAACCAACTGATACATGGAAGCATCCTTGCAATGCCCTTTCCCATTTCTGTTTACCTCTGGGCAGTGATGTCAGTGCCCCGCCCGTCCACTGCCTACTGGATTACTATGATCGTCTACACAGAGGTAAGACCATGCTTATTTGCTTCGTTCGTGCCTTTTTAGCAATGCTCCTTTTGTATGTCACCATACATGTCACTAAACAATGGTTTACGTTATATAACAACTGCATAGATTGCCGACTATAATATCATGTATATGGCTAAGTAGTCATTTAACTAAATATGTTTTCAGCACTATTACACCTAAGGAATGTAATAGTAACAAATATATGATTTGCAAAGATTACAAAGATTACAGCTATTTGTGAAATGCAGTCTTGTATAATTATTATCTTTCTAGTTATTTAAATACGGTTTAATGATCACAGTAACTTTTGTATCTTATTGAATTTCGTCTGACTTTTTGAAGATATGAAATACATTTTGATATTACCAAAAACATACATATTAGGTTGTGATTCTGTTTGAGTTTGCTCTTTCATGTTTTACTTTTACTGCAAATGCACAACGTCGGAACTGCCTCTGCTGACGCTGCTTGCAGTTTGTGCTTTTAATGAAATTCCTCTGCCGCTTCTACCTGTTCGACTGGAATGATGTTACGAGTCCCAATACCGACCCTCTCTTCCTGCCTCGACTCATTGGCGTTGACCACCACTATTCATATGCACACTTTGACATGGCTCTTCTCCTTGTGCTATTTATACATCGCTCGCTACTCAAGGTGAAGTGTCCACATGCTCATGTCAATTTGATACATCTGAGTTAATTTGCTGCTAGATATCTGATTACCAATTAATCGGCAACTGTTCATTCGCACACATTTGTTCACCCTCTATGATTTACTCTAGCCGTTGTGTATCGCTTACCATAAACTGCTATTGTAGATCATTCAGTAATTTATTAAAATGTGTTTAGGTTTTTTCTACGCTTTTTTATATGTATGTACATTTGAATGAAGCGATATTCTCTTTTAATATTATTACTAGGTATTACCAACTATTGACATTCGATTAGATGTGGTAATGTTATGAATACAAACATGTTGCCATAAATAATTTGCTAAATTTAAATTCCTAGTACTCATACCGAGCATGTAGCAATATGCCATGAAGTGAAGATACATTTCTTATCTCATATAGAAATTATATTATGATATATCAAATTGTGCATTGGCACCATATATAAGTATTTACAAGTGTGCTGTGTCTAACTGGTACTGACCACTTTTGACACAATGTAGAAATATATTGTTGTGCATCAATTCAGTGAATTGCGTAACCAGAACTAATTGCTTATTACATATCAAAATAGTGTACAATGAAAAGTGGCATGTTACCTCTGCGGCATCTAAAATTGTAACACAATAACACATACTCATACTATGTTGTTCGCAACAACAACAACACAATTTAATTGTATATGGCTGCAATACTACAAGGTTATGGTATTACTGTTGAATCAATTATGGTTATATTTTTATGTAGCAGCATACATTGCGCAAGGAATGAAGCAAGGTTTTTTTTGTGTTACGCAGAGTAAAGGACTTTGGAGAAATGCAACTAGTGCAGAGAAGGCATTCAACAGAGCAAAGCTAATGCTGACTCGACGCCGTGTCGATACGGTGAGTGAGTCAACTTTAATGATGGTGACGTGAATTAACAGTTCTTCCTGAGTTGAATAGCTTTTGTGTAAGCATTGGCAGGAGTATTTTGTCAAGCACGATAAGGTTTTGAAATAGTATAAATGACTCTTCATTTAATCATATATTCTGGCATAGATCAAGTAAAACTGAACTCACAGTAAATGTTCTGCTTCTATGTGCAGCCTTCAAAATCCTATTGTGATGATGGGTCGATGCATAGCTACTCCAGACAAGCATCGTATATATGGGAGAGAAAAGAAGGGTACGTGAGGGTAAATCAAACTTTGGAATACCACCATCATCTAGGACCATGAATGTGTTGAAGTGCATGTGCCATGCATGCCATGTTCTAAAACCCTCCCCAAACTTCAGTAAGCTGCCAGCAGCTGCAATCTAGTCGTGTTGTTCAGTTCATTATGATCATTCGATTAAGCTTCTGACTACTTTCCTGTTGTCTGACCAGCACTTTAAACTTGTTTACAAGTATTCCTTTTAAAGGGAATGTACAACAATTTTTTTGGTTAATTTATTAAAATTTTATTATGATAAAAATTATATCAAATTGTGCTGTGTCTAACTGGTACTGACCACTTTATATATGGTTAACCGATACGGAGTTACTTGTTTTTTTTTTTTTAAACATATCTAAATCCACAGAATTTTTCGATTTCATAGTACAGCTAAATTAATAGTGTTACACTTCATATTTACACTTCATATAATAGTTATTACTGTAGTGTATTTAGCGTCAGTAACTATATAAAACGGGAATTCGATACACCAATAAATAATCATGCGAGACCAATAAATAATCATGTGAAAACATTATATTTCACATTTAAAGATGAAGTTGTATTTGTCTGTCAATAACCGCCGTACAGCGATCTCTATATAAGTTGTTGCCTCAACTTAGATTCTCACAATAAACCACCAATCTAGAGCTTGCACGAAGAATGCTCTTCCTTTGGTCAGTGGTAAACACAACCCATCATGCATATCCTTATGATAATGTGGTACAATGTAGAATGTTAAGTGCACAACTACCTAGCTCCCTGTTCTTGTTATGTACTGAATAATACATGTTTAAATTGCAACAAATAAACTTCTCTAATAATAAAATATGTATTGTCAAAAGTTGGCGCAAAGCTGGATGGTACCTGTGTTGTGCTTTGCATGTTTATGCAGCCTGTTGCCGTGGGTGAAAAGCCAAATGAAGCGTGCCAATCACTTGGTCACAAAGAGCCTATACAACATTGCAGACGACGTCTATTTCTGGATGTTTCTCTGTGATATCGCATGTGTTATCGTCGTCATATTTTACTACAGCGACTTCGCAGGACCGGTCAGTTATTATAAATAATTACGGAAAAGTAATGGCAGTGCAACAACAATCTATACATAATTTTACTCCTATAACCGATATAGAGCTAGATGTCTTATCATGACAACATTTGAATGGAAAGACAAACCTAACATCGACGTTCTGTCTCAAGTGCCTGCTGTGCTAAGTTTTGGTACCTCACCTGCATGTCATTAAGGGGAGATATGGCAGCTAAAATGATGTGTGTTTTTAATGTGTTTCCTCCGTATTCCCATAGCTTTGTAGGTATACTGTCAATACTGTTAACTTTTATAACACTGACATAACTTTAAATTAGTATTATTCGTGGATAAAGCTTGCGTCTACCGTGTAGACAATGCCATTATTCACTCTTTGATGGTCATTTACAAGAAATTATATTTTGGCAACGAGAAAGTACAACACTCTGGAATTTAAAATGATACAGCCATCCTGTTTGGACTGTTGCGTTCACGTGCATATTCTCAAAGCCAAATTATATTTGTGTATAGTTTTTTGCAATATCTTGGGGGTAGTGAATAAAAATGTGTCGGCAAAAGTTACATTTTGAATATCATAATTTTTTTAATTCAGAAGAAGAAAAATATTCGTAATGTTGGAAATTGTTTATAGAGGAGTTATATAGTTAACTAAGCCAATGATGATTGTGAAAGTATTACGATATAATATCCGTTACTTTTCAAGTATGTATGTTGAATCATGTATGTTGAATCAGTCACCAGTATCTGGTGTGTTGTCTCCACTTTTATGTGTCCTTCCTTGGTTAGGCATTCCACTGTGTGTGGCTCTTCTGTGACCACGATATGTTCCGTGGTAAACGTCTGGCATTCAACTGTTCATGGTTCATCTGGAATTACGATATGTTCCGTGGTAAACGTATTAACATAATAGCATACGCTATCTGGGTAGCCTCACTTCGGCCTGTTGCTTTTTGGTCTGCATGCTATATGACATATTAGTAAAACGAATAGGTTGTATTGATTTTGTTTGATCCAGTTGTTGAATCAACAATTCATTTGATTTTTTGGTGTGATTAGTATCGTGAAGTACTTCGCTCGATTTACAATATTTTGCTATTACTCTTCTTTGATTCTATAAGTTAACCAGAATGTTGATAAGTTGTCTAGCGAAAGTATGTCTGTATCTGACATAGTTGTACAAATGTACGATCCAACACACTGTTTTCAGGATACTGATTCCCAAACGAACTACTTGGCGTCTGCAATATCTAGAAATGAGGTGGGTGTTTCTTATTTACTTAATTACTACTAAACTAAAAAAACAACAATATTTCTATACACATGATAAACACACCTGATCTTTGTTGGCAAGTCTTTGAATGGTACTACTCTGTGAAAGCATGCCGCTAACGAGCTGATTTTTCTCCCTGGAAGGAGTGCTGTTGGACATATAGTCAATCTCTTAACAAAGCACAACGCACCCAATAAGCCATACACTTGGTCGGATTTTACTTGTGCGTCTCAACCACATGCACACTGTATGTGTATGCAATTAGAGCCGGCCAAAGTGGGGTTGGCATAACAATCTTTCGTGCGACAGTTGCATAAAAAATAATCTACCAATCATGCCACGGGTGAATGTCTACTGTTCCGGTGCGCTAGCAACCAGATCCCCCTTGACAAGGAAGGACCTCATTGAAGTACTCGTGAGAGGGAAAGATGACACACCATACGCATAAACAGAAAGAAAGACTGTGTGACCTTCCATTAAATACTAATAGCTTTGTAAATGTCACCGCTTTGTTGGCCTGCTAATTTCTTTATGAATATGAAGTCATGTTTACCCCCCAGTTTAAATGCCGTTGTCGACTTTATCTATTACCGATCTGCCAAACTTGAAGCTAAACCCAACAGCAAGCAACTCAAACAGAACCGCATTATCCCCTTCAATGAAGAGTTTGGTGAGTTTGCCTTCACTACCCGCATCTACCCTAATCATCTCTTCGTGAGGTTGTGGGCCTATCTTTGAGTCAGAAGGCCTGCGATAATTTGTAGAGGATAGTCCATATACCGTACATGATCCCCAATGCGCACCATCACTGCCATGGCTGACCACAGTGACACCAGGTATGCATTACGTATCCCGCTCATTCGACGCCTCTGCATAACGTATTTGCTAACATAATTGAATTCCTCAAGATAACCGTTTCCGACAACAAACACCAGTAAGTTTGTTTGACCGTGTTTAGCATAAGTAAGTATACGCGCATTATCGGAATTTCATTTCGGAACCCGCACACCCGACAGATGGTTACAACAGGCGGTATGTTTCATGGTCAGTTTACTGACCAAAAATCCACCAAGTGAGAATTGGTTTCAAATTCCAGAATGGTATCAATGGTACCATGAGAAATGTGCCAATGGCATATATATTTACTTAGTATGTAGACATACTGCCTGTCTACACTTCATATATAAAAACATTTTCTTTAACAACAGGTAAACGTTATAATTGTGTTTGCTATTGTATCCATCGCTACTTAGGCGCGCTTTGGGGAAACCAATTGGGTCCACTGGGGACATCCTCCTTGAGACGCCCCGTTGGGTCTACATAATATTGATTTATTTTGTATAACGTTATTTTTGATCATCAATTGATATGAATTAGCCACAGGCAATGCACAAAGTCGCGCAAACACAATAACGCCAACCATGCCGAAAGCGGGAAAACGCACTGCAAGTGCCACTGAAGAGTCAGAGCTAGCGGAAATCAGACGATCTCTGGATTTCCTGTGCGAATCCTTTGAAGAAATAAAAAACCGAAACAAGACCACGGACAAACGCATCTCTGAGCTCCTTGACATCAAGGCAAAAGACGATCGCATTAACAAACTCGAAGGTCAAGTTAACGAACTTGAACAAACCATGAAAAAAAGAACATCATCATTACGGGAGTGAACCTCAACAGTTATACCGCGACCACTGCCACGCCAAAGCAGAACGTGCGCTCCTCGCCAATAACAGACGACGAGCCACTGTCAATCACCGAGAGCTCGGCAATGTCATCAACCTTCGTCAACTTCGCTAGTCAAAAACTAAACGCCCATCTCGAACTGTACAACATATCGGCGATTCACGATCTGCCGCCCGACGTGATGGAAAACGCCCTGTCGTCATTCAGCTACATTCTGCAGGGAAAAAGGCTGAACTGATGGCGAAACGACGGGTGCCTAAAGGTACAGACATTTACATAAACGACCATCTGTCGTCCTACAATAATGAACTGTTCTGCCATGCTAGACAATTGAAAAAGGGAAAACATTTTCAGTGCGTGGACACAGCATTGCTGCGTCTCCATAAAGGTAAGAGAGGACGGGCAAAGGCTGAAAGTGAAGACCGTAGCGGACCTTGAAAGATTGTGAAGTAAATTCACTATCAATATAAATGGCTAAAACCTTACTAAAGACAGATTTGTGTACTGTTTGTAATCGGAACTTGAATAATCACGTAGTTAAATGTGAACTATGTGAAACAAGTCTCCACAAAACGTCTGTGAAACTAACTCAGCACCAATATATGTTAATTCGTAGAAAACACATTGTTTGGGTCTTCTTATTGTGAAGTCGTCCCATTTCAGAATATAAGCGATGCCCAATGTATATTTGAATATTCTTCTGTTGAAAAAAAAAATTTATTCATACATTAGTTAATAAATGTTCCCACTTTAATGTGAACTTGTTCAAGTATTCTGATGACAAAACTTTTTCTTTCGAAAATGACATTGACCCAGACAACAATTACTACAACAACAAAAATGTGCATCAAAATGTGAATATTACACTGACATGCAATTCAAAAACAACATTAGTAAAGCGAAGGGATTGTCATTCATACACTTTAATGCTAGAAGTCTTAAAGCTAACTTCAAAACAATTAGAGACTGCCTCGGAGAGCTTGATCTGCAATTTGATATCATCGCCATATCTAAGACATGGGCTGAACTAGACCTAATCAATTACTATAATATAACCAATTACAATGGTTATCACATTACTAGGGGTGATCGAAGAGGTGGTGGTGTTGCAATATACACAAGTAAATAACTGTCTTGCAAATTTCTTGAAACTAAATCGATGACAGTAGAACATATCTTTGAATGTGTTTCAGTGGAATTATCCATAAAGAATTACTCGAGTGTTACTATCAATTGTGTCTATAGAACACCAGGATGAAACTTAGAAACATTTTTTGAGAAGCCTGAAAGTATTTTATGGTGCGCCAAATCGGCCAAAACAATATTTGCATGTGGTGATTTCAATATAGATTTGATAAAGCATGACAATCACAGCAATACGAAGCATTTCCTTGATATGATGTACAGCTTGGGTCTTTACCCTTTAATTGATAAGCCCACCAAAATCATAGATAGCTCAGCTCAGCTCGATAATATTTTTACTAACGAACTCCAACATCATCTTACTTCTGGTATTCAAACTAGTAACATTAGTGATCACTTACCAGTCTTTGCAATGTGTGAATATAAAATAAATAGAAATGTAAAAAAAGAAGTTAATCATGTTAGAATAATGAATGTAGATAGATTAGCTTCGTTTAGAAAAAAGATAAATTTTCAATCCTGAGATGAGGTGCTAAACACTAATGAGATAAAGCATGCTTATGATACGTTCCTGAACATATTTATACTTTTGTTTAATAAACATTGCCCAGTGAAAACAATAATGAAAAAAGTTGCATTAACAAAAAGCTATGGTTCACAAATGGACTAAGACGTGCTTGCGCAAATAAAAAGAGGTTTTATTATATCTCAATCTTCTGAAGCGGAACTAAAATACAAAACATATAAAAACAAACTGACATCTGTATTAAGATGCTCTGAGATAACCTACTACAGCGAGCTGTTAGAGAGGCAGAAAAATAATGTAAAGGGCACCTGGAGAATACTAAACACTATCATCAGTAAACAATTCAATGCACCAGAACACCCTACTTATTTTGTGAGTAACAACAAACAAATATCAGAAAATAAGGCTATTGCAAATGGATTCAACAACTAATTTACAAATATTGGCTTTAGCTTAGCAAAGAACATTTCTTCACCTGACAAGGATGTGTCTATTTATGATTATTTGAGGGAAGGATGTAACGAGAGTATGTTTCTAAGTCCGGATGATGAGCAAGAAATTGTTTGAACTGTATAACAATGTAAAAATAAAGTAACAACGGATTTTACTGATATTAATATGAGCATGGTCAAAATAATTATTACTGATATCGAAAAACCCGTAAATCACATATACAATGTATCTTTCCAAACAGGTGTGTTCTCCAACCAAATGAAAATTGCCACAGTATTTAAGGCTGGGGATAATAAGTGTGTATTAACAAATTATAGACCTATCTCTTTACAATCACAACTTTCTAAAATTCTGGAGAAACTATATAATGCTAAATTGTACAATTGTCTAATAGGTATGATTTACTGTGTATGGGTTTATACCTAATGTCAACCTCTCATTTTAGAATTGATTGAAAACATTACTAATTGTCTAGACAATAAAACATATTCTATTGACGTATTTATAGATCTCAGGAAAGCATTCAATACAGTTGAGCATAATGTATTGGCCAAAAAATTTATTCCTATTCGTGGTATAGCACATTAGTGGATTGTGAGTTTTTAAAAATATATATCACAGTTTGTTCAGTATAACAATTGTGATTCTGAGGTACTTAGGGTGTGGTGTGGTGTACAACAAGGTTCCATCTTAGGACCGAAATTATTTATAATGTATATCAATGACATTTTCAATGCTTAAAAACTGTTTAAGTTTATTTTATTTGCAGACGACACGAACATGTTCTATTGTAATAATGACATAAATGAACTTATCCGGCAGACAAATGCTGAGCTGGATAAGCTCCATGTGTGGTGTTCAGTGAATAGATTATCATTAAACATAGCAAAAACAAAATACATGATTTTTGGAAATCGCGCATTAAAAACAATAAAAATAGAAAGGTCACAATTAATAGAGTTGAAGCAAGTAATTTTTAGGTGTATTGATTGATGACAAATTAACATGGAAACATCATATTTCTCTTTTGAAATCTAAACTTTCAAAGTGTTGTGCGGTTATGTACAAAACTAGCTTCTTACTTGACAGACGTGGAATGCGTATTTTATATTATTATCCCTTCTCGCCTTACAATATGTATTGTGCTGAAATATGGGGAAATACATATGCAACAAATTTAAAATGCTTAGTCTTGTTACAGAAAAGGGTTGTAAGATTAATCTGTGGTGCTCAGAGATTGGACCACACATCTAGCCTATTTTAATATCTCCGCATCCTAAAATTGCCAGATATGGTGAAACTAAAAATTGCTGAAATTATGAATAACGCATTTAACAATTCATTGCCAAACAACATACAAAAACGTTTTGTATGACCCTATGTATATGGCCGACAATAATGTGTATTTAAGCAAAAGTATGCACGCACTAATCTAAAAACAATGTGTATATTAATTAACGGTGTAAAGTTATGGAATTCCCTTGACAGCTGGTTAATTCATTGCAAGAGTGTTCATCTTTTGAAAAAGAACTATACCGTTCAAGTATTGCACAGCTATGTAACTAATGAGTAACCCGATTATGGTGAAAAAATGAATTGTATTGCAGTAGAATTGTTTATTAAATATTCTCTTTAAAAAACACTTACACTTGTATAATTGTATTACTTAGTGTCACGTGTATGTGATATGGCAAGTAACATAAGCACTACGCTGCTTCTTCTATATATATCATTATTTAGAAAACGTTCTACACAGTTATTTACATGTATAAATAAATGTATAGCTATGTGTTTGTTTGTGCCTCTAGGTGCCGCTGGGGTTTATATTTCTGCTTCTCTTCATGTTCATGTGCATGCTGATTGACCGAGCTTTATTTCTACGGAGGATGGTCTTCGGGAAACTCATTTACCAAATAATCCTCATCATAGGTATTCACGTATGGATGTTCTTTATACTTCCAAGACATACCGGCAGGTAAGTGAATCCATTAGTACGGTGCTGAATCTAATGAAATGGTCATAAACTCTTATCTGTTGCATATCGCCTTTTCGTTGTATTCACCACGAATTTTTTACTTCCTTATTCAGAACTTGTTTTTTGACAGTGTAATACAACGTGGAGTAGCTATTGTAAAAGGTAGGTTTGTGATACCACGAATGATTGATATGGAATGGAAATAACAAGACCACTCCAGCTACCTAATGAATTGCACTTTTCTATTACAGACCCTTTGCAGAAAACAATAGTGTACAACTGTGGTATTTCTTCAAGTGTCTTTACTTCGGCCTCTCTGCATACCAGATTCGGTGTCATTATCCATCAAGGATTGTTAGTAACTTCCTCATGAAGAAGCCTGGTTACACGAGCCTCACCTTATTTATGATGTAAGTGTGCAATGCAGTGCAGGAATACTTCAAATATACGTCAACATGTGTCTGCCTGACATTGCCGGTTAAACTGCTGTGGACATGTATAGCACTCCAGAAGCATAACGTGTTCCTGTAAACAGTGTGTCAACATGTGTTCAGAGCTGTAGTCAGTTCATTATCCAGACATGCTGTTTGACAATGTTTAAAAAATGTGTAGCCCAAAATGTTATGTACAAAAACATCACGTGTATTTTGTCTTCTGCGACCTATGCATGCACGCATGGCGATCTCGAAATTCTCATTTTTGAACCTTATAGGTAGGGGTTGCACTTATATATGTGCCTTGTCGTTATGTTCCAAGCTACACTATGGACAGTGACATTGTTAAATATAGTTAAACATATCAACCTGAAATTAGAATATGATCAATCATAAGGGCTTCTCGGTAGTAGACGACTTTTCTTGTTTTAAGAAATAGGGGATAATGCAACAAAGAAAAAACCCAGACTAAAGAAGCTCAAGTGGCAAAGGCCGGTCAACAGCATATAAACCATGTCATCCAGTGCCGCCTGTTACCAAAGTAAATCAGCTATGTTGAACTGTTACCGAACCCAAAAGCCCTCAGCCAAACATTTGTTTCACAGATTCCGAATTATCCCGTTCTTGCTTGAAATACGCTACTTGATGGACTGGATGTTGACGGACACGGCACTGGGGCTGCACCACTGGGTTGTGTTGGAGGACATCTACAACAACGCTTTCATTCTGGAATGTTTCCACCATGGCGAAGACGTAAGTTAGATGAACGTAGCAGTACAATGTGTAACGTTTGGATAGCCTATTCTACAGAAATGAGTTATCAAACGACGTAGGACTATGTTGGTTGCAATAATTTTTTGTGACTGTTTAAAAGACATTATTATCAAAATATTTTAGTATTGACAAATCTTACAGTTAAAACATTGTAAAGAACCAGCAACGTGTTTTGACATAGATCAATATCATTAGTATGCCTTTTTATTATTCCAGAGGATAATAAAATAACAATGTTTAAAACTTCCGAGCAGGAATGTGTAAACATCCAGTACTTTCTTAGTGTATATTTAATTTGAAACAATATGAATATATAAAGGTACGTTTTCATAGCGCAACATCCAGTCCTTGTGAGGACTCAAAGCGCATTGCACTTCATCCCATACCTGTTTATTCCATCACCAACTCGTCTTCTCTGGGAAGCGTTCAGCCACGCTGCAGTTACTGCTCAAAGATGATTGGATCAAATTTATCCACCACTTTCAGACAGGAAACCTCTATACAGCTGAGCTAAGTGGAGTTAACGAAATTGCCCAAACTTCTAAACGACAGAAAATGGATTCGAAAAGTGGTTATCTCGATTGAAAGTCCGATGTTCTAAATACTACTACAGCGCCGCAAGAGTTTATAATTATTAAGACGTGTCACCTCTTCACAAGTCAGTATTAGTATGACAATGTCCTACCTGTTGGTAGCAATACGTGACGCGACGGGCCACCAAGAGGTCACCCATCATGAAGTATGGCATCGGCGGAATGTTCCTCTTCCTCCTCTTCTTTATCATCTGGTTCCCTCTCGTCATTTTCTCCTTCACTGGAACGGTCTTCCGCCCGCAGACACCAAAAGGCTGCACCCTCACTTTGCAACTTGGCAGATACAAGGTAAAGTTATTTACTACACTAAACACTAGTAGCTTGCACTGAATGTGTGTCTCTTCCCGCACGCATGCACACACGCACGTACCTATGCACACCCGCACGCACACAAACACTCATACGCACGCACGCACGCACGCACGCACGCACGCACGCACGCACGCACGCACGCACGCACGCACGCACGCACGCACGCACACACACACACACACACACACACACACACACACACACACACTTCACCAACTCTATTTATCTTCGTCAGATACCACTTTTGTAGGTTTTAACCCCAAATAATGCAACAGTGTATAGCTGTTTTGAGTGGTTTAATTGTCTTGTTCGGATATTTTGAATACGATGTCATTTGCTTCAAAGCCTGAAAAATCGTGAACTTTTGTTTAACATAGCGTGGTGAATAAACTTTACTTTCTTAAAGAAATGTCCAATTAAATATACTGGTGTTTTCATGGGATGATCAATATACAGCGTTGGACCCTAGATTACGTAATGTTCAACTGGGGAGAAAGATCGTATGTTCGCCAATATATGGAACGTTTTGAAATGTGAACTTGTTTATCGCCCACTATTTCTCAAAAGGTTATTTTCTAAGGGTGTTTGTGACTCCATTAACCCCACCTATATATGCGCATATATGCTTATTGCTCTGTTCGCCCTTTAGGCCTTATTTGAGATGAAAGTACTGAAATACAATAAAATATCACAGGCGTCGTTCGACTTTCTGAAAGCACGCTACACCACAAATGAGGTGAGTTAAGTCACAGCATACTGTTCGGATTATCTATAGCCTGCATGTTCCATACAATCAGTGGTACCGCATATGTACTGAGATAAATGCACAGTTGCCATACTTACATTACTTATGTCGTCCACTTAACGTGGGGGTATGACGAATTGCTTCCAGTGGTTTCAGTTCGTCGTTACATTTGCTAAGTTCGTCCCACTGAGTCAGGTGTCCTTCTCTGTGATGTCACGAAGGGTTGTGGTTGGTCGATCACATTCCGAGAGCCATCGGGCTTCAAGAGCAGGACCTTATTGGCTATTTCGTCTTGATGCATCAAATGCGATGCCAGACGAAGTCATCTTCGTCTCGCGGTGGTGGTGATCCATGGGAATGAGTCGTGCAGTTCTTGGTTGGTCATATGGTCGCGCCATGACACGTTTGGGATCTTTCGCAGTATTCTCGTGTATGCAGTGCAATCCAGTGCTTTCTCTAGAATGTGCCCTTAATTCGCATCCATCAATCAGGATCGTCCTGAGTTGCGTATCAATATAATTCTTAATTAGCTAGACATTCCTTGTACCATTGTAACTGAATAAACATAATGTTATTATTATAAAATATGCAGCTTGGTGAGTCTCCAAACTTCGTAAAGGACGTGAACTGTGCCCATGCCTGTGCATTTCTACATTATTGTGAGTTAGTGTAGGAACCAACATATTTAAAATCTAGTCTAAATTAAAGTCTAATATATTATAGCTCCCCTGGTTAAGGCAAACCTCCCTACTAACGTACGCGGAAATTGACATCAGCCTAAATCTTCGTTTTTTGCTGAATATAGATCGACACCATCTAACTGTTTCAGTTCGAGCGGCGACCAGTTACGGAACATTACGATACTGAATGTATAAGCATTTTTAACATCTAGGTTGATTAAACATTATATCCACTAGCAAAAATTCCCATCCCAGGAAGGGATATACACACCAAGCAACCTAGTCGATGTTATGTACAATTGCTACGCGTGTTTTCTACTATAATTAATATAAACCGCTCAGATGTACTCTCAATCGGTTTAGGTACCGAAGTATTCGCCGCGCGCGCGTGGTTTCTGCGATTGTTGGAAGTTAACGTTTTACGTTTAACATTTGTTGATTTACCATAAAAAAAAATAAAGGCGTGGCGTTTCATTCGTGGGGTCGTAGATTAATCCCTGAAAGTTTGGCGCCCGAAGTGCAAGCCGTCTAGGAGAAAAACGTGAACAAACATACGTCAACTCGCTTATAGTTAGATACTAAACGAGTTACTATCGTTATCGCTTATCATAATAAAATAAGCCGATTTTGCGACATATAAAGATTTGACAGTTGTTGACACACCAATAAATAATCCGAAGAAAATCCTTATACATACCTCAAACATTCTCCTTTGAAGGCTTAGTTTCCTTTGAAGAATATTATATTTGAAATGCGCTTCTCCCATGAGCTAGGCAAGTTGGCAAGCTGTGCATCGTTGCTGATTCTCTCAGAAGGTTAGTGAGGTACCACTTATCCGATGCTTTTTTAGCCTGTTTTATTTGTCGCGATTCGTGTCGGTGTCGTTTCAGTTTGCCACAGGTTTCCTCACATCGTACACGCAAGATGATGTATACATCGCTGATATCTACGGCCACTCAGATACATTTTGGGAAGTGGCACCTCCAACGCCCGTTATCCTCCACAAACACCTCATGGGCAACAACTCTATCAACGTGTACGCTACAGTGAAGCTTCCCCAATCAATATCACGCAGGTCATAATATCAGTTTTCTATTGAAATCGTGTTATTGTTTAACAAATTATATATGACACTTGCTATTGCTTGCATTTTCAAAATATGTCATAACATGTAGAATCGCCATGCTGTGTTACTGCTAAGAGCTTTGTCTTTAGGACATGTGATATGGTTTGTTTGATGTTCACATGTAACTTTGCTGAAAATGCACCGTAACTGTATTCCCTTGAAAATAATTGCAGTTATGTTTCTTTAATTTGTTTAATTCTTTAATTTAAACTGCGTGAAGACAATTACGTTTGCTTTGAGTTACTACTCAAAAATGTACTTTAAACTGTCAACACATTTTTGCTGTAATCTCAACTAACCAGAAGTCTGACTGTCGTATCAGTAGAAATTAATATTGTTTAGTTGTTTATTTTATGCGGTTTAGGAGAAATCTTGAATTGCAGAATAGTCTACTGGGTCCCACACCAGTGTTTCACCATTTCATTGAACATGAGTACAAGCTGGACACGCACAACAACGTCACAAGAAAAATGCGCGAAGGACTAGCGGCGATGGTCCTGCCACAAGGGAACAGAACGAAGAACGCAGTGTAAGGCCTCGGTTACACAATAACCATAAAGATCAGTGAACATTATAATGTGTTGCGAAAATGACAACCGATTGTGTAGAGTACACTGTTTAATCGCCCATAGTGGATGGACTGTCGCTGTGAGGAACATGATCCGTGTATCCGATGTTCCTTATATCCACGGGTACATAGAGCATAGCAGGGCAGAATGCAGATGTTCCGTACATCGTGATTCCTTATAGCCAGAGGTCACGGCATAAGAAATTCGCGAGAAACAAACAATACTTCTAAAAAGAATAACTTTTATTTCTATAGCGCCGTATCTCAGGGATAAACATGTTCAGAGACGCTTAAGATGCAACAGTATTAAAAATATAATAAATTACTTACATAATGTAATACAATGGTCATGCTTGTACAGTAATTATATTAAATAAAAAGTGCATTGTGTTAAATGTTATTTAACAACGTACAAAAGAGTAGTAAGCCACACTACTGTGAAATGAGATAAGGTATTTAAAAACTGGTCGTGTGTTAAGCATGCATACTTATTTAAAATAAAATAACAATAAAGTACTATGAGCTATCAAACACCCACTGGTCGTATAGTCAACCATTCGTTTTGTGTTACAGCGGTTTTTGCAGTTCCTTAAAACATATCAAAGATTGTTATGTTTTAGTCATTGGATGTAAGATAGTGTGGAAATGTTGCTTTTACTTGTTTTGATCAATAAAATCGTTTATTTACTCGTCAATAAAAAATTTATGTAAAGCATGTTCCTGCCCAAATTTGCAGATGGCTAATGTTTCCTATCGTCCCAAAGATGAAATACAACATGTATCAAGAATGCGATTATTACTGTATTGAAGTGTACGACTGTTCTTCGAGTAACATAAAATAAAATTTCCGTTTGAAATATGTTATGTCATTCTTTTTGCAACCGAGAGTGCTGGTGTCAAGAAAGTATCGTTTAGCTGGAATTCTAAATAATATCAGTCAAATATAAATACTTGCTTTAATGATTTGCAGATCCATTCCACACGCCTTCCCACGGGTCTTCCTAATCTCAACCATGATTGGGCTCAGGACGGTTAACAGCCTTGACCAAGGTAAATATATGCACGTGATAAATGTTTGAATGTCAGAGGAGTCAGCAATACGAAATAATGTCAACTATTTAGACGTATTTATTTAGACATAGTATTTATAAACATAAACATGATTACAAAAACCATAGCGTCATGAAGAGACAATTACCGGTCAGTTACAAGTAAAAGAAAATTCTGCAATTTATTCTAACGATATATACACATCCGTTCATGAAACATCATTATCATATAAATTTATGAATGATGAACAAAACATATTAGCCTTTTCCTTAGGAGAGACTATTAAATGTATGGTAGGTAAAACAAAATTGCACTGCATCAATACTATACAAATAAAAAATATGTTGAGAGGTTCACCTTTATTGATTTGTTAGAACATCTATCGTTCCTATCTTAATCATATTTTACGTGTGCAGAGTTCATCAACCTGACCCTGCAGCTGCACCACGGTAATGGACCACTTGGCTGGTGGCAGATGTCGGACCAGCGCAAACCAGAATTGTACCAGCCTGAGAGTGAAAACAACACGAACGGACTAAATGACACTTTACAACTGCTGTTGTTCAACGACCGAGCTCCGTTCGGCTTCCTCTCCTACATCGCAGGCTTCGGGTATCACCATTACAATATTTCTCTACAAAGTTGCATAATAACCAATTCCATGAGATACCGGGTATGTGTCGTTAAAAAGTTACAGCAGTTTCGATGTATGAAACGTAACATTGCGTACTATTCTTAGGGCGTAGTACTCGATGTTCACTGTATCTAGCAGCAGCAGCGGTAGCAGCAGCAGTAGCAGCAGCAGCGGTAGCAGCAGCAGCAGTGCTCAAAGAAGCCTTCATATGTTGCCTGAAAGGAGTACATGAAACCGTCCTGGTGCATACACCAACTTATTCAAAGTATCCCAGCTCAGCTGATCGGAAACAGAGAGCGGGTATGGAGAGCGGAGAGAGAGGGGCATCGCTCCCTTATGACCACCCTTTGGCAAATATCGAAGTTAGGGCTTTGAACAGTCAGCCTCTGTACACAAACGTCCACGTTTTCCTAAATATTACCTTCGCCCTTTGGGAGTCTTCACTAGTTCCGTCGTAAACGCTGCTCCCTAAAATAAACATAATATGGCTTAATGGTGTTGACATCACAAAATGAATGTTAACTGTAGTTTACATTTGTCTAACCTTCGAACATTATTATGTTGTGTGAGCAGCAGATATTTCGTGCATACCCGGGCGTTTTAATTCCCTTGACTGTTCCCGTAACTACAATATCATGCTAAAACAGTACACTGGCAACGCGACAATGTGTGTTTTATAATAAAAATATGCATCCCATATACATGCTAAAGAATTGGCGTTGTACCGTTCGAGCGTGATTTCTTTCGTTACCATATAGCTGTTTTTACTTGTACGTGCTGGTGTATACATTCATTGTACGTGCTGGTGTATACATTCATTGTACGTGCTTGTGTATACATTGCAGTGTCGGCGGCCTCTACATGTCGTTAGTGCTAATGATCGGGCGGCTGGTGCGCATGCTCACTCAGGATCTCTCTTACGGGGTGCAGCAGATGGAGACACCGTACGTCGGCCGCATCCTGGACTTGTGCAGGGACATCTACATCGCGAGGGAGAGCGGCGAACTGGCGATGGAGGAGGAGCTCTTTGCCAAACTCATCTTCATCTATCGGTCTCCACAAACTCTAATCAGCATGACCCGTTACAAGACGGACTAGTTAACGACCCATCACGTGGATACATGACTCCACAATGAAGACCTCATAACATCGACGCATATACAATGCATTTTTAGCCACTCTTAACATGCTATGCCAATGGAATATATTATGTCATTTCATGTGCTTATGATTGAGTTCTAACCATATATTTATTTAATAGATATTTATACTCAACCGTGCATGAAGAAATCGACATTTAGTGTGGTACTTTCTAATACGTGACTAGATAATCCTCATATAACGAACACGAATAAGGCACACTTTGGACAACTTCTAGTTTTGTTTTACTCTTATTAACAGATGTGGTCATCGTGTGGAACTATCCATGGCAGTAGTTATCCGACGGATAAGTGGAACAATACTGCTTCGTACAGCGTAAGAACTCAATGTAAACTTCATGGTTCAGTCCAAATTACCCGACGCTACACGTTACGTCTGTCCCTGGCGTTCGCGTAGAATAGGTTATTTATGTAAGACGTTAGTGTTTTTGCGTCGATTGTTGTATTTAAGTACGACGAATTGATATTCTGTTGCGTTTTCTTGTTGCATGTACATACCATTTAATTATAATATTGGTGTGTTATGATCTGTTTCCATATTTTCTTTGAGGCGATCTCTGCTATTTGTTCCTCCCAGTAATATTTAACCAGATTGCCATCCCAAACAACAAGTTCCAGATGGCAAGTGGACAAGGAAGCCATAGGCTTATCGAGAGTCCAACAATTTTATCATCTATGTGTAGCCCGCCCTTATCAAATATATGTCAATTCTATTTTAAAACATTCACACTACTAGCATTAACACAATCATTTGGCAGTTTGTTCCATTCATTTATCACCCTCTGTGAGAAAGAGTACTTTCTCATGTCCAACCTACACTAATGCTGCTTTGTGTCCCAGTCAGATCGTGATACATGTATCAATAAAACTAAATTCAAAGTTTTCTGTGCAACAAGATGGGTTGAGAAGCACAATACACTACAGGACTTTCAGGACATTTATGAACCTCTATTTGTCTTCAGGCAATAGGCTGCCTGGAAATCAACTGGGATGACAAAGCAGTCAATGAAGCATTTGGATTAATTAAGAAAATTACAGATTCCACCTTCATAGCATCTTTTCAAATAGTGCACCATTTATTTGGCTACACCAAAGGACTGTCTCAAACTTCAGGGCTCAACACTGGACATTGTCCAAGGATTCCAAGTGGTGACTCATGTGAAATCTCTCCTGCTTGCCGCCAGGGAAGGTGCAGAATTCGACATAGTTTTTTCGTGTATAGCCAAAACGGCTGAGATGGCCAATATTTCGTTGGAGATCCCTAGGCGATGTAGGTGCCAAACTCAAAGGAACAATATGCCTTCAGACACACCTACACAATATTTCAAAAGGACATTTCCTTCCATTTTTGGATTCAATTATTATGGAGCTTAATTCACGATTTGGAGACTTAGCTAGCCAATCAATCCAAGGTTTGAAATGTATTCCTTCACATGCTACTGACCCGATGGAACAAGAAACAGTTGAAGAGATGCTAAAGTATTATAAGGAAGATTTGCATTCCCGAATTCATTTCACCAGGAGGTCAAACTTTGGTAGTACATGTGGAGTTTCTTGATAGCATTGTATACTCGACAGCTTGCCGTTCTCTACTACCGTTTTTGACGTCACACCTGTATAGTGACGCGACAGGACCGCTGGGAATGAAAACTTTTTTTATTACTAACGCTGTTCATTTGGTAAAATAAATAAAACTTGACTGGGTTGTATTTGCCTAAGGAAAACGAAATACTTTAACGACATTTGACGCTGATGCATTTGTCGCGACCCACGATGTGACGTCACGGACTCGCGATGTGCTAGATTACATCTTCCAGGTTGTGTAACATTAACTGACTGGGGGAGTCTTTGACTCTCGGATAGATTTAGACTCTCGGATAGATTTCGCCTACTGAAATGTGTGTGCGTGCGTGCGTGTGTGCGGGCGGGCGCGCGTGCGCGCGTCTTGTGTTGTGCATTTGTGTTGTGCATAATTTCCTTGAAATGTATTGCTGTTGGCGTCATGGCAACAGCAATAATAACACGAACTATCCATTGTATAGTGAGAGGGTCCTTTCGCCATCATATTGTGCACATTCCTGAAGTTTTCGGTGCTATTACCACGCATCCATTTGGCTCTTTGCAATGAAAAGGTCATTCCAAGATACCTATGAGCAGTTCAATTATTTTCATTCTGAACATTCATCGTGTGGTGTTCTGCGTGTGGATGCAATGTAACAGTGTT
Source organism: Lamellibrachia columna (assembly GCA_963662155.1). Taxonomy (NCBI): domain Eukaryota; kingdom Metazoa; phylum Annelida; class Polychaeta; order Sabellida; family Siboglinidae; genus Lamellibrachia; species Lamellibrachia columna. Next base: position 37,926,335 of record OY759274.1, read on the forward strand.
TTTGTTGACATCTATGCAGACTGGATCTCTTTGATGTTGCTTCTCAGAGTGTTTTCTACAGAGTTCATTTGCACAGTACATACATTTCAATACATACCTCATTAAGGTTTCCATTGACCTCTGGTATCACGGCGTACTGGTTCTTTGTGAGTCTGCTGTGTCAAATACTTTTCTAAGGAATATATATATTTTAAAATATTTCCATTATTCAGCGGGTACCTCCTGTGTCATTAACAGGGTTAGAATTTAGCCTAAAATTAGTGGGGAACAGCAGGGCCCGTACTTTCCAAAATCTAGGGGCCCTTCACTAAAATTGGGGGCCAAGAAATAGTTGCATGAAAAAGCCATAATGTAAGTTTGTTCCATTTTTTTTTATACAACGCATGTGCGGCGAATGTGGCTTTGCGGCAGCCTGATTAATAATTATCATATACGTAAAAGCAGATATGTAGCTAAGGTCAAGATCAAGACCTGACATTCCATGCATATCACACATCCACATAAATGATGTGTATGGCTGCCTGTTCTTCGCAAGAGCATGCACTGAAACAAACAACTTCTTCAGACGTGCAACATTTGTAGTATCAATGCTTTGCAGTGCTTGTTCTGCTTCTAATGTCCCTAGGCATACAAAAAATCTTAAATTTATTTAGTTGCAAGCATATTAAAATTACGCTTTTGAAATAGTTTTAGTCAAAGCATCCCTGAACTTAATTATATATGTATGTATGTATATTTGTATGTATGTATGTATGTATGTATGTATGTATGTATGTATGTATGTATGTATATATGTATATATATATATATATATATATATATATATATATATATATATATATATATATATATATATATATATATATTAGCCTAGGTGTCGTATGAAACTGGAACGTACACAACTAGATTGAGGTTATAATTCCTTGCTAAAAAGGTCTATCTGCAGCAGATATGGAAAATTAATAACTGTCATTCTTTTTAAAGTATATGCTCTATGCAGACATGCTGTTTGGGGTTGAAACCTTATAATTAATATACCGTTAACATTTCGATCTTGTGCCGATCTCTCAGACTACAAAATATACATCAGGCGTTATCCACTAGGTGTCGCCAGTTACATCTGCATAGCGTTTTTTCGTAAATGTTTTGAAAAATTCTTTTACCTTTAATACGTTTTGATTTAGTTTTGTTGTCTTCTTCTCCTGTCTGTCTTTTCAAAATGTTGTACCCGCCAGTTATATACTTGAGAATATTGGCCATTATGATCGAAGAAATCAAATACGCTTTCCCGCAATTTTCAAGTCTTGGCCGGGCTAGTTCATAATCTGTCAACCAGTAGCGCACGAACATCCCCCTGGCGAATACTGCGGTGACTAAGATTAACGCTCCGCAGAAACGGATTGATATTAAAATGGTGTTTTTTGACTAATTGCGTGGTCTTGTACAACGTGTGTTTGGATAACGACGGATGGAACTTCCAGATGTTCGTTCGTGTTGGCTAGGGTGGAGAAATGAAGTAGGATAGGTCGGTAGCAGTAGTGCCTCGCAAAATATGAAATTGCATATGTTTTGTGCCTTTGAGATGCAACGATATCGTCGTATTTATAACGCAAAATTCTGGCTGGGAGCCAGCCGGGCTCCAAGAGTTGGAATTTTTGGGGACCCGACAGTAAATCTAGGGCCAGCGGGCCCCCGCTAAATCCGAATCCCGATTAACATAATCTGTTTGTAACCATTATTCAGCTCATTTCGTTTCCCCCCTGACATCTTGACAGATCTTATGTTTCCTGCTTTTGAACATCATTCTTCTGATGCCTCTGAGCGAAGTGGTCAGAACTGTAGGAGAGCAATACAAAAATAGTATCTTCGTGACGGACTTTTGGCGACAGCTTGGTACCGTGCGTAACAGTTCTGATGAAATGTTGAACATTCGCCTAAATGGGTTTCTCTCGATGTGTTATTGATATCATCCCATGAGAAAGCATTCACATATACAACAATTATTGTTATTTACGTATTTGTAAATTTTGAAGTAATTATTTTCATTAGTTATGTCTCATTCCATAGCAAAGTTTGGTACCGGGCGTAACTAGTTAAAGTTTGACAATTTGTTGGACAGCACGAAGATCAAAAGTAAAAGCACTTATTCTATTAACTATTGTGAAATAACAAATTCATCATAAATTTGATTATACTCTGCTTTCTAAACAAAGTTAATTTTGGAAAATCATTAATGTTTAGTATTAAAATATTGGTGCTGGAGATTGATACCGGGCGTAACAATAGAAATGGGTTTATTAACAAACAAAATAAGTTTGGGTAGGAGCAGCTATTGTAGTGGCTTCAATCATAGTTTGAGACACACATTGGAAAGTTTACTTTAACATAAGACACTTCAAATGGTAAATTATCATTAGTAAATTAAAAGTAATAGCTCTCTGAAATAAAAATATTTTTGGGAAAGCTTATTTTGGCAATTTTTTACACTTTAAAGGGACGTGGACCGATCAACGATCCCAGATGAGCTTGTTCAATCATTCGTTATTGTTCTGCGTCATCCCATGGAGATACTTCTTCAGCAAATCTGCTGAAGTCAGCTCATCGTAGATGGGCTCAACCAATTCTACGATAGCTTCTGGCAGCTCGTGAACGTGTTGAAATGTTTCCTTGTTGCGGTTATATCCACACCAGCTTTTGTCACCGTTTGGACACATGTGGTGATTTGGGTTGTTGTCAGTGCTGCTCACATGGTAGAGGCTGGCCATTAAGTTGTTTTGCATTGCAATAATGTCCCCCACATTTTGTCTAATGGCAAGACCAAAATAATTCTGCAGTGTGTCAATCTTGCCTTTGGTCAGACGACCAATGCCACATAGACCTTTGCCCTCGGAAAGCTTCTTTCCTTTGTAGTTTGTTTTGAGCTTCCGCAGTCGGGAACCCACGCGTTTCTGCACATGTCCAATGCATTCCAGCTTTGTAAGCGCACAGTCTTCACCGTATGGCTTGCAGTCTTGAACCGATTTAAATGACGCCGAATCACCATCATCCAAATAGTTGACGTAGCGCAGGCCATATCGAAATTCAGATCGCACGAACACGCGTGCCGCGCCAACCGACTCCACAGAACTAGCAATTCCACCATGATTGGCAGCACATTTGTGGTCTGCCTTCCACTTCAGGTAGCTTTCACACTGCTTGTTCTCCTTTTTCCACTTGATGCAGCCATGACAAATGTTTGCCAACACTTCGGTGTCCAAACATTTGCCCGTGTCGGTTGATATCGCAGTCACAACACCGTGGTGACTAACATGGCCGCGCTTCTGCCAAGTGCCATCTACTGACACAGTACAGTCACCTCCCACTCTTTCCTTCACAATCACTGCAGCAGACTGCATGCTGTTAAGAGCGACTTTTCTGTTGGCTGCATGGTGACCTTCAAGAAGCTTTTGATAGCTCTTCTTGTTCATGGGGTGTGGCGAGTTTAGATAGGTCCAGAACTGTTTCAGTGCTTCATAGCCATAACCTTTTCCCAGACAGCGTGTGAAGGCAACCATTCGAACGGTGACATAATATTTTGATGCTCTGGCATCTTCAGTTTTACCTTATGTATACACATGATCAAGAGTCACTTCACACGTATCACAGTCGAGGTACAGTCGATGAGCAAACCCCTGTTTACTTTTGACATCGACCTTGCAACACAGTTCGTTTACACACTGGTGGCACTTCTTCGCTGTTCTGGAGATGAAGTCACACAAAACACTGGTGTCTATCAGTATGAATCCCTCCTGTACATCTATAACCGATCCATCAGTGCTCAATGTCGAGGTATTTGTCAAAATCTTCCGTTGAGTAGCATTGTTGGGCGATGACAGTTCATTGGCGCCGTCATCTTGTTTTTTTGCTTTGGTTTTGCTCCACAAAACTTACGTTTTTTCGCTCTTCCACAACGTTTCTTATGATCCATTGTGCGTTCAGCCAACAATTCAATCCTTTATATACATATAAAGGTGAATTTTGTTGTTGGCTGAAGTCTAGATCAGCAGATGATTCACGATGAAAATCACAACAAACAAACACTTCGGAATGGCGATTTATACAAGCACGGTAAATGGCTAGCCAAAATTTCAGATATAAGAGAGCCCACGATTGGCTGATCGCATTGTCATCTATAGATTTTTTCTGAATTTGCTGTTTAAATATTTTTTTAATTGACCGAGTAGAAATATATGTATCCAAGGACGAAACACGTTGCTAGGGAGAATCAGAAGTGACATTAAATTTAGGTGGCAATTTAATTATGCAAATTATGATAGTTATAACTAATATTTTGCCATAAATCAAACAATTCATAAAAAAACATATTAATCAAAGTATATATGGTAAAATATTTGAAATATAAAAAAAATTCAATATTTGACTGGGGGTCTGCTACCTTAACATAAGACACTTGAAATGGTAAATTATCGTTAGTAAATTAAAAGTAATAGCTCTGTGAACTGAAAAATATTTTGGGGCAAGCTTATTTTGGCTGTTTTTTACACGTGGACCCTTCATTGGCATACGACTATTGGAAAGGTATATATTTCCTTAGAGAACTTATCGAGACAAAGTCAATGGTACGTAATAATACCATTTTAGATAAAGAAATAAACAAGTAATAAGGCGGGGAAACTTCAAAACGAACTGTAAGACAATTTTGGAGAGTGACCCTTTAGCAATGAATCAGTTAATGTGAAACAAATCCGTATAAATACGGGATACGGCCTTAATCCTCCCAAAAATATTGACTACGTGCAATCCGTTCCGTCATGTCTGGAGAGTAGTAAACATTTGTCATACGAATTAAACTGTTTATGGCCAACTAAACATAATACGACATACACAAGCAATATTTGGAACATCTGCGAGACAAAAAGATTAAATTGCTCAAAGGAGAAGAGTAGAAATATTCAGTCATAAAATCCATCATATTAGCAACCCAGTACCGGACTAACTGTCTGCAAGGCTATGCATAGTTTGTGCAAGAAAACGCAGTTACCAACTTACCTAAATGTGTCCTTACCACAACTCAAAATAAATACTGTCGCAAATCGCACTCATCAAGGTACACAGAAACTTTATAAACAAGACAACAACATTGCTTAGATTGCTATGTTCATTGTAATTTTATTTACACAAATATGTACATTTCGCTTTGGCTTAAAAACTTCCTTTCATGCTACATGTATAAAAACGCCCACATTAATTAGCTGAGAAAATTAACTTTGCATGTTAATCGTCATATTCTTATTGTATAAATTCCATTTAATATAGTAATAAAAATTTACAACGTTACAAAAGTTGTCTTCACACAACAGTACAAAGAATAAATAAAACCTATTAAAGACATCTACCAAGACACTATATTTATACTGATGTCCAGCATGTGGCGCCACTTGTGTAAGGATATATGCCAACACACGCCAGATGGCGCCACTTGATTAAATTGGGTACATTATTCGTGTTTTCGCACTGTAACTGTTTAATACATCGTAGTTAGTGGTATTAGATGTTCACACAATAATAACGTTTACTTGTAATACAGTATTATTACATGATCCAATCAATGCTTTCTTGATAGATAATAAATTACAAATATAGTTTATACATTATTTACATTCAAAATTAATTGCTGCGACAATTCAGTTTCTAGTAAATATCAGTCAATTTACATATAACGCAATGCGTGAAGCACAAATTTGCATAATTATTGGTGCATATGGTATGATTTGTCAAAGTCTTCTATGTACATTGCTACGTACAAAAATGTTGATACAAACATTATAATAACTACATTTATGTAGAAACGATGATGACAATCAACTCATTTTAGAAGCAATTATGCAAATCTTATCTGTAATCTGGAGATACACTTTACATTCATGTAAGTCTGTCAAATGCTTCTTGTGCAACCCACACAGACGAAATACTGTACATTCCTCTTCTTGACATAGCAGAATTATAAACTGTCTAATTTGCCTATAACACTACAGTAATGACTTCGATGAAGTTAATTTAAATGTCCCTCTTAGGCGGTCTTAAATCTGAATTATCTGTCTGGTGATTGAATATCAATAATGTAGGAACTGGGAAAATGTGGCCATATTTCAGAAGTGGTTATAATACCAAGATGAGGGTTCCATTATGGTTTAATTCAAACATTACTGAGATTCACACGACAGAATCAGTTTAACGTAATATTGTCACACAGGCCTAGTCAGACATACTAGTCCCTATGGTCGCCTACTGCAAACACATGTTGCACTCAGACAAAACTGAGCTTAAAGCATAATATACAACTTTGTCTTTGACAAAGATACATTCATTGTATTCATTATGTACCTGGGTGTGGACGGCATCTGAAAGTGTATATCCTTGTTGCACTTTCACAGTAACACCCAGCAGGTTATGAAAATGCCCAAAGTGCAGCACAATAAATCACTATATTTACAAAAACGCTGTGCTATCAGGATAACAGCAACATGTCGATGGATCATACTAAGACTTGTCTAGAAATCTGCGGACCTTCGCCCTCGCTCTTATGCACATAGTCCGATTTGATCGACCCACTTCCTGGTATCGCCACCACAGTGGGTGTTGCGTGAACTAAGTGCATGTAGGCACTGTCACTGGGTGGTAGCAGGTAGTTTGCTGGCACGGCAGGAGGAGTAACAAGCGGCGGTTTGTTCAATTTACTATGTCGTTTCGGTGCTGCCCCTGGCGGGGGTTTGCTGCTCCGTTTCTTCAGTGGAGGTGGCTGATTGGCTGAAAATGAAAGAGACAGAGTGTTGTTAAGAACATGGTATTTTCCTAACCTAAGTCTAATTTACCTAGAAGGGGTAGCTTGATGTCACAGCCTGTTGTGTAAACTTGGCACTGCGAAACACCCCATGTATATATATATATATATATATATATATATATATATATATATATATATATATATATATATATATATATATATGTATATATATGTATATATATATATATATATATATATATATATATATATATATATATATATATATATATATGTATATATATATTTATGTATATATATATATATATATATATATATACTGTGGGCAGGCTCAATAATGTTCTAATTATCATAATTTTATATACATTAAAATAAGAAATATCTAGTCATTACACGATTGTCAATAATTTTCCACTAAATATTATTAGAAGTTTGTAAGCAATAACAAAGGCAGTAATATGACAACAAAAAGACATTTAAGTTTCTTTGCAAACATGCAATCAATCATAATACAGGGAGTCTGAAAACTATTTTATTGTTTCATGCTTTCAACAATAATTATGACTCCTACATTAATGGAATTCCAGACAATAAACACCCGGGATAATTTAGATCAAGCCAACGCCCACTATTTATGACAGGGCACTTATCACATCCCATTGGCCCCAGGCTGTGAGACTGGAGCTGGGCAGGTTTTTACTCAGTTCAACCTTGTTAACAATGATTAACGACACTCCTGCTTATCAAGAACATAAAAATAATAGCTAACGATGTTAATTCACATGCACTGACAGATGAGCCACACCAGGAACCTGTTGTCAGTGCTGCAGTTCTGGATGAATGAAACTGATAAACATCAGATTGGTCAAATTGGATATGGAGAGGGTTTCTTCAAATGCAATTATATTTATCGTTAACTCAAGTGCGGATGGTCTATGAATGTTGGCACACCTTGATTATGCTAACACCAAAATTTTCTTTTTTTCTTGCAACTATTTAGATACCATTGGTGTGGTGGCAATGTGGCCGGAAAGTGATATTTCACCACTGGTGGTCGGACATCAAGACAAGTGGTCATACTTGGATTAAGTAATCATGTAACACCTCCACCCTTTATCCAACTTGATGGATTCATGGAGGAATATGCGGGTAGAACCTCAACTGGGCACAGCACAATTACCTCAGAAATTATGCTCTGGTATCCCATGCAAAGCTGTCCCATGGGAAAGGAAGAATTCCTAGGAGCAAACCCAGACCTCTCCCTCGGGCCTGATCCCATGTCTGACACATCTTTATGTGGACTGGGCCCACGAAGAGCCCAGGGGCATACATTTTATTTCCCTTCCCTGTTCCTATTTTTTCTTCCTACAGGGAATTACCTAGATTTATGCAAGGGGAGAGGAACCTGAGCAACAAACACAGCTGCTTTCTAAGGAACGGGTTTAAAATAGGATGACCGGAAGAGTAGGAGGTTTTAAGGGTTAAAAAATACAGGGATGAATCCAGCATGTACAAAACGTAAAATTTAGGAACAAAAATGGCACTCAGAAATAACGCCCATAAACTGTCCAGTTGTTTCATATATGGGATTTTATTATACGTAACAAGTTCCAAAATTATTACATAAAACTCCAATAAATGTGTCCATAATCTGGGCAAATTGAAACATTAATAAATTGATTATCATGATACATGAAGCGGGGAAATTAAAATCATCAGGTATGTGTGTCCACCAGCAGCATGAATGCAACACTTACCACTAGTCCTTGGGGAGAGAGGAGCCTCTCCTGGCCTCTGTTTGCCTCTTCCCTCGCCTTCCTCACTCGCTCCCCTGCCACTGTCCCCAGACCCCGTGCTATCCTTATCCCTCTCCATAGTAACTTCCAGCATGTTGTCTCCCTACAATGGATGCCATTGATCATAGTTAGGAGGTAACTTTGGCACAGAAACATGGTAGAACAATTCTGTGGTAGGTAGGTAAATAGTGCATCATAATTTATGATACAATTCCCATCACAAAATAGTTTGCCACATCACATGAGCAGTATTTTATTAAAGCTGTTTCTGCGGCTGTAATTTCCACCATAAATGACTCCCCATAAAATGAGCACTATTTTGTCAAGTGCATTTTCTGTGAGTGCAATTCCAATCATAAATAATTTGACATATCGCAGGAGCAATATTTTATTTAAACTTTTCTATGAGGGTAATTTTCATTATAAAGTAGTTTTGCAAATCATGTGACAATACTTTTTTAAACACCTAATATCATAAAATAATGTCCCATTTTTATAAATGAAATATATTTTTAATGCATTTTTCAGAGCCCATAATATTTCATGAACAAAATAAATTGTTTATTTTTAACATCATGACTTATTAGCTCATTTTAATGGAACATGCCCAAGATGCCTTACTCCAGAATCTAGCAAAATGTGAATACACCAGTATTGGAAAAGAATATGTCTACATATTCTGGAGATTATACTCTGGCTATCACTTTATTACTTCGCTGACATGCAATTATGCTTTCATTCACATGCAATGCACTTGCAGTATGCCGTGCAACAAGCAGACGCACTGTTAATCATGCACAAACATGCATGTATGCACACACATTCCCACAAATTCCACATCATACAATCAGATGATTTCTATGTCATCATATCATTGCTACATCCCTCAATCTGTATCATAGACAGTGACAGAAGCATACAAACCCCAAAATAAAACTTTCATATCGTTAAAAGTTCTGTAGTTTACCTCAATGTCCGTTTGTTTACAAAACCAAGAGTCTGTGTTTGGCTGGTTGCATAGTGAATGACTTGTGTTGTAGTTCCGTTCATATAAGTCAGGGCAATTGCAGTAGTTGTTCTGCAAAGTGAATCATTCAATGCTTACATTTCACATGCACTAAATATTCTAGCAACTAACATGCAGGTTTGCCCATTGAGAAGTCTGAAAATACATCATCCATAACTTTAAAGCAAGTCTGCATAATCGGTGCATGTTTACCTACTTTTAATAGGACACAATTCATCATGATCATGATTTGCCAGGTTGATATGATTTTCCCAATTGCTGAAACTGTAATATTAATATGTATTTTATTGGGACCAGAAACAACACATTTGCAGTGTAATTATAAATTATCCTGATGGAGCATATCGGTGTACTTGCCAAATAATTGGAGGCTAATATGCATCATTATTTATAAGAATACTGAACCAGTGATAGAAATACCAAGGTCTTAGATCTTTTTAATTCTGTTGCAAGCAGCATCTTATGAAATTATTAATTATGTAGACAATTGTGTTAAATTTCCTTCCACGTGAATTGTTCTGCATTGAACATAATAATGAATAGCAACAATGTCAACAAATTCCACAGATTTAAGTATCACACAAATTCCTATCATCTGATACATGACTACTGAAAATAAACCCACAAAATTAAGCTTCCTCACACCTGCATTTCAGCAGGGATTAATGTTACAACAAAGGGGATGTTTCTGTCACAATTTGTCAACAAAATTGTATGCAACTGCCTTTCTGTATTGCGGCATAAGCCTCTCACAGCTCACGCCCTAGGGAGCCACTGTACTATTGAATACCAAGCCATTCATAAGCTCTTGTGAATACAATTTCCGCTGGCGGTGAACACCAATATTGTACAGACTTCCTGCTGTTTTGCATTTATTATAATCTCCATTCCCGTGGTGGCACTGCTCTAATAACCTGCTTTCTTGCCCCCCAATGCCTGCACACTTCTTCACTGCATTATCCTTGTTTTGTCTGAGGATTAGGCCAATGCAATAAACACCCATGCTCCAACAGTCTAGCAGTGACATCAATTTACTTCTTTCACATAGTTGTTAATTGTAATTTGTCTATGCTATCCAAAATAATAGAAAGTAGTGATTATTAATTCACTGTTGCTTGGAACTTGGCCAATTTGAGAGATGTTACAAGAATAGTCATGGATAATAGTTATGGATAATAGTTGACAAAACAAATGAAAAAATTATTTAAAGGTTCCTCCTCGATTCGTTTTTCTTACTCATCTCATTTCAGATTCATCTCGCAAAAAACTTAAACTGATCTAGTACCGACTACAACATGCTTGCTTATTTGTGCAAATGGGCATTTAGTTTTGATGAAGTCATCAGACAAACTATAAATTATTTCTGACATTCTAAAAATGTATGCTATAGATCTGAACATCAGTGAACCTGATTCTCAACTGAGGAGGGAGTGTTTGAACAGTTATTTACTAGCAATAAGACACTATAAAGCATTACATACAAAATAAATTTAACAAGATTTAACCACGAGAACCAATTTTTGCAGGTAATGTTTTAATAACTTTCTAATAACTGTAAATAAAACTATTATCTAAGACAGATGATTGCACAATTACTTGTGAGCTAATTTCCCAAAATAAAACAAGGGTGAATCATATACCCTGCCTACAGGTAAATAGAGCCGCCACTCCACTGACTACATTGGTGTGGCCTCAGTAAGCAGCTTAAGTGTGCTCAGAGAGTGCTTAGAAACGAGACATAATACAGCCGCCGGATTATGGCAAACATTGTTGTCTGACGAGAAACTTAGCGACAGCTGAAACTGTGACACAGACTCAACAATTAACAAGAGATTAACATGATACCCGCCATGATCCTTTGCTCAACAATCAAATAATACATATGCAGGTGTAGTTATTACAATGTACCAGCAATTACGGGATCAGGTCTAACGTTGGTGTAACTTCGTATGGGGGAATTAGCCTAATCGCACAGTGTATTTGTGTGCGACTTTTGATTTCTACTGACTGTGTATTATTGCGTCTTCACTGGGGATTACATACACTGACTTCATCAACATTTTTAATATTAGATGCCCACGACCTCTGCTTGACATTGTTATTGTATGATGGCATTGACTTGTAGACAGACATACAAACGGATGGACTGACAGACTGACAGATGCAAGGAAACTTGGGCCAATCAATGACTGGCAGAAATGGATATAGATAAAACGATTAACTTATTGACCATTCAAACATCAGATTGACAATCGCTGGACAATAAACATAACTTCTGTAATTAAAAGAAAAAATTCTACAACAAAATGTCAAAAATTACTATAATTAGCTATGTTATTACTGAGTTTAAATTAATAATAATAATTAAACCTCTGGATATTATTTTCATTCCAACTTACACCTAGATTCTATTTTTAAGAATTGGGACAGTTCTGTCCTATACACTAACTAGTTCTGCCTTTCATCTCTGTTCCTTATCCTGCTTTCCTCAGACAATGGCATAGTTCACCTGTCAACTACTGTCAATTGTCCACATCATCCAGGTATTGTCTTCCATTGACCACCTATAAACAGTTGCTCCATTAACCCCATACACCAATGGATGCTCACTGCGAGCACAGTCAAAGGTGTCCAGCCCATTTCTTTCGTAACCTTGAATCTCCAAATTTTGGATATCAACGGTGCCCACTTAAATGCACCCCTGACTGTTTAATTTCACTTCAGACCATTGCCTTTGGGTACATCTCCACCGGTCAATTGTCCTATGATGCTGGGTGAAGCGTCCGCGAGTGACAGACCCGATAAAACACCCACAATTGCTAAATTGGCAAGTCAATCTTTCTGGCCAGTGGAGTTGAAACATTGCCAAATGAACCTGTGTTGGCTTTAAATCCAAATGGTGAGGAAGTGCCACATTACTGTTGGGGAGTTAATTGAAGGACAACACTGGCTCTGGGGTACTCTGTCTCCTGTTTCTTGCTAAATCTCATTAATCACTGGTCCACTTAGCTCACCAATAAGACCATGATGCTATTTCAGAAACAGATGTGTTGTACAATTTTCTTTCCGATGTTTTAACAACCTTTGGTTGTCATCTTCAGGAACTGAATTATGGGATTTAGTTCTTCTTCTGCTCACCAGATGGTATGACGAACAGGCTGTCCTACATGAAAAAGTATTAAATCCTACAATTCCTGTTCAATTAAGCAGGTTGCTGAAACGCTGAAAAATAAGTTAACCTTAAAGCTACGTCTAGAAGAAAATTGTATAATCATTCAATTCATATCTTGATGAACATTTTCAGTTTGAATGAATTATGGCCTCGGGTAAAATACATTTATATTTGTATTTAAAGACATACTAAAAAAGAAATGTGAATAAAACCATTGATTGTGAATTAAAATAAAACACATTGTAGTCAACGCTATATAAATATAAATTAAAATAGAAACATGCACACCGGTACAAGTCAAAACCATGGTGATTAACATTTACTAAAATTGTGAAAGTAGCACCAAGGCATGCTTCCTGTCGTCGTCTACTGGCTGGTAGAAGCAGTCTTGAATGACTGTGTTGCTGCTGTTGGTTCTGTCACCAACTTTGACAAATTCCTTACATCCATTGTGAAGATGGAATATATTCCTAATTTCCTACACACATAAATAATTTATGAGCCCTTACATACAAGGTGAACCAGTTGACAGGTGAACACAGGATGCAGCAGCAGACTCTACTAATAGCATTACATACCCCAGCACACCATGGAGAGAGTCCAGGTAGTGACAGGCTTTGTGACAGAAGGTGTGATAGACTACATGATATACTTTATGACAGACAGACCATGTGATGAATTTGACAAAAAACCTTGTGACTGATCATCTGTGACTGACTTTGTGACTGATCATCTGTGACTGACTTTGTGACTGATCATCTGTGACTGACTTTGTGACTGATCATCTGTGACAGGCTTTGTGTGTGACAGACTTTGTAACAGAATCGGTGATAGACTTTGTATAGAATTTGTGACATAATCTGTGACAGACTTTGTGGCACACTGTGACAGACTATAATTATGATACACTGTGTAACAGACCCTGTGATGAACAATATGACAAACACAGGCCCTGTAACAGACACAGATGACAGATGACAGTCTGCAACACAGTATCTGGAGTTTTGTTCTGGACTATCCAGTCAGTGACTCTACCGAAACACAGTGTCACACAGCAAGAGAAGGTGGAACAACCAGGCGGGCAACCAAAAGAAGCAGGTCTCTTACCATCAGGGAAACTCAGTTGGTCCCCTTCCTCCAAGGACCACCAACAGGGACAGCCATTAGGTCCCCCACCATCCACCACAGGTGGTTCCTGTCTATTTATATCTCTCTACACATATGGACAAGGTGCCTAATTACGCCTAACGAGCCCATGTGCCCCAGCCCTGCCCCAGTCCTGCCCCAGCCCTCTGCCACTGGAGGTTCCCACTCTTTCCCAGACACCAGTAAGGCAGGGCATGTGCAGAAATCTGGAAGGAATGCATTTCTTCTATCATCATCCTGAAGCACATCTTTAAATGTGCATTCAATCGGAAAGACAGACGGCCACCACCACCAAGAACCACAAAAAACAAACACCTACTAATCTTATCAAAAATAGACATCGAAGGAATGAATATGGGGAATTCATCCCCAATATTGGCTTCGTTTTCCCGGTGGCTGTGTTTTCCCAACATCTGGGCCTGGTAGATGTGTTCAGTCTAGTGGAAGACCGCCTGATAAACAGCATCCCTTCACAGCAACTGTTCCCTGCAATTACTTCTGCTTCAACTAGTGGGGCAGATAACATTTCCAGCACAAAATGCTAAACCAGGCAGAGAAATTTTTCTCAGACAACCAACTAGAGTATCAGAAACAGGATTTACTTACGGAGGCAGTGATTCCAGAAAATGTTTAACAGTTAATCATCAGCCGGATGAGACCATTTACCAGAATGAATCATAAGTTTCATAAACAAGACCATATCTCAGACACAGTAAGAGGTTTAAACTATGATGTAATCTTAATTTTTAATATGTCTGGGTGTTAATGTTCATACCAACACCTCGAGAACCAAGAAAAAGTGGCCACATTCCTAACTATGTAAAAAAATTACCTTTAAAAATTGTTTTTTTTATAATACAATAATTGTAATGTAGAAAAGTTTCCTTTGGGTCCCATAAACAAGATCTGAGCAACCTCAGAATGCAAATAATCTCTTTTATAGCACAACTTCCTGTGCTATAAAAATGTCATTGTTGTTCTGAATCATGGCACACACCAGAGGAGGCTTCCTGGCATTAATTCTTTGTTTGCTGGCAGCATTTACTCTGTTTGTAATACCCGCCCCGAATGACAGCTGGCAAACAGTTGGATGTATGTACGTGCATAAAGATGGTCTGTATGCTACTGTGTCTGTTTATTAGAACCTACATCCTCCATGTCACTGTTAGTCACAAGGGTATTCAAACATGTCCAAAAGAATAACACCAGTGTTTTCAGGAAGGAAAACAGTCTTGTTAAAATCTTATTAAAATTTTGCTTACGTCTTGTTATAATCTTGCTAAAAATCTTGGTAAAATATAGCTAAGATACTGCAAAGATGTTGCTAAAATAGTGCTGAAAATAGTGGTACCAGAGCACTAACATAAGTATTACTAAAATCTGATACTTTCTCATTTTAAATGTTAATTACTTTAGGAAGGTTCCAAAAATAATAATTACAATAAAGTCAGTTAATGCAATTGCAAGTTATAACAATTTAGATAATAATTATATATGTGTCATTACACATAGATATAGATAAAATCACAAAGAAAAAATTTAAAAACAATGTACAGGTATACTAATCAAATGCAATCTTAAAGCCCAACACATGCATATTAGGATACAAAAACAAAATATTAGTTATACCTCCTGTGAAACCATAAAAGATAATTTGCATAATGACATGGAAAACGGCATTTGTGATACTCACAAAAAACTCCCCCAAAGAATCCGGAGGGAAATAACTGCCCTGATCGGCCTTCTTTGGCACAAATTGCCCACAGCAGACAAATAGGTACAAGGTGTTTCACAAGGAGAAAGTTAAGGAGCTGAGATCACACTGATAAAAAGACAAGAGACCGTTTAAGAAAACTAATCTGACATTTGAAAGAATGTCTAGTTTTGATGTTTGAGAACAAGAGATGAACAGATAAAGGGAAACTGATGCCAGTGATTAGATGTCTCCTCAACTAGCCAAGGTACTGTACTTACACATTGTGAAGTTTGACAGGTCTATGATCCACTGGATAAATAATCAGAGCCTACTAAAAACAGTTATCTCCATGTATGACTGTTATCATCACTACTGTGGGGTCTCCCAGATAAGGGGTTAATGGTTTTGGATAGCATTAGAGACAGCAATTTGTATTTCATTTCTTTGATTGCCACTGGTCGATCTCCACCCTCCCAAACCACCAGAGGGCACTGCCTCACCCTAATTCAACTACACAAAATCTAGTCTATGTATTACCCAACTTTGGGCAAAATTGAAATGAACTTGATATTTAAAAAAAGATATTACACTTGAAATCTTGCGCAACAATTGTTTTAGAAAAAACTAATATGTAGTTGTGATATGCGTTCATATGATGCCAAATGAAGTGGTTGAGTCAACAGGGAATTGTAATATACACTTTAGGAATGTCCCATGAGTGTTCCCAGCTTCCAACCAGGACTTGAAATCTGAGAGAATACCAAAAAAATCTCTGCACAGAAAATTTCCTACAATGAATTCAGCAACTACAGTTTCTGGTTTGTTACATTTTTTACTGGATGCAACATGGAAAGTCTTGAACACGTTGAGAAATACATGGATAAAACTGAAAGATTAATTTAATTAACTAATGCATCTTTAATTAAAATAAATTAATAAGATACTTTCAGAAAGAAAAAATTACTATGTCCTTTTTATATGTTTTCTTAGTATTTCCCTCAATAGTGTGCATGAATTTTGGATTTGTGCTGCAACCTGTACAAGTATTTTACAAACAATTAATATTGATCATACTTTATTAATTTTGTTTAAAAATCCTACACCTGTCTGTCCAACAAGAAATCTATAATGTGTGTTACACATGACACTCTGTGTCACATCTGTTCAACAAAGCCAAACATATAAGAGATCAACAATCATAATCCTTACAATTAATGCCAATGCTGTCATTAAAACTGCACGAGTGTATGTATTGTCTGAATGCAACAACTAGGATCTATTTCTTTCACACTAACGTTCAAACGAACAAAGGACTTGCTCAGACTTAGACAACCACACAACTAGCTACACCTTTATAAAGACAAGAACCTGCTGTAACTGACACATGTATTGTTAACAAATGTATTGACCTATACTTAATAAGCATGATTAACATGAATCCTAGATTTAATACTATACACAAGCAAACAAGACCAACAAAAAGCCACAAGCGTTATCTGTATGAACACTCAAATGTAAATTGATATTGCAATGGTTTATGTTCTGTTATTAGAATATTACAAAAGACGCACTACACACCAGTGCAGTAGTACAGTGTCTATCAAGTTAACATCAGACGCGGCCGACCATGGGCGACATAAAGGCCGCAGCGTCATCTTGATAACACCCCGCGAAACAAAGTGGCCAGACTTCGCGGTGCACACTAAATGCAAACATGTCAGAGCAGCACACTGAAAGGCAATCCGAGATTTTTACATCTCGCCCCGGATAAGATTTAAGATCGTTCTGTTGACCGAGCATGTGGAACTTCTAAGGCGAGTGGGTGGTAACACCGACTCTGTCTCTCTGGCACGTTGTCACAGACACACCGAACAATGGCATAAAGACGCCA
The DNA here is from genome assembly GCA_963662155.1 of Lamellibrachia columna. Lineage (NCBI taxonomy): Eukaryota > Metazoa > Annelida > Polychaeta > Sabellida > Siboglinidae > Lamellibrachia > Lamellibrachia columna. The sequence continues at coordinate 37,943,865 of OY759274.1, forward strand.
AGGCAATATTTACACATACAACATGCTAATGGCCATATTCCTTGTACAATGTCTACTTAACAACGTCTACACAGACAAAGCCGCAACTGAATTCAAATATACGCCCCTGGTGTGCAATGGCTGCACTAACACGACACACACGGCAAAGTGATTTCTATTAAATGTTGGTCCATTGCGTGACAAAAGTTATTTATATTAAATACTGGCCCCATGCACAAAACATTGCATTCTGTTAAAGTACTATAACAAAGGTTACTGCCACCCAACCCCGTCAACATCTATACCTACTTGACCAACACGTGCTCTTGTTAGTGCTAGCTCTAGCTAATTATCAAGTCTACATTTCACAAACTGCCATGCTATAATTATGCTGTCTTCCAATTGTCAGACACTGCACTCTGCGGTCCCTCTTCAGCGACTATGCTGCACTGAGGCATGTATAATTTTAGGCAAGACGATACCCCATACACGGTTTGAGATTTCATTTATTTTTCCAAGCACCTACTTTGTTGGTCTTTATCAGTTATTAGTTTTAGTCAGTGATGTTAAACAGTTAATTATTTTGAAACTTGACGATACAGCAAAATTATATATACCCTGGAATGGTACAGTCTTTTTGACAGTGCTTATTAAGATGAACACATGACATGGTAACTTAGTGGACATGGTGCTTGTCCTGGCATAAAGAGCCACTTCTGAGTCACACAGCCAGTCATTAGACCACCCAGACATGTTCTAAGGAGGGGGTAAAAATTAGGTACAATTTGCCAACTAGCTAAGCACGTGGCACATGAGAAGGAAGCTGTGTATCAGGTGTTGGGAGATGGTTCTCTAAGGTGCTCTTGAGTAACCCACATGGTACCACCAGTCACTTCAAGCACACCTTTTGTTGATAGCCACTTAAGTTGACATGTGGCACTGTAGAAGCCCCTCTTGCTTTTTATAGTAAAAACCCAACCCTTCTAAGTTTACTTGTGTGTTGACAAAATAAATTGTTGAAAATATGTTCATTAGATTCCTTAATAAGTGAATACTATTATCATTACCCTTAAAGAGGCTTTTGTAAGATTTTTTAAGTTTTTTACCGACACAATAAAAATATTTTTACTATATTTTTGCTGATAAAAACCCAATTTTGTCCCCTATAGATGTGTATTTGCATGTCATTCTCTACAAGCCTATTTTCATGTGTTTCTGTCTCTCCTTCCTTCCTTCCCTCCCTCCCTCCCTCATTCCTTCCCCTCCCCTCTCACTCCCTTATTCCCCCTGTCTCTACATCACTCTCACAGGTAGTTCCAAGGTAAACCATGGCATGATTAGTACTGTCTATGTGTGTTTACAACTGAGACACTACAGTCCTATAAGCAGCAATCTAATTGCCCCTGAAGAAGCTGCAAGGCCAGTATCAAGTACCAGAGCACAAAGACACATCCAATACAAGTGATTAATGATGCTCACTTTCTGCCAAACACTTTCAGGTAAACAGGTGGTCCAGTTGGGCACTGGACTGGAAGTAACCAACAACAGGTTGTACGGGGAACAGAATGCTGAATTTTCACTTCATTAGTTTCAATCTACCATGTATGATTCGGGTGTTGAGTGGAACACTTCACTGTATAGTTGTGTAGATGCGACTTACCAGTTTAGAAGCCACTGCCATCATTAATCACTATGATACATGTCCACCGTTATCTATGAGTATGAGAGTAATGTTTTTTATAAAAAAAATTTTTGTGCAATAGATCAACATTTTTATAGTGCATAGTTATTCTATGAACAAAATGGGATTCACAATGAAGATGAAGCTTTTTGGATTCAAAGGAATCTTAGTTAAATTAACATCTATACTGCTAATTTACAATGTTCTCTAGCAATTCATTCTGTTTGCAAGAAACAACATTAGTTGACAATAATGCCAGTTTCTCGTTCCTTTTGGCCCTCAAATATTCAAACTCCCATTACTCCAGATGATTCCACACTTAACCTGCTAACTACTGCAAAATAATCAATGGTCCCTCCCATTACAAATATTCCACCATTTCAATGGGTTCCATCAAACCCAGCAGGGGACAGGCCAATCCATAAACATGAGCAAGAATGTAATGAAATAATCAGCCAATCACGTATTTACCAGCTCCAAATGTTGCCATTCAATTCACATTATCAGAAAGTTTTATTCAAACTCAGTAGGCTGTTTACTAAGTTCAGCAGGCACTGTTAGGAAGAAGCAGTAATAAAACTGCTGTACTCTGAATAGAATAAACATAATGATGGAAATAGACTATGATGATTGCCTTCAATCAGAATCACATGACACTGTGTTATCTACATCTGACACAATCTGTCATGTGTCCAATAAAATTACATTACAATTACATAAGATTAGTTAGCACATCTGGACACAGTCTGAGTCAAGTTGAAAACATCTAGCTGTCATAAGCAGTTATTTAACATTCTAATTAAATGTTGTAACTTAAAACTGGAATAACAAATTAGGTTAACCTATAAAAAATCCTGAACATAATATCAATGGATGATAAATGTTCAAAACCATTAAATACATACAAAATACCATCTTAAATATACATTTAAAAAAAATTTCTTCACATTTCAAATGCAAGGCTAAAATTCTCTCTCCCTCCCCAGCCACCTCCCAGTTTCTTCTGTATCTTATGTGATTCTTTTCTTCCCTACCTCCTTCATTCCTCCCTCTCTCCCCATCCATCCTTCCCTACTCCCATCTCTCCGTGTCTCCCAGTCCCTCTTTACAAAATGAATGTCAAAATACTATTAAATTTAAATACATTTAAAACAAAACTGCAAATAAATATAATTGATTCTTTTTGGAATAATGAGTAACTGAAAGCCAAAAAACATTACTATATTTCCATTGGCCTCCTTGTTTGTCACAGAACCAACCAAATTAATATTAGATTTACCAAATTGACTTCCAGTGGCTGGACATGCCTGTAACTGTGTATGCAAACAGTTATAGCTGGCAATAAAATCATTACACAGTCAAATGCTCTTTTCAGCCAAACTGGCAGATGTTTACTTGATACATCTATCAACAGAGCCATAAAACCATTATCCAGTTGTCCCAAGCAAATTATTATTTTGCCATCAGAGCCTCCTTCTGAATTGCAGCCTGCCTCCTGTGTATTGGCCAATAAACTAATGATTTAATGGATATTTGGTAAGTGGGAATTATGCTACAGGAAATCAATCCACAGTTCCATTTGTGGAAAGAACAATTTTGGAAACTAAATTATTTTCTGCATAATAACATGGTAAAACTTGATTTGTGTTTATTTTACTTGTGAATTTGTTTCTGTGACTGTTTCATGTGACATTGTATAACAAATTGAGATTGTAAAATACAATCTCCAATTATTAAAATTTGAGGACAAGCTCTAAATCTAACCCAACAGGAAATTGGCCCCAGTGTCATCTAAGCTAGGGTTGACATTCACCCCCAAACTCTGACCCTAACCAGTATCATTTGTACTTCTCCAATTAAAGAAACTAATTATTCCAGTCTACAAGTTCTGTCAGACAAACATGCCACAATAAATCTGCAGCAACAACCTCCCATGGGAAATAATGCTAGGACAGTATGAGTTGCACAGATAAAGGTGGGAGAATGCCCAAATCAATCTATTATCTTATTTCACAGGGGGCCGTTGTTTCACTACTTCAAAGTGGCAAAGTCAGGGCACACAATCGACTGCACACACAATCCCCACAAAAACCCCATGCAGGGTCACAATTACTGTCCCAACTTCCACCTGGACACGAATACAACCAACAAGAACTATTTGCTCTGGAAGGTAAACAACTCCTGGCTAATTCCAGTTTCAATTAGCAACTAGCTGAGATGACATTGATTGTGTGTTTCAGCATCTCAAAGAAGGAATGCTGCCTGATGAAGACAAAAGAACTGACCAACTGTTACTAGTTAAAGCTCTAAAGCCAGGGCTACACAAATAAACCATCAGCAATCTGCAGTTCGCACATCAGGTATTTCGGTGATGGCACAGTCGAGTCGCCGACTGTTTAGTTGTATGTGTAGCTGCAACCGAATCGCCAACTGGTGGCTGAATTGCCTGTCTAGCTGCTTCTGTCAGGGATCTGAGGAGTCCGCAATTGCGAACCACTGATTAATAAGTTGTACATGTGGCCACAGTAGCCCTGGCTTAAAGGAAACCAGTGGTGCATCAATGACTGTTTCCAAAGAAAGGAATGAACAAGCCAACCTTCAGCCACCTCCCACAGAAAGTCCAGGTGGCCCACCCAGTCAGGCCATAACAAAATGCTTACAAATTGCCAACTCACCAAGCACCAGGTAGGAAGTTGAAATGATGTGTCTTTCAGGTGAGACACTAAAAGCTATATAGATACCTTCAACCTCTACTTATAAACCCACTACCATAAAAGCACTCTTGTAGGGTTATTTGTAGTATAACCGCATCAGACATCTATAAAGCCCTGACTGTTTGTGTTAAGCCCACCATACACATACGGATTCTTCAGTTGCCAACATGTTGGCGACTACTTTTTCAATTGGCAACTCAGTTGTAGTCATTATGTGTATGTTCTCCACCAACAGTTGGCAACACTTTTTGTGGACATCTGGAATCTCGAAAATCGGTCAGCCAATAGTCAGCCGATGGGTAGTGAAACTATTTGTTGGCAGACAAACTGTTGGCGACTAAAAGTCAATATGTGTATGGCGGGCTTTAACTGTAGCCTAGTCGTAATCAAAACATTTCCTGGACAGACTATAGAGAACTAGTGCACTTCGCCAAGTCCTAAATGAAAAGCACTGGACCAAATGATCAGCACATTTACATTTGACATTAAGTATTATGATTCAAAAACACTGCTGAGAATATATATATATATAATCTTCTGACAATTTAGATCTGTCTGGAAATGCCCAAAAATAAAACCTTTTTCATATTTATAGATGATCCCTAAGTGACTGACACTCGTAAGCTCTATATGCAGTTGTACACCTCACACGTTGCAACTTCTGAGTACAAGTGTATATTTACATAGCTGCCTTGTGTTTGTACTATCCTGCCATAACCACAAACAAGTGGCATCTCTGCAGAGCTGCAGCTTATTCCAGGTGAGCAGACACTATTCACTGGTTTCTTTAGTGGCTCACAGTTTTTGTAGCAGTTGTGGTGCCATTTGGAATTGCATGTCAATTGAATGATGTTCTTTGAAGAGGTTTTACAATGCCATTCGCACCTGTTCTGGAGGTGTGCCTAGCAAACTACCCTCAGTGGGTGGGGTACTCTGATGTGCCTCCTCTAACAACCCCCCAGTGAGCTGTAGTACTCTCAAGCGGCATCTTCCGTCACTTCAGAGAGGATGTCTTTAAAAGGTTCTCTCACGTAAGCACAAAGCAATATAGTTTATCTCTTGGTAAGTTTCAGATGAAGAAATACCTTCTCAGAAGTGCCACCCCAATAGCATGACTTGGAGGTAGATTAGATGCCAAGAAGATAGTGCTTTGTGTTAGTGACATGCACATCTACAGACAACCAAAAAGCATCTACTGCATCCAGTGGCACACAATTAAGAAATATTCACAACGAATATTCACAATAAGCCACAAGATCATGAATATTCACAATAAGCCACAAGTTCATGAACATTCCATCAAATTCCTACCATCCATCCTCGATGCTCTGGTTTTAACAGTAACAGTGGTCATGTCAAGATAAGGCCTTTTTGAAACAGTACCAATATTGGTAGTACCGGCCAAATTTTTTTTTGATCTACGGATTGTTTCTAAAACTAATAAAAGGGCTAGAATATTGATCCCTAATTACTATTACATTTCAGCATTCAATCCCAAGAATGAATAGTTGGAATTTTAAGGAACACTATGAAAGTGGCTTCTATGCACAATGTATGTATGGTTCTTTGGGCAAGACCAAAGCTGCATATGCATACCACTCACCTTTGAGTACCGGCTTTTGTTTGTATCACTTTGAAACTGTTTCTTTTCATCTTCTTTCTCAATTGTGAAGTCAATCTCGTATGGTAACTTTTTAGATTTCTGTTTTGTTGATTCCAAAGCTTTCCCGTCTTTCTCTGCTTTCCCGTCACTGGAATGAGTCATCTTGTTTGTCCGTTTCCGCAGCGCTTCCATGCGACAGTTATACTGCTGCATCTTCTCACGTTCCTGTCGTCGAATCAGAATGATCGCCACAACGAGAACAAGAATAATGATGGTAGATACAACCGCAAGCGAGATCGCAATGGAGAAATTCTGTCCCGTCAACACCGACCCAGATTTTGCAGCAAGAGGGTATGGAATCGACTTGTTCACAAAGATATTTAGGTTGGCTTCAGCGAGCTTCTGCGGGAAGCCATGATCTTGTGCAATGACTGTGAACTCATGCATTTCGTACGTAGCGTCTTTGAACTCAATGTTTACCGAAATGGCACCACTGTTTGTGTCGATGGTGAAGAAGGCATTATCATTGCCACCGCTGAAGCGATATGTTAGCCAGCTGTTGCTGCCGGTGTCAAGGTCAAAGGCGTTGACTGTTGTCACAACGAGGCCAATTGGGGAACGGTTCGACATCTGTATCGTGTTGTTGTGCTTCCCTGGGAAACTAAAAATGGGAGTGTTGTCATTTTGATCGGCTATATGGATCGTCACGTCAGCTGTGCTGCTTTTTATAGGTGAACCATAGTCGCTTGCAACAACAATCAGCCGAAATACAGACTGCACCTCGCGATCCAACATGCCGTTCGTAGTGATCTTACCTGAACGAGAGTCAATCGAGAACAATCCCAGGAGATTGCTATCCGGAACAATGGAAAAGAGGAATTCGTTGAACGGGAACTGGTCAGCATCAGTTGCACTCACTGTTCCAACTTCTGTGTTTTGAGGTTCATTTTCACTGACGTTAAACGAGTAAAGAGCTTGTGTGAAAATTGGCGTTTCATCATTCAGATCCTGAATGGTGACGACCACCAGGGCAGATGCCGACAAGGCAGGGATGCCCTTGTCTGTTGCTATGACATAAAAGTGCATTTCACCGTTCTCTTCACGATCAAACACAATTTTTGCTGATATTCTCCCGTTCACGTTGTCTATTGCAAACATGGCCTGTCCATCTTCTGAGATACTGTAAACAACTTCAGCATTCTTACCAGCATCTGCATCAGTTGCATTCGGCTGCAAGATGAAATCACCAACATTGTTATTTTCAACTACATTCGCCCGGTATGTCACCTGCTGAAACTGTGGTGCGTTGTCATTGACATCAACGAGCCGAACCTGAAAGTTCTTCACCGCCACGTGTGGAGTGACACCTCCATCAACACATTGCAGAGCTAGACTGTACTCGGAGATTTTCTCGCGGTCCAGTTCTCCAGAAGTGACGATCTGGTAATTCGTACCAACCAGCTGTTGAAGGCGGAATTTATTATCGGCCAACGTGCAGTTGCACTCTCCGTTCGATCCGCTGTCTTTATCGTCCACCTTCATGTGAGCAACAAACATCCCCGGTTCCGAATCTTCGGAGACTTCAGCGACATCCGTCCCAGGTGTCCCTGGTGCGTTAACAGTGATTTCTGGTGAATGGTCATTCACGTCCTTCACTTCTACAACAACAGTTGCTTCAGCAGAGCGTGAATCCAACCCTCGATCAGTGGCAGTCACACCTATGTAGTAGATGTCAGCCAACTCATAATCCACAACTCCTTTCACGTAAATCTCACCAGTGTTATTGTTAATCCCAAACAGATCTCCATATTTGGTTAACCCATAAACAATCTCCTTGTTTGCACCAGAATCTAAATCTGACGCATGCACCTGCACAATCGTTGTATGGACCTCCATGTTCTCATATATGCTGATTCTGTAGGTTTCCTGCTCAAAAACCGGATCGTTATCATTGGCATCAAGGACGATTACCGAAACATTCAGAGAACCAGACTTTGGTGGTTCAGCGCCATCATACGCAATGACACGCAAACGGTAGCTACTCTCAAGTTCATGATCCAGCAACGCTGTGGTCACTAGGTATAACTCATTGAGACCGTTAGCTTTGGTTTTCTCTCTCAGTTGAAACTTGTTTGACGGAGACACAAGCTCGTAACGATGAATAGCAAAAGCAGGACTATCTGGATCACTAGCGGCTGGAAGTAAGAACTTGCGTCCAGGAATCGATGATTCAGAGATTTCCAGCAACTTTTCTGTTTCCGGGAAATGTGGTGAGTTGTCATTGATGTCAAGAATCGTGATGGTGACTTTTATCATTTGGATGACACGCGAGTCTAGCAGCACGCCTACGTTGAACGTCTCCGTGCAGCGTTCGGCATTTGGGCAGATTTCATCCCGGTCAATTCTTCCCACAGTTCTCAGCACACCTGTCGTTAAATTCACTGCAAAATTTGTTGGCTGTATCGAAAGATAATTGAAGCGAAGCTGTGGAACATAGTGATCTCGAAGCGACGTGTCATGAACGAGGTTACCGACAAGTTCATTCGTCTGACCTTCTTCATCGATGGAGTATGACACTTCCTCTGACGTTATTACTGATGTCACCCGACATATAGAACACATAGATGCACATGCCACAATCAGCAGAGTCCGTACTGTGAGTGCCATCGTTCCTACAACATGAAAATCACAATTTTATTAAATTTTAAATCTATATGAGACATACTACAGATATTTTTTTTATTTAGTGAATTTCATAAATGAAAGTGAAACATGTTGCCAAGTAAATATTTTAAATAAATAGCTCATATCCAACACTTATACTGTTAAGTGTATAAATCTGAAGTGCTGCAGTACTAACCATTTCTACATATATGGTAGGCAAATGCTGCAGTTCAAAAGTGCAAACTGGCAAGAGTCAATATTGATAATGCATGCTATAAAATGACATTGTGTGGACAAATGCAATAAAACTGGTTGCACTGTGTGTTCCGGGATGCACCAAGACAAATGCAGTCATGTGGACAATAAAATATGGTCAGATTCAGACCTGTTTAAGCACTGAAGGTACACAAGAATAAAGTCATTCACTAAACAACCACAGAGAGGAAATGGATTCAACCGGAAGATTGGTAATTGGATGGTCAAATATAGAGGATGGGCAGGAATATTTGGCTATTACTTTCAACTCAATGTCACCAATTGGTAATTTGGAGGATGGGTTCTATTCAACAAAAATCCAACTATGATGTTACTTTGTTACTATTGAACTGATGTCTGCCCTGTGCAAGACCTGAACCCTGGCATGAATTCTCATCTACTTGTAATCAAAACCTTTACCACCACTACAATTATACTTCCAAACATAACATTAACATAACACCACACATATGCAGAAGCCAATTGCCACCAAAATACATTGATCAACCTTTGCCATCAACAATACAATGCATGATTCTGCCTTACACCATGTATCCAGTCATGAAGTTTCTACCCTAGAAATCAATAGTTATCATTATCACTCAAAGGTAGTGTAATTTGTCACCATTGTCACTGGGGATCAGAGGCACCAGACCCAATGGTAGTGTTACTAGTAACTGCAACAGTTAGCTTCAATGTCCTCAGACTGTGTACTTATAGTCCTCCGCCACAGTCCAGCTGGTGACCAGGCATACACGGACAATTCACACACGCTATCAATCACCTGTCATCCCTACATATAACCATCTAAACTTGTAGTATTATAAGTAGTACTATAATATGACACTTTACCTGGAAGTTGTAGCGTTCTACGGGTTATTCCTGGTCACTCCTGGTCACTACTCCGGTCATTCCAGAGTTCTAAGAGATCAGGCAGTGTTGTCGGCCAATCTGAAAATAAACCATGGAAACATGTACTGTGTTGTCAATAAATTAATTGGTAATACCGGTAGCAAATATTGTAGAATGTTTACTGAAAGTTCGTTGCCATCTTGTAAACTCTAGGCTATTATCTGAAGACAAGTACTAAGTTAGAGATGTCCCACTGTCAGTGACTGTACATTACTGAGTTCTGTTCTGAGCCAGGCACCAGACTAGTTGTCATCTTTACTGGACAAATAAGTTAGATGTCAACATACACCAATGGTGACACCCAGTGACATACTAATGCATGCAGGAATCGTTGTCAGTGTTTACTATTACATGCAATCCAACAACATAAACATGAAATTAAGCTTCACTCAAGTGACATATTTCAACTTACATGCAACTGCAACACTTGATAACTAGAAAAGCTAAAGCCTAGACATAAATTAATAACATATCTTGATGACCTGTTCTGCAGCTTTCAGCAGATCACACCCATCAAAACATCAGTCTCCACATTTGTTTCCTCACCATCAACAATCATTAAACGCCATATCAATCAATCTATTATTACAACACACAGATGGTCACCTAACATAACATTCTACCTACACTTCCAGTGATGTCCACCACCCACCAGTGCAAGATTATACAGCACATGCTACCATCCACAACATATACACACAATGCTAATTCCAACCATGATACCTACTCAAAATCCACCCTTTACACCACACACAGCAAAGCCAACAATATCCACAGAGCACCAGTGGGTGCCTTCAAGCAGTGAGTACTCTAAGTGGGGCCTGGCCACCACCAGTCCTCTTGCCAGTGTCTCCAAGACAAGCCCCGCCCACCAGCATCACTTAAGCATGACAATTACCTGTGTGAATGGCAGCCAGGTAGCCATGTGAGCAGGTGCTCCTATCTCCTGCTGAGCTAGAGAACACAAGCCGCTTTCAAGCCAAGCCGACTTTAGACTGCTGCCATTGGCCTGTGTCCATGGCCAATGATTAGCATACAAATCAATTTGCATGAACAGAGTGACCACAACAAGCACCACAGGAGAACCCTGTCCTTCTGAGCCTTTACGAGGGTGCTTTTAATCTCACCCTCATTAGGGGGATTGCTGGTGAGCAGGGGAGCTTAGTATGTAAGTAGTTGGGGCATGTGGGCAACTTGCAACCAGCATTTGGTCTGGCTCCACACCCCAGACTTGCTAGCAGGAATCCACCAGGGATTGGACTGGCAGGAGTCCACCAGGGATTACCCAAGTTTCTCCTCCCAGAAGCTTGGATCTCCTGTGAGTCAGTAATCCAGGAATGCATGTGTACTTAGTCCTGACATTTCACCACACCCAGCCCTGTAGATTGCAATCAGAAAATGCAAACAATACAAACCTCTGGTGACAGCTGCCTATAACTGAGTTTAGTACTTTGGTTGGATAGATAACACTGCTAGCTCTGGGAAGACAGGTAGGTAGATAGATAGTGGAAGATCGAAACTGAAGTGTTTTAAACAAGTTAATGTAAGTTTGGAAATATAATTATGAAAAATGTATTTTGTTCATATGGCCTCTGGTTGAGCAGTAATACGGTCGTCTTCTACCATGGTATAATATATGGTGTGAAACACAATTACGTGAAACACTTGTACACTGACATCATATACAGACAGTGGTGATGATTAATAGTCACAATACACACAGTAATAACTATGGGAAAGCTATAATTAGATCTTAGGAATAAATTGTTTAAACAAAGTTTGTCTTTTTGAATAAAACTTGATTTGCTAATTAATCACAGCTGATTTACTTTCTTCAGGTTAAAACAAAAAAATTATTATTTGCCATCATCCATCATCATGAACCAGTGGAAATGTTCTAATATCATCTTGACCCACTCAATAAACATAGAATTAAACTTTGTCCCAGTATCCCCATCAACCAATGAAATTATGAACTTATGTCCCAAAGTATGATGGTCTACCAGGACTGATGAGAAATTAAACCCAGGGTAATTGGTTAATGAACCTGCCTCCCAGCTTATCAGGGTAAAGAGGGCAGTGACAAATTGCAGGTGCATGCACTGAGGGTGCATTGTAGACTTGGTATGCACACACCCATGCACAATGGCCTGTCATGGCATGTGTGGAGTGGTCATATTTTAATTGTCATTACTGTGTATAATGTTAATGCTAGTGAAATATTAACTCATGTGAATCTAGATATACCTGGTTTGCTTGCCTAGGCCATGAGAGCCTTTCCACTATTTATATTTTAAGTGCATATCTGAAGTTAAGTGCATATCTGAAGTCAAAGTTAAAACATATTTGTTTCACTTTATCAATGAGAAACAGCATATATAACCAAGTATGCCATATTTATAGTGTTCCTACCGAGTTTTTATTTTTATATTGACATATGAATATTTATAAGTGTACCAAGTTTGAAAGTAATATAAAGTTTAAACAGTAGTTTTTACTACAGATATAACTGTATTTTTGATAAAAATTATATTTTTGTACTCTATGATCTTTGTACTAGGGGGCATTTGGCTTGACTCGCAGTTGAGATGCATGTCCATGCCAAATTTTATATATAAATTATATAATGCCTTTATTTTTTTTGTGTGAAACTAATTATCCTGTAAAGTGTCAAAATGTACACAGCTACTGTATCACGAAAGAACAGCTGAAAGAAATGCAGACCTGTCAACACATACCCCATAACAGAGGACCTTTATAGAGAATACTGCACCAACAAAGCAGAAGTTAATAAGCTACGTCAAAATCTTTGTGTGTCTGCAATTCATAAGCACCTCCGTCAGATTTATAAATTAACAACGATCAAAACGTTTTTATTCTGAATAAATATATGGACACAATGGAGATGGCCTTGGGTCAATATGTCAGCTCATGGACCTGGGGCGCTATTGTTGGTGTGTAGTCTAAGTGATGTACTGCCTTAGCGCCTGCCTGCTTTCAATGGAATCATATAATTAATTACACCTACCAAGCACATGAATATTAAGTTGCCACATGTGTGTTGTTCTTACACTTATATAAAGCTATTTATTTCCTCTAGCAACAACCTACGCAGCAGATACAAGGATAGATTATTAACACTAACATGACCATGCATTTTAAGTGCCAAATGCAATAGAAGGAGGTTGCAATAGAAAGAGGACGATAAGTTATTGAAGATGACGGCAGTAAAATACTGGGTGTAAGTATTGGTACCTAAATGACAACTGTGAACATGTGAACCGAAATAAATATAAGCTGCCTGTAGTTTATTTAAAAAGTTATACCAGAAACTGCTGGTATTTATGAAAACATGCATTCAAGTAACTGGCTCCTGCATAAGACATCAGGTCTTTTATTTTTTTCAACAACAACAACTACACAACACAAAAAATAGCAAAACATAAAATATAAACCAGTCCTGATGTTGAAAAGGGCAAGACGTGTGTCACTTATAACACTTGCCTAATTACCATAAATATAACTAGAAGCACATAATTACAGTATGCAACATGCATGATTACCACTTAACAATATGAATAATGAAATATTAGTGTTTAGACTAGATACTATTTTTTTGTAGCTACAATAAATCAATATTTATACAGCCAAGCTGTTATATTTATACTACATAGCTAACCAAAATGTTAGCAGTGTATTTTTTTTAAACGATGAACGTTTCTACAACATAAGTTTGCAGTAAACTGTCAAGCAATTTCCATAGTAACACACCTTTAACTGAAATACACATTCTCTTTAAATTGGTACAAGCATAATTTTTTTTAAAAGAGGGACTTTGTATGGTTACATAGGCAGACTTCTACAAAGTAAACAACTTTTGTATATTCACTGTTAGCAAATTGTTATATGCCTTGTACATAATAAGTGCAGTTTGTAATTTCACAATATCTGGTACTTTCCAGATATGTAACTCGGAGAATAGACAAGAAGTGTGATCCAACCTCTTAGCTCTACAAATTAAATGCACCTTTTTTGTAACAATTTAGATTAGTAGCATATGTATTGCTCCAAACTTCAGTGCAGTACACGATGTATGACACAAAGAGAGAATGGGATACAATATGCATTCCACACTTGATAATGACAAAGCTGGCTCTATACATTATGGCACAATTCTTAGAGAGTTTAGATGTTATCATAGAAATGTGTTTTTTCCACATTAATTTACTATCAATCAAAACACCTAAAAAAAATTTTAATTCAATCTTACTAATTTCTTCCTTACCTATATGCACAGAAAGATGCATCTTTAAAATACGATTACCAAAAAACATATAATTTGTCTTTGATATATTGAGAGATAACTTGTTTACTGCAAACTTTTCTAATTCAATATTTGTCAACTGGACAAGAACACCTATATCACTATTACTGTAGAGCATGTTGGTATCATCTGCAAATAAGATAAACTTTAAAATGTTTGAAACATTGCTAATATCATTTATGTACAGAATAAACAGTTTCATCATACAATAAAAAATTAAATACAATATACTTTAATGTTGAACATGAAACTTGCCTAAAGGTGGGCCCCGGTTCACATTATGAATATCCTTTACTAAACAAATGAACAAATAAATAAATAAAGAAATATACAAATATATAAACAAACAAATAAATAAAGAAATATAAATTATATATAAATAAATATAGACTAAATAAATAAATATATTCCATAAATATAGCTTAGCATAAAATGAAATGATTATGTAAGAACATCAAGCATATCATGTAGTGTAAAACATAAAAAATAAGGGGCGGAACACCTGCATAAATTGAAGAACCAGAGCTACACAGTAAAACCCTTCCTGCAGGGTAACAGATGCACCTACTGTGTCCCCTCTTGCCTGTGATTTATAGTGTATTGCTAGTGGCAGTGTTATTGTAGTGACTGGCCAGGACTGACAGTGGCCTGGAGTCTTGCAGAGTCCAGGCACCACCATGTGCTGGTATGTCTCAGCAGACTACTGAACTATCTAGGATGGCCACTGGCACATAATTCTATCTACTACTCTAGTTTTTTTTCAGCTCTCCTTTGTATTGCATAATTGTGACTAAGTTCACATATCTGTGAATACAATCATTAGTGAGTATTCTTACAAGTAATATCGAATTATCCTCAAATTATAATCCTATAGGCAGTAATTTAATGCTGATAAGGCAACTCATAGGCATTGAAACAAACTTTTTGTCCATATTGTGTGAAAAAATCAGTTACTCCACGGACGTTCCTGCTATGTGATCACAACAGAGATAGAGCACAGTACTGTTGATGTATTGAATTGGAAATCATCTGAAAACATTGTAGCATGTTTCAAATGTGGTCTGATATCCATGCTGTGATTCAAAGATCCCCTTATTTTGGCAATTGCAACCAACCACCAATGCTACATAGTTACTAATTTTGAAACCAACACTCTGGTAGTTTTCTCATAGACCATAACACCAGACTCCCTGATATACCTCCAGAACAACCTGCTATGCATGCTGGGATAGCAACATCACAAGCTCATCCAGGGAAGTTCTTCCCTCCCCTACCCCACTTATCCCAGCCAACAAACCTTGCTTATTAATTCTAATTACAGGGACAAGCGGATGAGAATTAGCAAGCCCACCTGCTACTGGTCAACCCCAAACATCTGTCCACTCTAAGGTCCACTCTTGGTCAGTAGTGGGCAGTTGGCTCTGTTACAGGGACTACATTGTGACAGAGCACATGGGGCTACTTCACTCAAGGTGTTGTGTTCACAAAGAACAAGTCCAGGTGACACCAGGGTGAATCCCACCTGGACAGGTGAATGTTATATAACAAGTCTCACTCCAGAATCTCCATCTCCTGCACACACAGCAGCATCTAATTAATACATGTCTGTTAAAAACGCAAACGCTAGTAGATTACAATTTTTTTTTAATAATTCAAAGCAACACTACAGATTATTAAAAACAATGAGCAACTATAAAAACATCTAAATGCATTTCATTCCCGCTGCATCATTAGACCTGACTCTAACACTAATCCTGTTTTGAAAGTGCTTACTGACTCATGTTACTGTAGAAACACTATTCAAGAAATTATTATTATTATTATTATTGGCAGTGCTGAGACAAGACACCGGAATGATCAAAACTTTCTTAGTTTCTCTCTTCCATATTTGTCCACAGTTTCTACCTAGTAAGTACAGTTTATTGTGTTATATTTTAATAAGTGTCACACACAACAAAGAGTGACACTTGAATGAATAGAAATTCTGTTTTCTTGGCTTTTTCAATTTGACATTTTTTACTCTCAAGAACTTGCTGTCATCCCCAAATATTTTGACCATGTCTCATGGTAGCGAAGCCAGTCTGCTCATGAAGGCCATGGGATATGGCTGAAATATTCAAAGATGAGGGCAAGTTCCTTGGGAGGCAGATAGTGTCAAAAACAAATCATTGTTCTTGTGAACATTTTGCATTATATTATCACCCATTCTCCATTACATAACATATTATGCAGTTAGTTAACACTTGTTTTCCTCTGGTGAAAAAGTCCATAAAAATCACACATTTCTCATCATCTAATGCTTTGCCAAATGACACATATAACAGTATTTCTAATGTAATTGCATGATGCATGAAATTAAAAACCTAAACACGTTCCAACATAGAAGACAATGTCCCATCAGACAACACATGTACCTGGCTAACAGCACATTCTGTAGAGGTAAATAATGATCAATCTAATCACCATCGACATGAAATTGAAAATGTTAACTTCAGAGGAAACTAACAAGGAAGCAGACTTAATCTGTAATTAATTGCATAACATCACAATGAACGTGTGCCAGTGACAAGGCTATTATGATATAATTATGATATAATCAACCTGCTGTTGGAATTCACAGCAAGTGCCAGAATGCTGGGAAATCAAAGGTTATTATGCCTGGAAAAGACATGTAATAGTCAGGTAGGTTGTGTAATAGTCTCAGAATGAGGTGTGATTATCACATAAGATTATTGTGACTTTGTGAGAAGAATAAGCACCTTACAGTGCCATCAACCCGGGAATCAGACACGGAATGCGAGGAGGGTGGATTTTATCTTAGTTGGAGTTTCACAGTGGTAAATGTACACAGTATGTAGATGACAGGTGTTCTTCTAGGTTGAATTTCTTTTTCAATTGTTTTATCAAGAGCAAACGATCGATGGGTCAACTACATAAAATAAGTCATACCCAAAATATGCACAACTAATACATGTGTTGTCAGAAGTGTTTCAAAATAAAATTATGCAAAATTATAACAATAACAAAACATAGCAGACAGAACACATACACGTTATGTATACATGTATAAATCCCAGCTGTAAAATAATGATTTCTTATTGGAATATTAATGACCCAGCTCACCACAAAACAATACACAATAAAAAAACTGTGGTTTTATCTTGGATTTACAGTGTCATGTTGCACTAGTCACAATGTCCTGGCTTTCTGGAACTGTTTATGGAATCAGTGCTGTAATGATTACTGACTTCACCTGATATTACATGTGGCAGTTTAATGTGATGAAGTGCCATAACAAAACTGCTCCACCTGATCGTCAATATTATGATATGCAAACATGCTATTCTTTAGACACAATATAAAAATATCCAATTTACCACAGAGAACCCATTAAACATCAATCTACAATGTTAAACTAGCCACCCCTTTACATGAAGTAGGGTTGATTCAGTGGTAATTACTTCACTGGCAAGGCAGACACTAAGTCATTAAAACAGGTGTCAGCTGAAATTGTTCAGACCCTTGAAGCAAATTGCTAGGCTCCAAGGGCTGCACATTAAAACCTCGTCAGACATGGGACAGTAAATTATAAATCTAATTTAATTAAATGCATTACATTTCTGAATTAAATTTAGGATTTTTACTGTTCAAGACTGATATAAACTCCTACAAAATAAAGTCATTAAATACATGATGACACATTTGTTTTAAATAATATAATAACCATTTATATCAAACATAAAGGTACATGGAAATATATAATATTATTAGGTCCATAGTAAAGATGAAAAATATGAATACATATTAATTATTACATAATAATTATTGTATAATAATGTATCCATGTTCTGTGCAATGCAGAAGTGGTATCTATGTTATTTTCCTAACCACTAGATCTGATATAGAAGCACAATACCTCAACTCACAACAACTAGACAAAGGCAGCCTATGCAAGACTCATTAATCAACACCGGCTGCTTCTAGTTCTTTCAGGTGCCGCCAAGTCTAAAGCACAGATTTAAAACTTATCAAGTACTACTGCAGATAAATCAGCCTTATTTGCACAGCTGTTTTTAATCATTGGCCTAAGTCCTACCTCATTTTATTATTCATGCTATTTATTCATTCAAAAGCCTGGATCTTAGCCTTACCACAAAGGTGAGCCTCGCTTATATATAGCTACAATTCATAACAAGTAGCTTGCCAAATCCCAACAATAGCTAACTTCGCATGAACTGCATACAAAGTGTCTGCTTAGATTCCATGTCCACCATGAAATAGAACCGCCATACCATGAATAATTTCACATGACACTTGGTTGACTTTCCAGTTGAAGAAGACACTGTCACAGTTAAATTCATGTCAGTGTCACTGTTGGTAACACTATTCTCAGGTCTAGAATAATTTATATTCGATACCTGTCTGAGCGACACATATATTGCATCATTTGCCATGCTAATGTGTCTCTGACGAGTCAACACAAAAGAGACAGTGTGATCATATGCGGAACATAATTTCCCTGCCCTGGATTGACAGTAAAGCAATACCTCATTTTAGGTGGGTTCTGCACAGGTGCGGTATTACTATGTACATTTCTAATGACGAACCGAGACGTCTTTGAATAGCTTGATATGGCTAACTCTCACAAGAAGTTTGATATTCCAGTAGCAGCTATACATAACAGTGCCAACTATTCGAATAATTAGCCTTCTAAATTTCACACTATGCTCTGTGAAATTGCACACTTCAATGTGAGTATCACCAAAATACCTTCTCTCCATAGGATCACTTGGGCAGAGAATATCTAACCCCATATGTTGTCGGATCTGGAAACTTGGCCAAACAGTTCAGAATCTAAAGCGCTCCAACACAAACAAATTTTAACGCAATATGGTGATTTTAACCGGATGCAGTTAAGACAACAGTTAAAAACAATTTCCATGCCTGCATAATCAGATCAGAACCATGCAAGTACTGTCAATTTGTCAAAGCTTGAAAGCAAAATTAAAGAGGCAGATAAACAACATCATCACCATTCTCACAATGACAGTGAAGACAGTCCACTGCATCATTCCAGAATACTGCTCTTTCCCTTGCTGCCTCGTTCAGGGAATAAACCACAATGGCAGACTGGGCGGACTGAGATATATATTTATACATAAGCACTCAGAGGACTCGTGTAGCCACAAACATAAACAAAATTACAGACCAGGATATATATAGCACTCTGAGGAGTTGTGTAGCTAGAATTATAAAAAAATACATAAACAAAGCTAAATATTATCATACTGTAAGTACAAATGGTAGTAATAAATACCGGTAGCTGAAATGCTAAATGCTTACAGTATGGAAATGTTGTTTTGTAATGACTGTAATGATGTATCAGCAACGGTAACTCAGTAACAGGCCCATAAGTAACCAACCTTCGTAGACAAGTAGCACTGCCCAGACAAGACCACCAACATCAGACAACCAAGTGAACTATATCCTTCCTCAGACTGACTCCAACAAGCCTTACTACACATGTAGAACATTCTGGATATGCCTAATTCCCTGGGGTAACCAACCAAGCACCCCAAGATGAGGGTTTTTCAAATGCACCAGTAACCAGGCTTCCCAACAGTTGCTTAATGGGGTTTTAATTTGAAGCCAGCTCCTGAGTTGGTCTGGGGTATTTAACTAACAGCTAAGCACCCCAGCCCAGGGGGTGATTGCAGTGGGTGTCAAACTAGACAGATGAGCAGAGGGTTGTTCTCAGATCTTTGAAGTATGGGGTAGACAGTGGTAGTGAGTTAATACCCCCATCAGATATTCATCCCACTGAGATTTGACACATTAAGGTAGCAGGTGTAGTATATGGCTTTGGGATCAAATTAATCTTTCCTTTGATTCTATACATAACTATGCCTTAGAGAAACTGACATCACTACAGTTTGTCAAGCTAGAGGTCTTATAGTATTATAAATGTAGGGAATAGGGTCACAGAAAAAAGTTTTTAAAAAAAGTCACAGGAAACAAAGTCACGGAAAAAAGTTACAACTTTAAATAAATATGTTTAGTTCTTTGTATTCATAATATAAATCAAAATACTAAATACAAAACAAACTATATAGTGACACGATTACAGATCACATAAGTGTTTGGGCACTTTTACTTTTTTATTAGTGACACTTCAGAAACCACTTTTAAAGCTGATTGTTGTTGGCAGCTAACACCCCCAACCCCCCAACCCCCCAACCCCCCCCCCCGTTCTAAGCCAGAATGTATGGATGGTTGTGACTTTATCTCTGTGACTTTTTTCCTGTGGCTTTATATCAACTACTCATTATAATTTGTGCATCAATAGCTTTGCAATACATGTTGTTAAGGTATAACAGTAATTTTTCATTGTTTGTTGCTCCACTTCTTGGCACAGCACTGAAGATGCACAAATAAGAAATACTGAAAAATGTAATTGTATCAGTTTATGTTCACAGCATTAACATAATGGCTGGGATCTTATTATGTCATCTTGAGAATCAGGGTTCATTCCAGTGCCTAGCTGCCTGGCATCAAATTGTCCAGTCATCCAACTGCCCAGTTGTTATGTGCTGTCTTGACTTGTCCTGCGTCTGGCTGTCCCCCCATCCGCCTGGCTGTCCCGTGTCAGTCTGGTTGTCCCACATCTGTCCGGTTGTCCATAACTGTCTGGTTGTCCCACATCTATCTAGCAGTCCCACATCTGTCTGGTTGTACCAGTCTATCCCACTGTTTGTGTCTGTCCAGCTGTCCTGGGTCCCCAGTGCATGGCTGTCCCCCCATCCATCTGGCTGTCCCAGGTCTGGCTGTCTGGCACCCCACTGTCTGATTGGGTGACCCCTCTGTATGAGGGCCTACATTAATTTGTACTACCGTGGGTAACCCTGTTAGCTGCCTACTTGACATCTTCACACTGGCTGTGTTCACTGGAGTGGACACTAGGACCATCTCCTGGCAGTTTTATGCCCCTTTACTCTGCCCCTACCCATAACTGTCAACCCCCACAACAGGCACAACAAAGACAGAGGGAGGGGGGCTGATTGAGAGGGCCACCACCCCTGTCCTTACTATAGATTTCTCCTTAACTAGACAACTGCAATGGCATTGACTGTATTGAACAGGGCAGTGACCCCAGGCACAGTCATTGTGTGTGGGGGGTTAGTATCTAGTGGGGTGTAACCCCAATTATTGATTTCACCCTGGTACAAAGGGTGACTTGTGACTTTGAATCTAATGATAATGCAAGTGTTCATTGTAACCCCTTCTTCATGTATTCATCACAAGTGCACGCACAGATATTCCTCATTATTTCACCCCTTTCCATACTGATAATATTCCAACACACAGGATGCATTGTACTTCATGGCAGTGGTTATAGTCACTCAGTCTATCATGGTGCAGTCCTATTTGTGAGTTCCACAACCAGTGTGTGGTTGTTTTATTAGAATATATGACCAAATCCCTTTTTGTACATTGGAAAACCCCGATTCATTTCAAAACTTATATTTATTACACTTCTTATTGTTAACTCTGCGTACTGCAATTATTTATTACATTTATTTCCTCTGGTACAGTTGCCCAATAGTTATACAGACTTTGGTGGCATCCATGTTGAATTCTTCAAAGAAGTGAGAATGAGCAATGCTGTTAGGTAAAGGCTAGTTTCACAACAACACATTAGCAATTGTTTCTCCAAAACAAACGCAACTGTAATTTGCCAATGGTCACAAGTAAAGCTAGCATTTTCTGTCAAATCAGTTCTAAGTCTCGGTCTAAGTGTCTTCTTTCTAAAATCCTCCTCTACTTTCCTTGCCCTGTTTGTTAATATCTCCTCAAATATTCCTTATCCACTTCCTTGTCTACCATAGACAGTTTCCGACTATTACCTTTATAGATGTTTCACTGCCAGTTAGACCATACCATCAGGTTTATTTTCCATAGCTTTCCACCACTTTTGAGTACCAATGTGTACAGGACTAAATTAAATGATATAGCCTTTGGGTAGTGCCAAGTGAGCATGCCATTTATAAATGGATGTCATACTTTGTCACTGACTGATGACCATATATCACAATAATAACATCTCCATTGTGTAACCACTGTTGATCGACAGTGTTTTTTACCACAACACATTGACATGTTCCCTCACCAACATTTGTAAATATGGACATAGCCACCCTGAATGCAATCACCTTACTGCTTGTCCCACTCCCCTCAACCTCCCCATCTCTCACTCTTCCCCTCCCGATTGCCTCTATATCTGACAATGGGAAAAAATGCTATGTCATCACCCCAATACCCAGGGTTCACTTGGTGACTGGGTTCTCATTTCCTCCCAAGCTTCCCAAATTGTTTAGTTTGACATGTAAGTAACTGTCATGCTTCTTCCATTACAGTAGCTACAACACTAACACACTGTGAACTGGAACACCCTGACCATGTCCAACATGTCTAAAATGACAAACACAGGTCACTTGATAAGTAAGCACTCATTTTCAAAGCCTCAAAGGAATCAAAGTTAACATGTACAGATTACTTCAGTGAGCAGATGTAAACATACAAACTGCACCCAAGATGCTGGTCTCCAGGGAATTGCACTGGGATGGATTCTGCATCATAGCTAAGGAAAGGGGGAAGTGCTAATTGGGTTTACAGGGAGATTAGTCCCTGTTTGATCCATCAACATTCATCAAGCCAGGTAGATATGGATCCCACAGACTGTCGCCAACAGGGTCAGGAGATGTCACAGCTGCAATGTGTGGCACCAGAATATTTATTTTCTTAAACAAACAAAGTCTGGGAATTAATCAAACAAGAAGCTTTGGAACATATGTAGATATGTATGGCCATGTTGATGAAAACCCCAAAACATACAATACTTTTTTTGATATATGTGGCATCCAAAAAAGCTCACAGGAGTGATTTGCTAACAACACGGAGCTCCAGGGATTCACATTTAGGGGCTCGAAGAACCCACATTTAGGGGCTCGAAGAAACCACATTTAGAGATTCCAAGAACCCACATTTAGGGGCTCCATGGACCCACATTTGGGAGCTCCACAGACCCACGTTTAGGAGCTTGTTGACGTACCTACATTCAAGATTCTACAGAAAACTTCAATGATCCAGTTACAAATATAATGCCTACTAAGCAGCAACCAAGCTTCCCATACATTTATTCTCTCACCCTGGCTGGATAAAAAAAACTTGAAAAGGAAACCCACAAACTGAAAGATGCACCAACAAACAAACCAAGCACCTAAATCCATTGCACAGACAAGCTTTCAAATGGCACCTCTCAACTCTGGGATCCCACAACACAATCCTGTGGCTGTCATGTTGGAAAGCACACTAGGTAATGTTTGTTTATACAGAGTAACCATAAACCTTGTTTATAGCACTAACCATGGGCTGTGGGCAGTAGCACTGGAGCCTGTTGATAAACCACTCAAACAGGAGCTGACCAGAGATTTCTGTGGATGCCTTTGGGACATTCACAGAGACTGACCAGAGATCTCAACAAATCACAATCATTGAGACAATGGAGGTGTTCTTCTGTACACATTATCAAAGCATCAATCAGGGAAGTTTACGTTAGAAACATTTCACCAATTCAGTAAGTGTTCCTGATTACAAAGTCTACCTCTCGATGGCTGATGATTTAAGAAGATTTTAACAAGACTGCAATCCAAAACAACAAGCCTTATTGAGAGTCAAAACATATTAAATCAAATGTGACTTTGAATTGTACATAGCATTTCAGTAATTTACTACTGTTTGAGTTTAATCAATCAATCAATCAATATTTTCCAACAACAAATGTAGACATACACCTGGATGTAAAAATAAAATTAGTAATGCAAATGTCTAACAAGCTTTATAAATAAAATATATCAGTAAACAATTTAGCAACCAATACTTAAAAAAAACATGGGGGGATTGTACGATTTTTACCAGTTGGTATTTTGTCTGTGATCCGTTTTATCCTATAGCAATTCCAATCTCAAAATCAAGATATTTAATTTTTATCAGTACATAAAATGACATATCAAACGCAGAGGTGAGTAATGACTGAACTTTTGGTAATTATAAAATTTTAAACAATTACAAAATTATACATCCTTTGGACAGCTTCATAGTATGTTTGCACCTGCACAAGGTAAATACCAACAACTATACAAACATTGGTATACAGATGACTTTTGTATAACATTAATAACATCAAGTCTATTTTTATTTTGCTTGCATAACATCTAATTACATTTGAATAAGCTCCTGTCATAGGGTCTAGTTTATAGTAAATTACCCCAAGTTGGCCACCCGGAATATCTTTTACTAAATAAATAAATCAAAGGGATTTTACACCAAGATTTTAGATAAGATTGCACCTCTGTTGTGCACCTAGACAATAACAGTGTGACATATCAAACACGCCATCTCCACTGTGGAGAGGAGGACTCCAAACCACTATAGTGGTTGCTGCTTTGATCTCACTGAGAATGTAATAATAATCAACAATCTCCAGTTCACAACAATGATAATAAATCCATTCCTAATAGAAATTGACCCCTTTTTTGGAGAACCCCGTTTCATCGTGATTCAAAATCCTGCATCTGTCAAATAATTTTCTTGATGGATTGGCGATTCTGGACATTGTTCACCATCTAACCTGACCACATCAATATTTTTTATTTTTTTCCCCACTGAACAATGTCTCATCTTTAGCATTCAGTTAGCATTCAGTTCAGTTTCTATGTAGCACTGGGTGGGTTAATATTGTATAAGGCGCCCTACACCAGGTTTGGTTCAGTTGTAGTTGTGTAATTGATTACAAAGATACTATAATTGAGTCTTTAACATGAGGCTTTGTAATTGTAATTGACCATTGTAATGTACAATTATAATTGAACCCAACTCTGGCAGCAAGAAAGCACAAATTCAACTACGACCCTGGGTAAAATGAGCAGTACTGATACTTGTAATCTTCCCCTATAAAGCAATGTACAGTTGTACCCAACCTTTGAACTATCACTATTTACTGTAACTGCTTTTTTACGTTGTAGTTGACTTTTTATGATGCTGTGTAACTGTGATTGTAATTGACAACTGTAACTGAACAGAACCCTACCCTACACAGACCTACCCACCTGCCCATACTACAAAGAGTGATAATGTTTGTAAACGCCTGCAAGCTTTCAACGGCTGTATCAACATGTGGGAGTTTGCTTCAATTGTATTGCATAAACTTTGCTAATCCAGGTGTGTTTGGTTAGAAACAGCCCAGAAGCCTGTGTCAATGTTAGCCTAGACAGGGGTATTCTAGCCATAAGGTTCAAACAGCACATAGGAATGCTGGTGCCCTAGGGTACAAAAAAAACATGTCAGGTAAAAATTACACAGGTAAAAATAGCAAGAGTTTCAAGCTCAACCAAGAGTGACTAAGCAATTTCATTGTCAATAAATCCATCCTTCAATTCCCAGTGGTTTCACATCAATCCATGTTTGGTACCCTAGATCATGGGGATCAAACCAGGGATGGGGAACCCCTAGGGGGCTGTCATGTAGTTCCAGGGGGCAAACATGCAATAGCCTCAGCCAGAAGGTGGACATTTTAGGGCGTGAGAAAGTTTGGTGGGAATCTGTGTCATGAATCACATTTGTAAGTTTATATATTAACCATTCATGATAGTCTCTTATGCTCTGAAAGCAGGACATCATAGTTTGTTATCATTTCATAAAAAAATTAAGTTGCTGTCTGATGTATTTCTTTAACAATCCGAGATACCATGTTAATAAACAATTCAAAAGTAGTTGGCAATTAGGAAAACCAAACCAAGAAAGAATATTTGTAGAATATTACTTATTACGGGAGACAGTCCACAGCCCAAACTAGCTTCCTTGGATCTAAGCGACAGATAAAGATGCAGTAACTAGGACAATGTTCAACTCCCTATTTATTCAGGTGGATCCACAGATGACAATGACATGTCAATGGGTCAGAACCAGAATAAATTGCAAAATATTTTAGAGCAACAATCTGAAATGACTTGGGCATTTACTCTCAACAGAATCCACAGCTAATAATTATAACTGCATAATTAAAATTTCCTCTTGTCAACTTGACAGAACCCAGTCCTGTGACTTGAAGGCATTTTCTTTCTCCATAGCTACTAAATCTATATCTGCTAACTAAAATTTCCTGTGTCCGCTCTGCTACACAGGAAGCATTAGATCAAAATGACAGCTGCAATTTCCTAGCAGCAGCTCACTTTGAACATGCGTCCACCACTGGCTTTGGTCATAGAACAAATTATATAAATTTTGAATGACTGGAGACATTTGCAAGAGTGGTGATGCAAAAAGTCATGGTTGCTTTGAAATGAGACCATTGACAATTTGACAGGTTCCCTGTAAGGCAAATGTCACCACTTTGAAAGTTTGAGAAGACACAGATGGAATGTGTATCTGTGACAAGACATGATCAGGGGACTGATGGTGCACCGTCTCCAAGGTACACAGAATTAAGTAACAAATAATGCCAATAGACACCCTGAAGAATTTTTTCAAAATGCATAGCTAATATAGCACACTATTTTAAGTTAATGAATTTTTTTTAAAAACCTTTTACAAAACTTAAAATATTCTGTAATCTGGAAAATTTACAAAATGTAATCAGTAACATTATTAATGCAAACCTGGTTTAAATGGGAGTGACAATAACTAAAAATTAGCTTTCAAAAATGTTAAAATAGTAATACTCAAACTATATAATTTAAAAAGAATATATTTTAAATAAAATGATTGAGTAATAAAAAAAAGATACTACAAATTAAAACAAACATTAATAAAAAATACAAACCATTTATGCACAGAGGCAACTCTGGAAGAAACAACAATGTGGCATGTCATTATAGTATCGTTGCTACATAATCTATTATTTAAAACATACAACCAACCCTTACAACACTACACATGCACAGGGGCACACCCCATAGTTAACCTTCAATTAACCCTTGTTAGACATAAACAGAGGCCCACTATGAATGAAACCAACAAACACAACACAAACTGGTTCACCTCTATGTGATAACAAATCAGCCTAGAACCAGATCTCATTAAATCGCTGAAACCACATGAACGCAACTCATTAAATATAATTTGAAAAGCTATGCCACTATCACCAGAAAAAAACATCATAATAAAATGCTTGATAAGATAAATGCCAAACAAATGGCACCTTCACCCAAGCAGAGCCAGCTCGTCAAATACAATGGCTTGTTAAGATTGCACTAGTCAATAACTGATACCCTGGGCCTTCTGTGAGCAATATGTGCCAAGATATGCCAGGGTAATTTTATATATATATATATATATATATATGCCAGGGTAAATGCATGTTTTTCTTGTCAACATGTCAACTGAAAGGTAAACCAGAATGCATTGCAAATTAAAACTCCATAAAAAAGAGTGCAATCTTTTGCTAAAATCATCGAAAGAATTGATCATTAAAACTGCCTCCCATTTTTGCTGAATTTTTACTGGATCTGGTCAAAAAATATTTTATTTTTCTCATTTTTCCAATGACTTCACCGAAACTAAATAAAACATTC
Organism: Lamellibrachia columna; assembly: GCA_963662155.1. Taxonomy (NCBI): domain Eukaryota; kingdom Metazoa; phylum Annelida; class Polychaeta; order Sabellida; family Siboglinidae; genus Lamellibrachia; species Lamellibrachia columna. Next base: position 37,971,625 of record OY759274.1, read on the forward strand.
ACACAAACAAGCTAGCATGTTATAGTGGATGCTAGGTATAGATAGGTTTGACTTTTATGAGAAAAAAAAATCTAAAACGATAGAGTGAAAATGTTGAATTGCGCAAGGACCTTTAACATATTTGTGAACTTGTGAGTTGTAACTGTGCACACTTGAGCACAGATAAGAAGTAGCTGTTCAGGTGTAATTTAGAACCCCAGTGAAGACACATGCAGTTTATCACACACCTGCCACAGGTGTGTAGTTCTCTCACACCTTTCTTATCTCAAACGCCTGCTTGATGAAACAGTGGTACCATTGTTATGCAACAGAAGGTATTGTTTACATCATAAATATTGATTAAGCTGATTTGCTGATTTACGAGTACTTACAGGTTAGAAGAACTCATATCAAACAAGATGCTTTGTAGTTGAATTTGATGGACATAACAATTTATATTTTGTAGAAACATAAAAAATAAGAACAGCAACCAAATTTGTATGAATTAAAATGTTCCTTTCATGATGACACAAATGTGATCTCAAAATGAATTGCCCTAATAGGTATTAATTTAGACACACTGGTATTATTAAATTAAAGGAAGTGGCCATGCACTAATTACTTCTGAAGAAAGTGTGAGTTCCTGTTTATGCACAACCATCTGCCGTCTGGGAGATGATAGACAGACTACATGAATTCAATAACAAATACATGTCACTGGGATAATTGTCAATATATAAGTTCTATCTAAAACTAACATTTCAAGTACTCAACAAACTGGCAGAACTTTGATCTAGTAAAACTTCAGTATACAACCTATTTTGTCTATCCATTGTTGCCTACATTGTTAGCTGGACACACACAGATGCTCATCAGAACAGATATAACAAAAGGAATATGTTTTTGGACCACTACCAAATGCTGGCAGTCTTCAAAATGTCTTCTCAACTCTCAGATCAATAATTGATCTTTCTGAAGGGTTTGTCTTATGCAGACATTAAGCCCTAATACAGGTTTTTTGCAGTAACTGGGAAACTACTATATTCGTGGAACTGGTCCAAAGAATGTTTCACCAACTGTGCAAGAAATCTTGTCTGGCACCATGGCCCTATGGAGATTGCTACAGCAACTGGCACCACAGCATGAGAAGAACAGATGGCCAGGTCCCCAGTATTTGCCCTTGAGCAATCTACACAGCACACTGGTCTAGAAGTAAAACGTGGAAGTCACTAATCCTGCATTCATTTCATGTTTAAATATTTTTTTTTCATTTTATTTTTTTTTGATGTTTATCTAAACAATATTGTGTAATAAATGGAAAATCATGTTTATGTATGAAACAACAACTAATATCAAAATAATGTTATCATATTATTATAATAATGTTATAATACCATATGTAGACAATAAGGCATACTTTAAAAAAACTTGAGCCAGCATGAAACATGGTGATTTGTCAACATTTCTGGACTTTCAAACTTTAAAAGTTTTAAGAATAATGTCTCATGACCATGGAGTGGCAAACAGTTAAAACAGGCAAAACAAAAACAAAATATTTGCTGGGCAATTTAGGAAAAATTTTTGAGCATATATCTTTGTCAGAGTTGTTTTTCCATTTCGTACAAAGCAAGCACAAGAGCTCATTAGGGCAATTATATTAAGATGGTCAATTGGTCAGATTATTTCTACTCCTGCAGGCAAAGTGGCTAGGCTCTGGTGGCACTCAATGTATGCTGACCACCTCCCAATGCAACACCTGGTCTGACTCCAACAACCTGGACCCCCTTCCCATGTGGAAGAACAAGATAAATTAACTCCCGGTTTTTAAGACTGGTCTGGGAGAGGAAACTCATAGTCACCATTGCCGTGGCTAAAACCACCATGAAAAACAACTAAATTGCTGCTCTAGAAAAAGATCCTAATCAGTGTAGGTGGCTGCCTTAAATAAATTCATCAGGTTGATGATCCAAAATATTACATTTTAAAATTCAGACAGCATTTTGACTGCTCCCATTCAGCAGTCTACATCAGAATGATAGTTTATATTTGTATCTCACTGCCATATGGTGGTTAAGTAAATAAATATAACTGAACACAAGCAGTTGAAAGTTTTGATTATGATAAATATCTTTAATATAAAGTAGGTTGTGACTCTGTATGTATGTCTGCAATAGACTCTGCATGTTTGTATGTTCCCTCATATCTCCGTCAGTTTAGCATGTATAGTGCTGAATTTGTGTATATTTGAAATTCCCCGGGGGTGGAGTATTACATCAAAGGAACCAATGTGGACGTTTAAAAAAAATTACATAACTCAGAACAATAGTTACGCACAATTATTAGCACTGCTGTGTGTGTCTGCCAATGTTACATGCTCTACGTCAAACATCCACCAAATGCTACGTGAAACCGGCAGTTGTACATGAGTTTTGGAGGGCAAAGATGTCATTGCCATTGCAAGTACAAAAACTTGACTGGGTAGTATTGCAAGGAGTCTTGCCATTTCTCCCGTGCACCACCTGGCAACTCAGCTAGTACTATAATATTTTACAGTGGAATGGTTGTTATATAATATAATATATTTTGCTACATTTGCATACATTTATAATCTATACATTCTGATTTGTTGAATGAATTAAATAACTACCTGAATGAACAGAAAAGCATAAATTAGCCTTTCTGAACTTTCAAATCTGTAACCTTTGATTTCAAATCCAAGAAATGACTAACTAAACATGAAGTAAAATCCCAGACCATGAGAGATCCCTTGAGCATTTGGATATTACTGGTCATTCTCTCTCAAGAGAGACTACTGGGAATTCTATACAGCTACATGAATTAGCTATGGTCCTAATGAACCAAGGTGCCAGCTTAACACAGCAACAGAGTGCATTCCCTCTACATTAATCAGGCCAAAGGCTGCGGCTGTCTCCAGTAATCAAGGGACATGTAACGTTTGTTGGTTGCCAATTAGGTGACTGTGCTGCCTCCCAATGTTTCATCATGGATAACCAACAGATGTATGTGGGAGACTGGGGGACTGAACAATCATCTCTTTTATCCACCTATAAAATTGAGAACCCACATGAATAAGTGTGGTTTAATTTAGTTTTAAGATCACCCAAAATTAAATTAAGAAATGTTGTTTATGTGGTCAGTATGGCAGATGGTTTCTCTGCCACATCTCGTGTTTTACGTTTGTGGTGGTTCTTTATATAAATATTTGATAAACAATGTGCACAGATAACTTGACAATATTAAATGAGTGTACATAAAAAAATAGACAAAGTTATTTGGTCATTTATGTAACCAACTATTTATTTTTAAAATATGAACATTTGATGAATTGGAATTAAAATCACACAACTAAGTGAATTAACATCCGTAGGCACCAACTTACAAGTTGTATGTACACTGAACCCTTCTATGGTCCATTAATTAAAAAAGAAATAATAAAATGATCTAACAAAGGCAATCGATAAGTAAATTATAAAAGTTATAATAAAAAGTGTTTTGTCAATTAATGTAAATTAGAGGATTTGTTTCATCACAGTAGACAAAAGGGCATATTAAAGGAATATAACTAACATGATGGAGAGTAATTAACTTACCAATGTCAGACCAAGAATGGTATTGGACCTTTATCGCATTAGTGTTTAACTCAAATTAACTTTGACACAAAGTTCTGATATATTTTACTGAGTCCACTAAGAAATATGTGGATAATAGGCACTAGAAACAACTTATATTTTGTTGAAAGGAATAATGGAATGGTAATCTTCCAAAAAAACTCTGTCAATATGAAGTTAGAATTGTGTTATGCACATTTCTTAGACCAATGGGTTGTAGCTAATATGCCATTTTGCTTGTCAATTAAAACAAACCTGTTAAATGTAAAATACAAATCATACAAAAAGGTAATATTCAAGACAGCAAGCACAATCACAAACAAATTAATGTTTGACAAAATTGTGACCATTTGCAGACTGTTTTATTTAATAGTACATGGGAAGTACCTTTGAAACATATTAATTTAGATATTAAGAACTTATGACTAGTTAATTATATTATTTCAACTTGATTTTGTCATCTTTCTCACATTGGGTGTTGCTATATAAAATATACGATTTCAAAATTATATTAAAACTAATTCTTTCTTGGTTATAGGTGCAATAAATGTTTAGCATGTACTTACTGTGTTGGCTCCTGGTGTTGCAGTAAGTGGCCCAAGTTTTCTGGACTTGTCTTCCAAGTTCCGTCTGCAAGCATCTGCTACTCCAGGTGTACATAAGCACTGTGCCAGCACAATGTTGCATTCTGCCTCCTGTATCAGCGCTGCCTGAAGTGGATACATGGGCAAGTCCATTATCACCGAGGGGTAGCAGGCTACTAAGACACTGAAACAGGAAAGTGATTCAGATGAATTCATTGAACCATGGGCAACTGGGCATGCAATGTATTTTTTTACTACTGTGCAAGGAAAACAAGAAGTCATTGAGCTATCAATTAGGATAAATGCAGTGGCCATTCTTGAGAGACTAATGAGAGGCTCATTTAAATCCTCATTTTCCTCGTGTATTTCTTACGAACCCCCAATATTTACATGTGACTATTTTAAAGTTTGGTTTGTTCACAGATTAAGAGTATACATAAATAAACTACACATCCATTTTGTTTTTCATCAACTGTAGAGAGCCCCTCTGACTAAATCCTGCAGCCATCTCTAAGATGCCTGCAAATGCCTTTACAAACAATACGTAGGATAGTCAAGGATTACATTATAAATAAATAATTTTTCCAAGTTAGCAATCAAACCAATCAGTACAAACAAACAAAACTACCTCTGCATCATAGTCCATAAGACGACTGATGGATTTTACTAAGCATTTGGACCATGCAAGAACCTATGCACAAATGACTAAAGTATGGACATAGATCATTTACAAACACTTAGTGTAGAAGCCAGTCTACATCTTGAGGGTGCTGGGAGAACTTAACCTTTGCCTGCACCAGGTAACTCTAGCACTACCACTGGAAACACAAGATGCTGGTAAACCTATTGTTTGACTGGACAATATATTTGCCCTGAGGCCTACAGGTCCACTGTAGTGCATCTGTTCCATACCATAGTGATGATGATATCAGTAGTTAGATATAAAAGTGGCTTAGACATTGTCATTGTTGTGAGCATCTACGACTACGTATAATTTATTAACATCATGAAATTTATTTAAATGAAAGAAAAATTACAGGAGCCTACTTCAATAAATATTGTTTTATATTGTTCAGTTTTCATTGTAATAGAATGCTTTTTAGCTGTTCATGAAGATGGGTCCTACTGCATGGCAGTATTGTGCCTTGCAACTAGTGATTTGTCAACAGCATGTTTCATAAATCGCAAGCATTGGTTTTGTATATATTCGATAAATTAGCATTAATATAGTTATTTCATATATTATATGTTCACTTCTTACATAAATATATTTCCTAGATATATTATTTATTATATATAATTCGTTGGTACCATGAAAACCTGCCCAACCCATATAAATAATTTACATAACAGATCCGATATTCACCTGGATAATGTCCAAGACTTGCGAGCCAGGAGTGTCAATGATCATGCCTCCGTTAGACTTCCTGGTGTATTACACACGAATGTAGGGCATAGTAAGTTTGGATATAGGAAGTTTTAAAAAATTCATATCATCTCACATAAGTGCCTTTGAGCAGGGGCATTGCTATGGTTGCTGGTAGAACCTGTTGACAGTGTAACTGTGGATGTGTTTAGAAGATTTGAATAGGCGGAAGAATGTTTGGCATTTTTTTGCCACAAGGCACGAATGCGTAGTAATTCATGCAGAAATTGGTCAACATTGACATTTGTCATTGACAGGTATGGCACTTTCAGCAATTTTAAGAGTTAGAAATATGTGATTTTGACAAAACTCGACAAGCATGTCAAGGAGATGATGACAACGGCAGGTAAGAAGTTTCAGAATTTTTTATGGTCCCGTTTTCTTATAATCATGCAAAACATTAACATGGTCACCAATGGGAAATGTAACTGTAGGCTGATCCCTCAGTGACAGTGACACTGACAGTCAATGTCATTCAGTCATTGACATTGTCACTGCCAATGGCAATGTCAATGACAATGGCAATGGCAATGACAATGTCAATGACTCAATGACATTGTCATTGACTGTCAGTTGAATGGCATTGGCATTGCCACTGAGGTAATTGGTAGGGAACTAGGTCTAGGGGCCTATTTATTGCAATCGCTGCGAATAATTTAAACTTAGAAAAACTACTGTGTTACATGTTGCTCCATGGCTCACGCTCGATCAACTAGAACATAGAAAAGATCACCGATGACGCAGATGCCGAGTACCAACGTCACGGGAAATGTTTCCACCTGTGAAAACTTTACCGCATCTCTCGATTTCTCATGGGTACGCAAGGAACATTGCCACCGACAACGGATAGCCTCAGGAAGATAAAAACTGAATAAATATGCAGTTAGTTATCGTAGTTATCCAGAATTAGCATAAATCCAATCATTCTCAAATGGCTACCGAAGTGAACGGTTGGGTCTGGTGTGTACTGTTTTTAACGAACGCTTTCGAATGGAATTATTTATCTCAACGAATGCAATGCCAATACCAGTATGGCAGCAAAGCCTAAGGGCTATGATAAACATTGAATAAATATCATACTAGTGTCAAACTTTGAGCAACCGAGTGTTCGTTCTGATCGTACACACAAAACAGACCTTTGTCCTGATCGGGATAGGCGAGATCTGAAAGGACACATAGATAATAATAATAATGTTTTATTTCAGGCAAGAGCCCATATATATATATATATATATATATATATATATATATATATATATATATATATATATATATATACATACAATACAAGTACAAAAAACATAAATATACACACATGTTGAACAATAGAGGTACATGTAGTGAGAAAAAAATATATAAATATACACATAAATAGATAAAGGTAAAATATGTTCCTTTATGAATCTGACGTTAGTCTAATAGACAGGAACTGATTCCACGAATGTATTTTGACGTATGTATAAGTGACAATGATTAGGCAATATCGCTACATATCAAAACATCCATGATTGAGAGACGCAAACTTATTTTGTATTTGTATGCATGCGGTCATTTGTGGTACCTAGGCAATTTACGTACACATTCAAAGAAGTGTACTTAATTTGTATAACGAAGGAACGTCGTGCGTGAGAAAATAGAAGGCCTAACTGTGAAAATAAAAGAAAATATAAACGGCAACAAATATTGCACTTAATTAAAGTAAATATAAACTGCAAAAGACATTGCACTTTGCACATTGCACTAATTTATAAGTTTAGAGTTTCATAACGATTTCTTATCTGTCCTGTAATCAATTCCAGGCAACTTTCCAACAGTCTATGTAATAAGTTTGCGTGTGCTGACAAATGGTCTACCTCAAAGCAAATTTAAGAAATTTCAGGCCACGTAAATCCCTCCGGGTTGGTGATTTGTGATAGTGGGTAATCGTTATCCACTTCGCTGACTATCGGAGTTTCCACACCAACGGCTATCAGCAACGCAGGATGGCAGTCTGTCCGTTTAGCAGGAAAACACCCCGGGGTGTAACACCCCTTTCTTGCTGGCTGCTTTCGGACAGTGGCCGGCTGACACGTTGGACGGTTTCCAGTGTCGCAGACTCGTCTGGAGTTCGTCAGCGTTCGCCAGTGGAATCGCAAATGGCCTGTCGCAAGAAAAAGCCACACGAGTTGTCTACTGCGCTTAAAATCACCTGTTGAAATTCGCGTTCGTTTGTCTGTTTAATATTCTTCACACAGTTCACTGTAGCCTATGGGGTTGTTTTCCGCGGCGGTGTCAGACGTTTCTTCCTGGTATTGGGGTGTACCATAATCAAATTACGCCCGCCCTGGGTTTATTAGGAAGAGGCGTTCATAGTTGTTATAATGGCAGCGGACAGAAGTTACAGCTGTGTCGATAGCTGCAGCAGTAGAAGGGTGGGAGAAAGTCAAGACAACAAAATACCGCAGTGAATATTATATAGAGTATAAGTAGTTGTAAAATACCGCAATAAATGCAGCAGTGGATATTATATAGAGTATAAGTAGTTGTAAAAAAATCGAATAATATCGTAGCAAATAAAATACTTCGTGGTAGTATTATAAATCATATTTATTCATGCTGGATAAAATGTTTTCTAATATTAATACAACATTTATTTTCAAATTGGTTACTGGAATTGTATACTCTGGTTTGCAAACAAAAAGGAGTGGTTTGTTGATACATCAGACTCTTGATGGGCCTATTGCCGTTTATCAAAGAATGTCATATATTGTTGTGAGACAAATACTACTCGGGTAAGCTCTCTGAAGTTGCCCGATGAATGGGCATGAAAACGTGTGAAATGTCACATCAAAAGTGGAACATGTTTGACAGTGCGCACAATGACGTAACGCTAACATGTCGCTGTTTGTGACGAGCTACTGAATTCGCAACTTCTTTTGACAGTCCCAGAAAGTGCGGAGAAAACACGTGAGTTGAGCGTCAACGTTGTGATGTAACTCTCGGCCGACACCAACAGCTGTTATAATTGCAGTAAACAATCAATTAACGAGGCCCTCGATCGACTGAATGACTCCGGCGGCCATATTGTCTCCGCGCCCTCGCGCCAGTGATTGGCTTTTTGTGCTTCTGCAAAGGTGCCGTCGATTTATGTAGATGACATGTAGATCCTAATGCAGCGTGATGTTTATCCTGGAGTAACCCGATTGGGGCGTGCACGCAGCATTGTTGTTCGGAATTCTCTTGCTACATCAGTGACTTTGCTCCTTCGTCCGCAAGCTCTCAATGTTAGTCCACGTTTCTTATGTATTCATAGATAATTGCAATATATATAAAACTGAGCCAATACGGTGCAGCATTTGCGCTAATAATAATAAACAGTTCTGTTACTAAACCTGTTTAATCCACAATCAGGGTTGTTTGATTTAAATAATTGATTTAAATAATGATTTAAATCACTTAAAATTTTTTATTGATTTATGATTTTTTTACTTCCGATTTTTTAATCGCTGATTGATATGAATTTAACACAAATAATTGTTTACAAGCATCGAGATCAACAAAGTCCTGTATGTTTTTTAATACAAAAGCAAAAAGTGCACACACTAGGTAGTTGTATTGTCACCAGATAGCCTGATAGTCAAATACTTTATGACATTTTGTATGTTTAAGCTATTCCCTTTCTGAATGCAGTGAAGCCACACAAACTTGTCTTCAAGTCAGAAGCCCTGTGTTAAAGTCCATTTAGAGCTTGTGCTAGTTGTTACCAACTCAATATGTTGACTCAAGTGAGACAGTATGAGCTACAATTGCTTAGTACTGTACCAGTTTGCATTCTGGTTGGAGACCCTTAGAGTACAGAGAGCCCTGGACAGGTGCTAATCTACCCTCTCAGCAAATAATAATTATCACTGCTACAGCCAGAGACACACAGCACGCTTTCCCTTCCAAGACAGATTATGCAACTACATGGGGTGAGGCCTTGTGGACATTGTTTAATGTCTTATATAAGCAAAAATCATGTACCCTCTGTTAAGACAAGTACCCAAATCGATAGAACGACATATATATATATATATATATATATATATATATATATATATATATATATATATATATATATATATATATATATATATATATATAGGTATATTTCATTATCCCTAAAGGCTGCAACATTGGCTAGGGTTTGTCTCTATCACGACTCTGTCCACAGTAAATTGTAAACAAAACGATTTTCTTAATTAGTTATTTTATGTATCAAATATGCCAAATTCTATTTAAATAGTAAATAAATGCTGTATCACTAATCGAATCCTACATTCTTACACCGATATAGTTATGATTATATATATATATATATATATATATATATATATATATATATATATATATATATATATATATATATGTATATAATATTTTATTATATATATATATATATATATATATATATATATATATAGTTATGATTATATATATATATATATAATAAAATATTATATATATATATATATATATAATCATAACTATATATATATATAATAAAATATTATATATATATATATATATAGTAAAATAGTATATATATATATAAATGCTGTACTGTTCTGTATGATTTATGGAAAATATCACTAATCGAATCTTACATTCTTACACCGATATAGTTATGATTATATATATATATATATTTATATGTATATATATAATCATAACTATATATATATATAATAAAATATATATATATATATATATATATATATATATAGTAAAATATTATATATATATATATATAAATGCTGTAATGTTCTGTATGATTTATGGAATATATATATATATATATATATATATATATATATATATATATATATATATATATATATATATATATATATATATATATAATCATAAATATATCGGTGTAAGAATGTAGGATTCGATTAGTGATACAGCATTTATTTACTATTTAAATAGAATTGGGCATATTTGATACATAAAATAACTAATTCAGAAAATAGTTTTGTTTACAATTTACTGTGGACAGAGTCGTGACAGAGACAAACCCTAGCCAATGTTGCAGCTTTTATGGATAATGAAATGACAACTTTGCATTATGGAGATGCAAATCTTACATTCTTACATCAAACACGTGGACAGACCCACCCAAGACCGTATACATTTCGTCTAATCCCAACGGGTGAATGCCACAGCGTGCAGCGCGTGTACTAGAGTCGTTCAAGAAGTGTGCCGGCAACTGGGCAAACACTGACAGCGCCACCACAGTACACAACACGCTCGCTCCCTTTCAAGTAGGTTACGCGATCATACAACTGTGGTGCGTATTTATCGCTTCTCTGAGTCACGTATATTCAAATTAAACCTAACCCAGCTTCGTCCTTTGTGCGTTTTACGTTTCTGTATAGGTGGACTCGAATCACGTACTCGAATCACTCCCCGGGGATAAAGCCGTCTTCAGAAGTTTGTCAAATGAGGAGAATGCACCTCCACACATTCTGTCAAGCTAATTGGCGGAGGAGAGTCCCCATAGCTCCCGTAGCAAAGGGGTAATTATTGGAAAGGAGGTATTGCGGTGAACGTTTGTATATAACTCGATATGTGTGATGGTGTGTTCTTCTTCTGTCTTCTTGCGTCAAGTCGTCCCATAGGGCGGAAACAATTGCATGTCACCTTCCTCTGTCATGTGCAACAGCTATCATTGTGTCTATCGTTTCGAGGTTTACGGCCCTCTCTTAAAAAGGTTCTTTTCAAAGTTTCGTGTTCCCTTTTTTTTCCAGTTGTGTTCCTCATATGTGCTGCATTTGGTAGTCCGTCCGGTGGCATACCCAGCACATGGTCCAAATGTGATTATCTCAACTGAATGCGCACAGATATTCACGAGAGTCGCTCTTCATACGTGTTTTTACTTGCTGACTTGTTATTCACACGCCATCTGACCAGACGTGTTTTGACTTGCTGACTTGTTATTCACACGCCATCTGACAAGACGTGTTTTTACTTGCTGACTTGTTATTCACACGCCATCTGACAAGCACAAAACAAAACTTGTTGAAAAAGCACGAAACCGTAAGGAATGTCTCCTACTCTCATAAGACACTCAAATTTCAGGAAATCTATAAGACTGACGAGTAACTTGGCACTTTTCGTGGGTTATTCTGCATCTGACAAAATACTTTCATGCTAAAATCATGTTCGATGTTCCCGTTGCATAATGTGCTTATAATTCTGCATAAACTACATCCTGTTCACTGTGTGATGAATGTACCTATCGTGATCCGTAACGGATTGCTCCAAAACATGATGCCAAATAACTAGTGTGTAGAGTATGGTTCATGCATAGTAGATTAATATATGCAACAACAATCCCCAACTGTGTCTACAGCAGCTGCCATCCCGTTAAATGCAGTCTGCTTACACCCAACAAACAATGTGTCACCGTCTTACAAAAGTCCCTCTAAGCTGGCGACATTCTGTCCAGAGACAGCTTCATATGTCAGCAGTATCTGGAAACATCAGACAGTGCGGTGAAAAGGATACCGTTAATCGGTTTTGTTTCTGTGTCGGTGCTCCACAATGGAGCCGTGTGGTTGACTTCCGCGCGTTTGTTTGGGTTCCGCGTCGTTGTCTCACTGTCTTTGTTTCATTGGACATGAGACTTATCAGGCTGATGGTTGATGGGGCTTATCATCCTGCCCCAGTAACAGATCTCCTGTAATTAGAGGGGCGGAACGTGTCATTCAAAGCGGTTTGATAGAGACGGCAGCGCCTGTTTTTGTGAAAGAAGCTTGAAGATAGGTCATGCTTCACCGCCCGCATGATGACAGACGGTATTTTGAATGTGGGTAACGTCAACAGTGAAGATTGCTATCTGATGAATGAAAAATGATGCAATTTGAAATCACAGACATTAGATTACTGTAATAATGTGAACATCGTGTAGGAACGTTCCTGTTAAACGAGTATAGCAATCGTTGTTACTCGAACTTGGCGTACAAAAAGTTCATAGGTAATTTTTTTTTAAAGCAGAGGAAAATTTAGCGGTAGCTACAAGGCTACAATAAACCAATACGCAATAATAAAAACAAATTTATGTGTTTATAAATGTACTCAATGTATCTGTATTCGCAATAAATAGTTGACAATACACTTTAGTATTACCCTATAGATTAGATTAATATGATCAGATAGTATCAGACCTTGTACAGTCTATTAAAAATAATCCGATTCCTTATCATATTTCAAAGTATGGGACGCGTCCAATTAAGCCGGGCTTTTTAATTTTCTTCCAATTTTTTTATTTCGCTGGTTCCAATATGGCAGTATTTGCGACAGGAAACGCTGTGAAACGTTTTTTTATTGGCGTGTATGCGAAGGAATGGGGACTGAGCTGAGCATTAGGAGACGATTGCCATGGTCGACCGTTCAAGAATGGGAATAGACCACAATTGAGTGGATGTGGCTGGGGGGGGGGGTGGGTCTCAACCGCCCATCGCCCACATGTTTGTGGGGCCATTCTCACACCATTTTATTTTGCTCCATAATTATCTTACGTTTTTATACACTTACACAGCAGTTGTTCTACATCCTTTGTGAAATTAGTGAAAATTACGCACCTTCCCTAATAAACTGTCAAACTTGACACCCCTCAATTTCTGCCATGACCGGTGACTGGTATCAAACATTAATATTGGAACGTTTGGTCTAAAGGCCGCTGTGGTATTGCACAAGCGGTCAACGCCATTATTCGAAAGTTGTAATGCTGCATTACACAACACAAATTCTACTTACACACAAAAGTATTCCAAAAGCTCACGCGATACACATATTCATATTGTGGCCGTGGTTGTTTTGCTCATGACACTTTGTGGGTGGTGAGTCAGGAATGCGGTTTGTGGTCCGTTGTCTGTGGTATGTGGTCATCTAAGTGTCCTATCTTTCGGTGTCTCCGATAGTTCTCCTACTCCACTGTTATTACAGGGAATCTATAAGATACAAGATACAGCATCTTAACAGTTAGATGTCACTTGATGTAATAATCCCTGGACAGGGTTCATGTCAAATGGGTATTACTAATGTAATGCCATTATTAATTACATGACAACGCACTTGTGTGTCTATACTTACTCACAGTCGTCTACGGCAATAGCAGTTGCAACATCTACAACTGTAATTATTTCTCAATCAACAAATGAACATGCGACGAAACCGGTGATTTTCCACACCTTCAATGCGAACGTAATAGTATTTACACCCATTTATTTCCGTCCCGTACCCATTCCTCAGTCCGCACTCATCCTGTCCCGGTGCACGAGACGCAAAGGCACATCCGCGCGATTTGTAATTAAAATTGTGACTGCTCAACGCATCGCTAGTGACATTAAAAGTATGACAACTAAGCGTTACTGTACTCCGCTAACGAGCTTACAAAAATGCTCTTCCCCACGTGTATTATTGAAAAAGTAATGTTTACTTTTGGGTTGATGGCTGGATGGATGGATGTTAATAAATAAATAATAATAATTATTATTATTAGGAAAGGGTTGAACACAATATTAAGTTAAGATATAAAAACATAATACATGGCACACTTGGATGACATGTTCCTAGTAAGTGCGGCGGCACTATAATAATTTGCTCAGAATTAATCGATGACTTGGTTTGCTTTTTTAAGATACGTCGAGGTACAAGAGCGACTCTCGCAGGCCAAAAAGTCGTGGACAAGTCCTTAGAAGTGATGGAGTATCTGTCGATACACAGTGCCAGGCACACGCTGCATGGTTGGTTTGTGAGCGACTGCTACAATAAGGAACACATTTTGCCACGGATTCGATTTTGCTGGTAAATGTGTCAGCGAACAGTTCGTTTACTTTTAGACGTAGAGGTAATGAAGATATATAGACATAGGGGGTATCCCCATTTCGCCTACTCCCATTTGGACAGCTCTCCCATTCCGCCTACTGTTAGTCATTCGCCCTCTCAGTATGCCTATTCTGATATTATTCCCACTTCACGTACTCTGCACTTGGATAGCTCCTCTCCCAATTTGACAATATTTACTAAATCCATAGGGAACTAAGATTTAATTCAGTATCAAAATCACCATTTAAATGTAATACTTATAAAATTGGTACACATAAAATATGCTTTGCAGAAATCAGAGTTTTTTTGTGAGTTGAATCTTGGTTAGTCCCCTTGATTATTATTTATCTATGGATAATATATACTAAATCCAACAAGAACTTAGATTTTACTCAGCATAAAAATCACAATTTAAATGTAATACTTGTAAACACAAATTGGTACACATAAAATATGCTTTACAGTACAATTTTAGTCCTCTTAGTTACTATTTATTCATATAGACAACATGTACCAAATCCAACAAGAACTTTAATTCAAGAAAAACTCAAGATTTATGCAAAGCTGTTTGTAGTTATTTGTACTGAATTGCTACAAAAAAAGCCATAGCCAATTAACGTTTGATTATGTTGAAGCCACACTGTGCTACTAGACCAAGTGATGTAAGAGTAGGCGGAGTGGCAGTAGGCCTTAATTGGGCAGTAGGCAAACTGGGAAGCCCTATTACAATTAGCCACAAACCACAGTAGGCGAAATTGAAGCAGGCGAAATGGGCATGATTCGTGCATAGATGTTGTCTGTCAGAAGTTCCGTTCGTTTATTCGTTTCTTTCGATCTTTCATTTTGTTTGTTTGTTCGGTTTATTTATTCTTCCGTAAGAGCACTATAAATGAGTTCAATATATTACTTTTAATTCATAATTAATGTAGGAATAAAGGCTCTTACATATTGTAAATATATGAATAAGTAATATATAATTATAATCATAATGTGCGCATATTGTCGTCATCGTTTGCTCTGGTATCAACAAACTAAAACATTGGTCAAGCACAATAGTTATATTATACTAAGTTTAGTGTGTCTTTCGCTTGGGTTTGCAAACGCTGCGTGTGCAAATGATCCGCGAGTTACGTAAGTGCCGCAGATCATCTGACTTAATTAATTTTTTTTATTTAATGAAATATGTTGGTGACTACTGAATTATCGACAGAGATCGATGAAATGCCACATTTTATATATTAATGAACATTTCGAATACATTATGCATTGGATCCCCTCATAACACCCACTTTCACAAAGAATACATTTCATACTTATATGGGAACACCAGCAGGCTTTAGAAAACACATCAAGAGGACACCCATTAGTGTCACATGGGAAATACTTTCCCGCTGACAATGACAATACCTTAGTTCGTGCTGCCACTTATCCAAACCAACTATACAAAACAAAACCCATTACGACGCCCTAATATGCCGATTCTTTCAAACACTCGTACTCCTGCGAATGGTTATCTGGTTAACCCCATCAGCGTGCTAATTGGTGACAGTACCGGTGCTTACTGCCCACTGTTATCACCCCCAGAATCTTACACCACTTGTCTGAGGCACCTCTTGGCTGCCTTCCGTTGAAAAGCTTAGACACTTAACATTTTGTGACCAGTAACGTAAATTGGGGAAGAGGGAAACGACGCTGGGCTAAATGGGACGTGCGGGTGTTGGCAGTGCGTATACATAGGGGTGTCATCAATGATGGAAAAAAACGTCTCGGCAAGTAAGACACCCTACACACGCGTCACATCACCTGTTCAATTCCAACAGGAATGAGGCACATACCTTATATACAGAAACATTAATGCACGCTCAAACGTCTCTGCATTTTTCTAGCCCCTCCTAAATGTCCAGGGATAAATTTCGAAGATTTCTGTCTAAATAACATGCATGCACTGAATCATAAATCATTGTCTGCAAGTGAAATTAATTCCCGGATATCACAACCAGACCACTGAACGTAGATCTTGGCTATATTGTGTGAGCTGAATAACGTTTGGGTTTGGTTGAATAATAATACTAATAGTTATTATTATTATTAGCAAAAATGCCCGTCCACAGGACGGGATAACTTGGTAGTTCATACGTGACAGTCATGGTAGCAATGTTTACCAAATGCCTCAAGCCAATATATCATCAATATGCTCGAGATTGTCATGCGTATTACCAGAAACGCACGTGATGCAATATCTGTTGCATGTTCGAAATGTTGAAGGTCGCGTGAGTTTAGGCCCATGGATACTTGTGTTGGTTGTAGAATAGTAGAATATCTTTTTATTGTGTATTGACCCTCGCTCTGCGACCTCGGGCCAATACGTGGGTGCGTGCTTTCTACTATAATTGATATAAATCGCCCAGATGGCGCTACGTCCTCTCAAACGGTTTACGTAACGAAGTAATCGCGCGCGCGCGTGCGTCGTTTCTGCGATTGTTGGAAGTTAACGTTTTACATAGCGAACATTTGATTTACCATAAAAACCACTAAGAACCGTTGATATACGGGGGTATTTCCAAAACCAATAAAGGCGTTTCCTTTCATTCGTGGGGTCGTAGATTAATCCCTGAAAGTTTGGCGCCCGAAGTTCAAGCCGTCTATAGGAGGAAAACGTGAACAAACTAACAAACATACGCTAGCTCGATTATAGTTAGATTTACAGTAACATTATGTGATATACTGCCAAAAGAGTTACGTTTTTCATGGAACACAGTCCACTTTAAAGATCATTTTATTTATTTTTACCCAAACATTATAGATACATCCTGGAAGTTGACAAAATCACGTCTCTGTTGTTATGCAACCAAGTAACAAGTTGTGCTGCCCTGGTAAAAACTTGATGAAATTGGCTTTGCCCGAAACACATCACAAAAAGTCACACGTGTTTTTGTTCAAGTCTACTGAACAAATTGTAAACAACATGTTTCAATGAAATTGAAGCAGTAGACCTACTGGCTGCAAACGGCTAAATCCGTATCATGATAACTGTGGTGTACCCATATATGTCAGTACTCATTGACGGTGAGACACAATGGGTACAGCTACTACCGTATACTCGATGTACTCATATTGCACTTACCCCACCCTTGCTGACCAGCTAAGGCAGATATGCCAAGTTTAATCAAGTGTTTATTACTGCCTCGATGGTGTTTCACCTATACGTAGAATACTGAACGCATGCGTGTGGAAAACATCATTGTCACATCGTGCGCAATTTCTGATGCACAAACTCAAACCCCGCACATGCATTTGCTTACAGGATATTTGCTCATTTTATTCGGGAATTTTTCTTAGAGGACATTGGGCCATATAGGGACTTACGTGTAGGGAATTTGCAGACACGGCATTTGCTGCAGGGTATTTGCTTATATGCAGCGCATTCGCTTACAGTATAACATTTTTATTATTGTTCAGTTTGACCACACTTGTGTGTACGTGGGTGCGTGCATGCGTGTGCGTGCGTGCGTGTGTGTGCAATTGACAACTTTAATAAGTGTGAAATATACATCCTCAAAATTAAATGGCAAGAGAAAATCGCAAACAAAGGGCTCATGAGGAGGACAGACAAAGGAAAAAATATTTTAATCGTGACTTTATATTAGTTATCTATACCTGTTCGTATGCATCACCACCAACTTTAACCAGTATTCATGACTGCAACATGGACTGACTCGGAAAGCGTTTTCTACCCGGTCCCTGAAACGCCCATAATGATAAACGATTGAGCAATGACCATAATGTCTCTCTATCACCTCCTCAGCTGGTTCCTAAACGACCCATCGAATGAGACGAGCAGTGATGCGGAACGCTGCGAGGCGGCGCCATCGCAATCTGCTTTAGAAGATTTAACCACTTCCAGGCACATTCTTTGAACATTTCTCTCACAGGAAGGACTATTTCGCCACCCGTGGGAGCCACTGGGCATTCGCCTATATCGTAACACTAATATGACATCGTTTCCTCCTATCCAATTTCAGATTATGGGGATGCGCCCGCACGATGTGCAGAGTTATTGTTTTTAAATGCTAATTTATAATTTGGTTAACAAAGTTGGGTAACATCGTCTTTGGGTTAATGTGAAAAATACGGTCCCAATAGTACGATGGTGCATGATTAGATAGTGGCGATCCAACATTTTGGCAACTTCCTTTGTGTGTCTCAATGTAGCAACTATAGATAGAATGTGATTTGATATCACATACGCCGTTACCTTTACTTAATCTATTATCCAAATTGTAATCAGTCAGCTGTATTTGAACACAGTATCCGTCCTCTCCGCGACTCCTCTGCGGGCGTCATCACTTGCATAAATCAGCAGATTCAGCTCCTGGGAAGATAAGTTAACCCCAACGGGAATTTAATCTGTAACACATGTTGAATTCGTTTCATTGGGATGACTGCACATTCAAGTTGTGCATGAATACAGTAACAGGTGTCGATAAAATATGTCCAATATCAGACCCAGCGGGGTTAATACCCGCTAGGGAAGGGTGGTTACGTCATGTTGGATTAAATATATAAATTCAATTTAGGAAAGCACGCATCGCGGTTTACGTATCAGTTTTCCAGTAGTATCTTAGTGTCACTTCGCTAGTTATATAATTCGATTCGTATATAATTTCAGTGGCAATTTCTGGTGAGGCTGTATATAAAGATGGAGAGAGAGAGAGAGAGAGAGAGAGAGAGAGAGAGAGAGAGAGAGAGAGAGAGAGAGAGAGAGAGAGAGAGAGAGAGAGAGAGAGAGAGAGAGAGAGAGAGAGAGAGAGAGAGAGAGAGAGAGAGAGAAATTTATGGTCACCAAGAGAGCATTATTGAACAATTTATCTAATATCTATAAGCGTAAGGTAAGCCCGGGCGGAACGTTTTCATTGGGAATTTCCTCTTCGGTGAAAGAGAGAATTATCAGATTTAAATGGGGAACAATGAGAGAAAATGTACATTTTTTCTTCGGACAGGGAGAGAAAAATTGCCAAAAACAGGGGCATTTGCGCGGCACATACATGTATACCTCAGTATAGGGAGTACCCCCCCCCCGGGAATAGCCTACTCAATTTTGAGTATTGCGAAGTATTTGCAATACGTTTAAACAAGTAAATACGCACGATATACAGTGTAGGTTATGTATTGTATATGGTATAATAATTTATCAAATGTACACATACAGGCGTCCGAAGCTGTTGAATAATGGGGAGAAGATATAGTTGATGGTTATATGAGTAGACCTATAGACCTATTAGGGGCCAAAGTTTACTCGAGCAATAGTATGTTGAAATATAATAGTCCGGGCATGGTCTACGTGCATACACGTTAATCTAATTATTGCAAACCAGCTTATGATAATCCATGCGACCACAGCCCATCTATTTGTTATTATGTTCTGTACGGGGTTTCTTGAAGCTCGTTTTCGTATGGAATATAATGAGAGCAAACCCAATAAGACAAGAGGTGAACTTATAAACACGAATTTACACCAGCAATGTTGAAAGGTTAGAGTTGAGTGTTATTCATGAAGGATAACGTGCGCATTCATTTTAGGCAACAAAACCGTCACTTAAATCAGAGGACACTATTTATGTTGTCCTTATTTTTTCTGCGACTGTATTGGCCTACATGCAATATTAACTTTTCATGTCATTAACCACAACATATTTCAGACTGCAAAACGTAATACAACCCCGGGTCCGTCGCGAGTATTGAGGCTGGGGAGGAAGAGTTGTCTCCGCTGTGCTTCAGCAAGGATTAGTTTAAATTAAGATGGTTGTAATTGTCTCATTCGTTTAAGTTTCTGACTGCGGCTTTCGGTATAAGCATATGGAAACATGCGGAGCTGCCGACATGCCATTTAATTCATATTAACACATTTCATTCAGGGGTGAAGGACTTCTGGACGCCAGTGCGATATTACAACCAGTGTGGCGCCAGTTAGGTGCAACCTTTGACCCTTTATTTTTCAGCTTCTGTTGACCCTGACCTGGGTGTTCAAGGGGCAGTCAACAGGTTAACGGGTGAAGCTGCAGCAGCTTTCTCCCACTCCAGTGACACTTTTGGTCTTGTCAGTGATTATGCATAACTGTCGCGATTGCATCACGCAATAGATTCACATCACACCTTGTTCAGATAATGTCGCCACTGCAACACGCGTGCTGCTAAATAATTGAAATCACCCTGTCAGGAGTCGACTGCTATCACCCCACACTGAAACATACCATTGTGTTCTATCGCTGAAGTGTGCATTGTAATAGGGTAGGACTGTGGCAGAGTTTGAACAGATGTCCGATTACGGGGACAAGGTAATGTTACGTCACGACACGATATCACATAATGTGGATGATTTGCCAACGGCACTGGGTGCTCAGGGATGTCCTTTCCCAGTCCCAGTCACAGAACAGTTGCCGCAATGCGTCGTCGAACTTGTAGTGATACAAATGCAGAGGAGTATGCAGATAATTTTTCTAGACCAGAATTCATAGACTCAACATTGACAACATATAGGTGACGCGCATGGATGCTTATGTACACATGCCACATGCATAGCACGATTACGAAGATAGAACGCACACACGCACACACGCACACACGCACACACAAACGCACACACCCAGAAGCCGAGATACGCACAAATAAAACACCACGGGGCTCGGGAATCCTCGTCAAATACAATATCACCACTGGTTCGTGGGGATGTTCTGAGAAGCTGTCACCGTGGAATGGGGAAGCTGAATTGATCTGCCATCGAGGTAGAAATGTTAATCGGTATATTAATTACGCTGAAGCAAGCTTCGGTTAATCACCAATAGGCCTACTGCATAATTGATGAAGATAAATTGCCGGATTTCCTGATCGACCTACCTGGACTTTCCGTTGCGTATGAACATAGTTAGCCTTCGCATTCCTCGGTGAGAAAGCACACGTCATGATGACAATAGGCCCTACCAATCGTTTTGTGCATAGCTTTAAAAAACCTCCAGTTATGTGTCAACGTTGTTCATATTTTAAGTTGCAGCCGTTTGTTTAATTGCAGAAACAATGTCACAGTGGTCGTTTCTCCAAAAACCGAGCGTATTGGTTGGAAGATGGAAATAATACACTTAAACACCAGTAGACGAGTGTTTGCTAACAACCAAAAACACCACGTTACAGCTGTATATACTATTATTTTTTAAATGCTCATACCATACTTTCACCAACGTGTGCCATTTTATGTCTTCTGCGTAGTCTTCAATTAATTGTATGTATAACTCCGGTAAGTGTGACGTATATTTAATGTTTTATTGTGCCTATAGTTATTAGCGATGTTTACGTAAAACGGATGACGACAGACACTATATAATGTGTGCCCGGCATATATAATATGAAGTTTGAAGATCCACCAAACAATTAAGGACTAGATCCACTGCCACCAGTGCATCGAACGGTGGCATGAAAGTTGCTCTAATTACAAAGAACACAGAGCGTTGTTAATGTACATAATTTAGAATTACTTGATAACTGAATCAAGCTTGCGGCTTTCTATATCATCAACTTGCCACATTATGAAAGTCATCTTTTTTCAGGTATGGAATAAGAAAAACACTGTATCGCCCTCCTTTTAATTGTATTGTAATTAGTATTGTCTAGAAAGAAGGAACACATTTGTTCATGTTTAAGTTGTATTGCTACCAGATTGCTGCTGTTTAAAAAAAAACACCAATCAGCGATTATGCCTTAATGTTTAATGTTGGCAACTTGTCCCAGTTTCCCCTACATTAAATTCGTGGGCGACCGTGGAGATGTATTTTCATTCAGATAGGTGGAGGTAGTGTTGTGGTTTGAACGTCATCATCTTAATCGAGAGGACTGGGTTTTGAATCGTCTTGCTGTTGATCAATCAACCGTAGAAATAAATAGGGGCATAACGGGATAGTTAAAGATATTTGGCCAACTGAATACTATATGAATACGCACTGAAAGGCAACATGTATATATTAAGATAAGATGATAGGGTTATAAAATGGTGATACAAAATGTGTCTAATTGTTTATACTTTTTTAGATATTCAGCAGATTTGTTAAGGCAAACATTGTCCCGATTTGACCCAGGTTCGGGGGGAAATGGGACAGGTTTCTCGTTTTATCCCTTTCGTTAATATTTTTACATGAAGTGTTCAATACAGTCAGGAAAAACACGGAAATACGGTATCCAATTGTGCCCCGTTGGAACTTGTTACATATTCGTCTGGTTCTTCTAATTATCGCTCAACACTAATAAGAAATTATTGATTCCATATCAAACTGTGATACAATACTTTCCTTTCACAAGCACTGTATTCTTAAAGGTTACGAGTTACTCTAGGAACTCTCTGCAAAAACAATTGACCACAGCAGATTATAAAACCAGAAAAAAATTACTGTGCTCGGAGAACGAATCCTCTGGCAGAAACACCACGTGTCACAGTGAATGTGCTCACATGGAAAGTTTACAAAGTTAATATTACTTCAAGGTGGCAACACTTGTTTGTGAGAAAATTGAAAATCCCATATTACCTCAGTACCCTATTATTCCCCTACTTCCCTTACCTGGTTCTACACAGTTGTGGACATATTAAGCAAAATAATCTTCGCGCAGTAATTTCAGCGTGGCCAAATACTTTCCGGAGATGTCTAGTTGGAGTCGAATAAACCGGTCTGGATACAGCACTTACCAGCCTGTAAAAAATTACCTTTTTTTAGATGCCGCGCTGTTGAATTCGTCAGAGCTCGGGTTGACGCGAACCCTTCAGCAAACATCACACCCTGCACTGCCACGTTCTTCTACACGCTACTTAGTCGCAGTGATTTGATAATCTCGTTAATTGACATCGCAACATTCCTGGCAGCAACTTGACTGCGCTCGGTTACACTTTACAACTTACAAGGGCCCGTTTCGTTGAGAATCCCAATAGCTCGGAATACATTCTTTCAGTTTCTTTCACAATCCATGGTTGGAAAAATTATCTGTTCTTCTGTCAACAGCATAAACTGTAAAATAATGGACATTATTGTGGTGGATTTTTTTAATATTAATTAGTTAAATTTATGTCTCTGAAACACCGTTTTATCTTAATTAAAATAGCTACACTGAGCAAATGGTTGTCACGCTTGGCTTACAGGCAAAACCTGCTCGAAGAAACTCATAATGACAATGTCATTATGTAAGTTTGCTCGCTAAATGCTACAATAATCACAGCATTTAATTACCTTCTTTGCTGCCTACGTCACCATTGACATTGTGTAAGACGGGCACTGTCTCTCGGTCCTCGCACAGCGAAGCAATGGCCGCGTTACGAGTGCTTTTGATGATTATCTTCTTAGTAGTGAATTACCTCACAATGGCTACACCACCCAATAACGGCCGCATTTCCTTTCCCCGGCTCTCCTCATAAATTAAGTTCCGTACCAGTGTCTTGTCAATATGTCACTCGGAAGGGTAATTACAGCAAATAGCTAAGGAGGGACGGAAGGTAATTTTTCATGTCCCAGTAAAGACACCAGTGTTTTGTCCCTGTGCCACTGGCGGGAACGGAGGGGGGCGTGTCTCATGACGACAGACGCCGTGCGAAAGAGGAGACGAGCAGCTAACGAGGCACTAATTGCGGCCGTAATAACGGGATGGACATGAAAAGGGGGAAATGTGCGGGAGTTCAATGTATCTTCTTGGCAGACCCGATCGCACAGGTGGCTAATGAGAATCATTATATATGATGGGATTATCAGAAACGTTGTTGCTATGATGTAATATATTGATAACGTGGAGTCATTATATACCCACGACACTGAGTTGCGAAAAGAAGCGAATTCATGGCCTGTATAAGAACGGAAGGCTTTTCGTTCATTTAAAAATAAAAATTCCACATTTCCTGTGTCATAATTATGGGTAATGCCTAATGGGTAATTAAGGGACGTATGGCACAAACTGTACATAAAATTTAACATTTCGAAATACCTCCACTAAAACCGTTTTGATGTAAGACATACACATAAATAAAAGGTAATCCCCCATTCGCCTGTCCAATACGTCCACCTGTCCAATACGTACACCGTATAACTAACTGTAACTGAGAATGTCCATCTTCGACATATCATGTGACCGAAGAGTCCGCTTCTGGACAGACCACTTATGCGGCTCTGCAACACTATGTAGAAATAAAGTTGAAGTGATTGGTGCAGTCAAGGCTTTGACCGTTTGACGTGACTCAAGATGACAGCGTCGTCTTTCATCTAACACAGTATTTTTTCCCTCTAGATGCAAAAACAACCACTGTGTTTGATTAGCTTTCAGTGCGACCTACACCGCATACACACCCTTATTATGACGAATGTAGGAAAGAAAGTATCAGGAAAAAGTAACGAAAAAAGCAACAGGTTATTTGGATTATTACTACAATTTTATCCATTACAAATGTACTTGTATGTTACAATGTTTTGTGTCATGAACAGTCATTATGTTACACTATTACTAAAACATAGTATGAAAGTATGCATACATTTTTTCAAATACTTTTTTTCTGTTACTTTCTTTCATAGCAAAATGTGTTAATTGTTTTCAGTTAGTATTTTATTCTGTTCTTTTTTTCCGTTTACCTATTGTGAGATCCCTCGAGAAGTTCTGAGTAAAAGACGCATTACGGGATTCTGTTATCGTGTATTCTGACGACGCGGACGGTCTATCTCGTTTTAGCAGTTGCGTGTGAATATGGCACACATTGTCAACCCCATTACGTGACAGCCATCCACTTTCACACAGAACACGTTAGAGGGTACTTCAGTGTGTCCAGTGCCATTTCGTGTCACTTAAACGCACGTCACCCCTACTGCGACCCCACATTGAAGAATCCCCTCGATTCCCCCGAATTTCACCCCCGCAGCCATTGGACGCCAGACAGATCAACTTTAAAAGCAAATAGACAGTTCCGGGTTCTTCGGCTGGTTCCTGACTTATTTTGCCCAAAACAATATGCTACTGCCTCATCTGTAAGCGCCGGAAGTTGTTGAACATAGGGGGGAGGGTGAAGTTCTGCGAACCCAATGGGGGCCACCATATACACATAGGCCTACCCACCAAAATATTGGGGGTATGGTTCCCAGTCTCCATGTTCAGACACTTATGCTAGGCCATACCCTAGTTGTGCAATAATTGGTCACACAACATGTGTCAAACAAAATAGTCTTGCGTTCTGGAAAGGTTTAAAACGTCACAGAACGGAATGCTGGAGATGCTGGTGGTGTGAACATTCATATGTGCGTTGAAGGCTCGTTCTCTTACGGATTTTATATTACCTCCCATTTTATATTACCTCCCTCTTTAATGACATAGCATGCATTAGATCACCAAGCAGTTGTGTTCATTGCATTGTGAACAAAACAAAACAACCCCAAAGTGGAAGCAAGATTTTACAATCTGTGCGGTCATTCAGTACGCGTGCCTGGTGTTGTTGGAATCAAAATGAGATAGTTATCGTGTCATATTTAGATAACTATCTTACTATCACAAGATAGTTATTTCGACATGATGATAACTATCTTATGATAATTACATTTTGGATAAACTATCTAGATACCAAACATGATAGCTATGTTATAATAATAAGATAGTTAACACAGTAATGCGATCTACATCGTGTTCCTTCTAGACTTCTGAGAGTTCGGTAAGAACAAAGCTGACATTTAGTGAAGGTCATATCAAATCATTGAATATAATTTTATGTTAATCTCCAAACTTTTAGAAGAATAGTACTTCTCTCAAAATTACCCAAATAAATAAAAATGAAACTTGAGCTCGGTAGTCGAAGTATTTTGTGAGATATGGCCAATTTATGTTCAGTGGTTGCTGTCTGTTTTTGCTCACGACCGACAGCTGTTAATCTCTGCCCACTTTATTGTCCCATAACTCGGCTATTATTTTAGACCTACCCGTAGCGTGGCTCGATCATAAACCTCCATTGACAATTCCACTAAAACACTGGCAACGTCTGTAAGTGAATGGGTGCCATGAATTTGCATCCAGTCTCAAAAACAGTCATGCTACATAATAATTATGTTTAGTTTCAAGGTCATTCTCTTGATTGTATAATGTTTTAACATCACAATCCTAGAATATGGAGATACTACCTGTTAGATAAAAAATAACTAGAAAGTAGAAATCTTCAAAGTGACTTAACCCAATTTGGACATAACATAACAGCATTCTTGACACTTGAGCCAATAAAGGAATATACCTACTCATGGAATAGCTCCGTGTAACAAACCTAACTATTGGTATTATACATATAATAAAAAGACTAAATTTGACAATTGCAAGGTAAACTATACTTTGGAAACCACTGGATGATGCATGAGAAAATGAATAAACAAATAGAATAAACTTAGAATTAGAAATAACGGAGCTGCTTGGACGTAATGCAACATATCTATTTTATAATAGTGTATAATAACATAGTTAGCTCTTGACAATTTGGACTGCTTAATTAAGACTTGTACACTTGTTTTTGAAAATATATTTGTTTAGTTGATTTTGTAGAGGTTAAGGCATAGCTAAAAATTAGACTAGTATCGCTTATCTGACTCTCGCTTGTCTTCGTGAACTCGCCGAGAAGCGAGTCAGGTTCCATTGCCCATACACAATTTCCCTCGCAATGAAAAGTACGGTTTTGATCTGTGTGATGATGTATGCAACAAATGGTGGCTCCACATCACGGAGCCTGTGGATAATTGAGGGTCATTTCAGACATGCCCTAAAGTGCTGCCACCTGCAGGAGTTATCACAGTAACAATTGTCCGAGCCGACACAAGTCAAGGAACTTTTCTTATTAAATCTGCCATGGACGACGCTGCAGCAAACTGAATACTACAATATCGATCACGGTTCATCTATCGTAGTCAATGTTTACGTGGAAAAGTTACTTGCAAATAACAAAGTGTCTCTCTAAATGTACAAATGCACACACCAGAGCCCTTCATAGACATCTTTCTTTTCATTGATGACAGTGATGCCACCTGTCGGATGTCACTTGGTGGTGGGTTGGGTTCAAAGCACAATAAGTACATTACTACTTGCAAATAAATTCAAATGGGTTAAAGTAAGGGGGTAATTACAATGTTAACATAGCCTTATTTAATACCAACAGATTGAAGCAAATTATATAAATTTATGCAAATTGGAGTATGGAGTCTGTTCTCCATCATTATAGTGTCTTTACTGAAGGAAGCTAGAATTAAGCTGCATATTTGTATCCATCAAATAGCTCATCAGAGGATGTGATAATAGACTGGGAGCCCAGAGCTTTTATTTATGTAAACGACGCCAAAAGGTTTGATCCCATGGACAGAAGTAATTGCACCAAATTAAGGTGTCAAATCTTTCCTTGGGGTTTCCTGCGTACGGAATAACCAATGCCAGCAATTTTAGGTGGGGGATTCCCCCTGCCAGCAACCCCCCAAAAGGTGATAAAAGGGGCATTGATTTAATAGAATGACTCCAAATTAGTGGACTGGCGCAAAAGAAAAAAACGGTGTCAAATGTTTCCTTGGAGTTTGACTGAACGGACAACCCCCCGACATCCCCTAAAATGCGTTGCTGCTGGGGTTGGGCTGGTGGGGTTGCCCATCAAAAGGGCAAAAAAGTACATTTATTTATGGGAATGGCACCGAGGCTAAAAACAATGCTGAATGTTCCCTTAGGGTCCCCTGAGTACACAGGACCAGTGCCTGCAATTTTAGGTGGGGGCTTCCCCCTGCCAGCAACACCTAAAGAATTAGAAAAGGGGCATTCATTTAACAGAATGATGCGATGGATAAAAACAATGATTGATGGCGGCATCCTCGTACATGAAACTGTGCTGCAAGTCAACAGCAAGTCATGGCCAATGATCGTTTGGTGAAGATGTGTTCCAGTCATGGTGAACAAATCCCCTTCTCACCATTGATCAGATTCGGAGCGAAAGCTGCGTTGATCGGGTATCATCACACATTTATTATCATTGGACCTGACCAGGACCTGCAGTAGAGTGGGATGGAGCTCCTAAAATATAAAGCATTCAGGGAAGAGTTTACCTGTTTCCTCATGGAGGAATTAAATAAGCTGCACTACTGGCCAATCATAGGACAGTATACATATCACATGGTGGTAAATGTGATGAAGACCAACAAAGGTGAACTGCTGCAAACAGAAGTACCCAATTACCTTGAAGGTCGACTCGAGGAGGTCGACACCTTCACCCAACACCGTGATTACCTTCTATTCAAACAGCGCTTCCTCCGGAAACGTTCTAGTGAGGTACACCCATATTGACGTCCTCACCATTTTTCTTAGGCTTGTCGACGTTCCAGCTGTCACCTCCTCGTGTCTGCTTGTTGTACTAGTTCAAAACCTCTGACATCAACAAGGCAAGGTACAAGGACTTTATGCGCATGAGTGGTGGCAATGAGAAGGAACCCCTGGCCAGATGCACCAAGATGCTTGTCAATCAATCAAAAGGGCCCACTTTGTGCAAGGATCTGGAAGAGGTCCGACCAGACTGATCCGACTGGTGAGGCGAGTACCCCTGACTACAGATGAAATGAAACTGAAAACTGCTTGGAGTCACTGCTACGGAAGATGGGGACAGCAGACAATGAGTCAGGCAATGCATGGAACGAGGACAGTGATGTCATTTAATGCATTCATTAGAACAATAAGTGTAATAATAATGCTATTTTCTTTATGAATATGTAATTGGAAAATTTTCCAATGGAAGATTTGACACTATTTTCAGCCTTGGCGTCATTCCCAAAATAAATGCCCCCTTTTTTTCACCCTTTGGGGGTTGCTGGCAGGGGGAAGGCCCCACCTAAACCTGGTGGCATTGGTCATTCCATACTCAGGGATCCCACGGGAACATTTAACACCATTTTTATCTTTTGCATCATTCCATTAATTAAGTGCCCCTTTCTCACGCTTTGGGGGTTGCTGGCAGGGGGAACAATTGTTGGCATTGGTCATTCCATACTCAGGGAACCCCAAAGAAATATTTGACACTGTTCTTAGCATGGGTGTCATTCCCGTAGATAAATGCCCCCTTTCTCGCACCCTTTCGGGGGTTGCTGGCGGGGGAACCCCCACCTAAAATTGCTTGCATTGGTCATTCCACACTCAGGGAAACCCAATGGAACACTTGGAATTGTTTTCAGCCTTGGCGTCATTCCCATAAATAAATGTACTTTTTTGCCCCCTTCAATAGGGTTTTTTTCGGGGGTAAACCACCACCCCTGACCCAGCAGCAACGCATTTTTGAGATGTCAGGGGTGGTCCCTTCAGTCCATGAGGTCAAACCTTTTGGCGTCATTTACATAAATAAAAGCTCTGGGCTCCCGGTCTATAATGGCATATAGTATCAACCAGGTTAGACCCCAATTACATGGAATTTGTTGAAATTTTACCAATTTAAACCATTTTGTTGAGGCTTGCATAAATACGCATTACCAACTGACAAGGTGCATGAAATTGTTTTAAAGTGGGATCCCAAAAGTCAACAAGACTTACTTACTTGACCAAACATCAAGGTATCAAGATATGTCATGGTGCATGGTTCTCAATTGTACTGCTTGTGCATTAGGGTATTGTGACAAGGGTTCTGACTATTCAAGCAATAACAATAACGAGGCGATGTCCATGAAGAATCAAGTCAATAGATAAGTACAGTTGACTTCATGAGTCATGACTAGCAGTTACTATGATCCTACGATGCTAATGGGAAGGATATACAATCCTATAAGTAAGTGCCTAATTGCTTTAAATATGTGTCATAGTAATCCTTATAACTTTCTCAACACTAAAGTGACCAACAAACACCTTTTCACCAGTCATAGATTTTCATAACAACAATTAATATTACATTTGTATTAAGGTGTGTTTTCCACACTACCAGTAGTTGAAAGATAAAATGAATCCAGGATCAGCGACATGGCAGCAAACTCTAGATATAAACACACAAAACAACTGTGTGTGTATGTGTGTGAGCATGCATTTATTTGTACATTCATGCATGAGTCTGCACGTGTGCACGCATGTGGGGGCATATGCACACATACAAACATTTATAATTTGTAATCATGGTATGTCTGATTACAGTGATAATCACAATAATTCCACAAACTTCAGAGACAGCCAATGTCACAATGAATAAACAATATTTTTTAACTAACCTTTTCCATATGCTATACAGGTCAGTTCTGTCATCTAACATAGTTTATGAGGTTTTATCACAGACATAAATGTGCTCAGATTTCACAGACACAAGAGGAAATAAATAGCACAAATCAACAATACACTCTCCAACTGCTAGTGTGTGCTCATTTGTAAGAGACCGGTACAATAATTTTAAATATGACAAAATTAATCATAAGTATGGAAACAAATTCAGTTTAAATAAGTGAATAATATATTAAAACAGTGTAAATATCTGTTATTACACCTTCTCAAAGGTAACTGCTTCTCAGCTGGTCTTTCAACTGTTTAACGAAACAATAAAAATTCTTATTTAACATAAACATTCCCTACATAAAATTCTCCTACAAGATTGAGAAATGTATAAGTAATAAAAAGCGCAAATATTACACCTAAGCTATTTGACGACACGTTTCTAGGTACAGGGTGGTATACATAGTTTTGAAACACATACACATTTTAGAGCATAACATTTGAAAAAGGAATCTACCAAGTCACATGCTCTCAAAAACTTTCAGGGGTAACTTTGCACATTCAAATGCATCAATAAAACATTTTATATTTGTAGCTTAGCCACCACATATTATATTATGTCAGTCTGGCAAATTATTTTTGAGGTATATTGTAGTTTTGGTTAAATAAACAGGATGACGAATGTTTAATAAGAAATAAACTTTTGAAAACTGAAGGAATAGTAAAATGATGGTGCAGATAAGCAAACTGTGAAACAACCACGGTATTTCCCTTATCTCTCTTACATGATGGAAACCAGAAATGTTTTGCAATCTACAAACACATTATGCATCTGCAAACCACCATTCAAAAATAACCAACCAGAAATTTACTGCAACCTACAAACCCAGAATGCATCATTTGTTGTAAATGGAATAACCAATCGTTATATTATTATTACCCCCCCCCGTATACATTGTTTTTATGATCAATTTACCTCACCAACACAGAAATAACATTTTGGCAACTTACATAGCTATAAAAGTTCCAGAATCAAACAAGCACACAAATAAACATCTTATCAACATACATGCATATATTGTCATGACTCGTCAGTGTCACTGCAGTATTGAATTATGCCTACATTTATTTATTTGACCCCAGTGACTCTGAACCCTGAGAACGGAAAACTGAGGTGCCGTAAACTTCACAAATGTACAAACCCAACCGTGCATTGTTTTGATCGTGCTCTGAACTACTCATTCATAGCTATGCAGAAAACGTATATAATAAATAACTACTACTGAATTCGTAATAACAATAATAACCACACTGACATTCTTATTTATATATTCAGCCAAGAATCAGCTTTTCCACTCTATCCATTGTACAATTTAAAGCGCAGCTAACTGTTTGTGTACAATATCTTCTCAAGCAAAGCTTACATTATAAACAACTCCAGCAAACGAGGTCTTACTTGCTATTCTCCAAGTTGACTATTATGGCAAGTGCAGTAATAATGAAGACATAATGCGAAATATTGCACACAAAGAAAAGAAAGCTGTGACAACAGACTAGAAGCCACTCTGTGATACCTGTTCACAGTCTATGTGTATCGGTCATCATAGCTGACCACTGATTATGCTATGCTCATGTATCATTGTCCATCTACAAGTGTGGTCAGTGCAGACACTGTCCACCGGCCAGTCTCTGCACTGGTCAAGGCAACTGCTACCTCCTGTGTTTGTGGGTGACACAGCCTGTCACATTCACTGAATCAGAGAGTCAATGTCTCTGTCCTTTCGCTTTCTGAAACCACAATAAGCACAACTGAATCTGAACACCATGTTAGCATCATGGATCTATTTTATTTACCTCCTCAGAGAGAGAGAGAGAGAGAGAGAGAGAGAGAGAGAGAGAGAGAGAGGGGGAGAGGGAGACAGGGAGAGGGAGGGAGAGGGAGGGAGGGAGGGAGAGGGAGGGAGAGGGAGAGAGAGGTGCAGGCAAAGGGATGAAGTTGTGCAAATAGACTAGACCACAGAGAAGTAATAAATCTTCTATCACACATTTCTTCCACGCAATTCTTGTGTATTACACAAGCATGGAGGAAATCTTACAATGCAATGTATGCAGTAGTAACTGTTAGAACACAATAGCACTATAATGAGTGAGAGCATGGACAAGTAGTTTGTCATATTTGTCATCACATGACTGAAGTTCTCAGTCTGTTACTTGCAGTGCTGGTGAACAATTCAGAGATTTGGACATCCACTCTAGTACTTTGCCATGATTCAGTGGTGTCACCTGGTGAATGACTGATGAATAATATACAGACATTTAACAAGATTTTAATAAGATATTAAAACTGCTTTCTCAACGGATTTAACCTATTGGAAATCCGGTTCAGTGGTGTCCAAATATGTAGTGTGTGAATAGTATATGTAAAATCCGCAGTTGATTTAATAAAAAAATGCCCATTTTTTTTCAAATCATCGAAAGAATTTAATTCAGTTGTTAGATCAGCTAAGTATCAAAATAGTGGATAACCAAAATGGTAAGCACTGTGTGTGTCAATGCTGATTATGTCATAATTATGGGAGTGACTTCCAAACTCTTGCCAATCACATGACAAAGTTACAACATTTCATCAAGGAAGAAAATCTTAATTTTTCAGCATTTTGATTTTCACTTCGCTTAATGCTTGAACAAGCATTAAGTAATTTAATAGTTTGTCTGATGATTTCACATATAAAAGTTGCACAAATTAGCTAGCATGTTGCAATGGATACTAGGTAGGTTTTGTTTGCACAAAATTAATTTGAAATAAGACCAGCAAAAAAATTAAATTGATTAAGCACCTTTAACAGTGGCAATGGATAAATGTAAAGAATGAATGATTGGCTACACTATTTTAGTATAGATTATTTTGCTGAGTGTTTTGATGTTGTTATTGGTACATCTTCTAATCTGTATATAAATAGCAACAGAGGTTAAAACCAAATTGGTCCATGATGCTTTTGATGGCTAACTATTTAACAAATTATCGAATCATATGTACAATAACGCTTATGGCTTTCTGACAGAAAACACAATAAGAAAAAAAAAATCAGTTGATGCTACTTTGAATATTTTCTAACATGACTGAAAACACTTTGGCACAGATTTGTTTGGTATAGCAAACGTGGGAAGAAACTGATGTGTCAAAATTATTATTAATTTATTCCAGTTACATTAGCTATTGAATGATACTGATATGTTTTAAAATATAAATAATGTGCAGCACCATAGTATTTTTTATTATTATTATAGCTTTTAAAAACACAGTCCTTATACATTACCCATACCGGCACATCATATTAAGGTAGCTGCGGTGGCTATTATATGCTTGTCTTGAATTGATTAGTTTCAGTAGACGTTTTAAAGATAAATTAACCATTTCTTCACATATTGTAGTTGAAATACTATATAATATACCAGATTTAAAAATGTGAGGTTTTCATCTATTTGGTTATGTTACAAGGTTTTTAAAACATTTTTGTAAATGTGAAAAAATAGCCACTAGAAACGACGTTTAATCATTTTGAAACAATCCCCAAAGAAATAAATGCCATACATGACAGTGTAACTGATAACTTTATGGCAGATTTTGGTTAACATAAACCAATTATGTCTGCTACACCACCGTGAATTAATTAAACAAAAGTTGAATGAAAGCCTAGTGGCAGTGTATTTTTGACACAATCCCTTCAACAATCGTAATTTACTGATGTATTACGTTGCGTGCACGTAAGATGTGTTCATATGTAAAATTGCAACATCATGAGTGTTGTAGTTTTTTCAAACAATATTTTAAACATCACTTCCTGGTTATTAATTAAAACACAATCTCAACAAATGCTTGTTTTTGTGTTGAAATGTACGGTTTTTCACTGGCTTTTTATGTATTGTTGACAAAACATAATGGCCATTTGTAATATTGACATGTCCCCTTAATTTGTCGCCACAGTAGCCCTTTAATCTGTACTTGTAACGTGTTGTCATCTATGGTATCAGGTTATGCCAGCCATTTTATAAACACATGGCAGGGCGTGTGTACGGTCATTTTGATTGGTGGTGTCACCAGGTCACATATGCGTCAGCATTTCTGTTTGTGTCAAAGGCACGATAAACTACGTTAACGCTCACCGAATGCTGATATTTGTTGGTTTTAGTAAATGATTTAGTTAGGTAGATATAATACTGATGTGTACTAGCATTACAGTAACCAGATGTGGTCTGCTTTCACAGCAAACGAATATAGCTGGTTCGAACATTGTAGCGCATGCAAACGTTACTATGGAAACACTGTTGCTTTTCCGGGAACTCAAGGGAATTTCCAAAAGGGCTGCATTTTTAAAGGATGATCTGGCGATATATGACGTTAGTGCCGGGTGATTTTTTGTGGTGTCAACGTTCAGTTCAGTATATCCTAGCATGTTATGAAGAAAAAAATCAACCGACATGCTAGCCGCCCCAGCCACCTTAACAGCAATCACCAGATGCCTTAGAACAGATCCAATCACCACATAATGATTTAAGATGGAAATTTTCTTTTAATCAGCTAAATGAAACATGCAACAACCTATACATCTTTCACCAATGTGTAGTTAGCTCACTTTTTGGATGTCTTTGACTGGCCACTGGCAGTTTTTGGTCGCCCTGACTTGCTCTTTGATGTCTTTGGCCGGAGTGCTTCCTCAGCACCTGATGCGGTGTATGCCAGGAAGACTTTGGACAGGTCAGGCTCGTGGAACTGGAGCAGAATGGGGCAAAACTGTTAAAATATTGTCATTTGAAACATACAGATTTATAATTGCTTTCGTTCTGGTAAGAAGGTTCAACCTATAGTCTAAAGGAATGATTACTGTGAATTTGATTTAAAAATCTGAAACAACCTCATAATTACTATCATAGACTCGCCATGCCTTCATAAGAGTTGGCCAAAAAACCAGAAACAATAACAAAGTTATAAATAAGTGAGGCACACAGCAATTGGGTGCATTAACATGTAATTTATTAAATTTTTTAAATATGTACCTGTTGACATGCAGTGCACCAGCTTTGTAATGACTAATTATAATTTTTATTTAATTGGGCAATTTAAAGTTTTTAACATTATAATAACAAATTTGGGTAAAATCCAAACACCAGCACGTCAACCTCAAAACATAGCACCAACAAATACCATCAAAAGTTGTATTACTGCTGGGTTTCAAAACCAAAAATACTGTTCTGTGTGGACTATATTTGTTACGATGATGTTTAAAAAAGTTTTGTTTGGTCTACTTTTGCAAGAAATTAATTATAACATAATATTAAAAGATTTTTTCAACATTAAATGTGCACTGTACATACATAATTCTATGCAGTTAAACAGTATATAAATAAACAAAAAACATTCCTGCATACATATAAAACTACAGTGCAGTAGTTGACATATTATATTAGTGTCTGTTGGAAATAGAGAGTAGAAGGATAAAGTGATATACACAGTTACACACCCCCTACAATTATAACTCCAAGTCCTACGTGGTACATTCTAACTGCTAACAGTATCTTACCTTGTCTTTCTCCTTGTCTGGCTGTGGAGTCTGCTTACGCATGTTGTTGCCTGTGTATGCCACACACTTGAGTTGCCACTCGCCAATCTCTTCATTCCAGTGAACGTACTGCTCTATCATCTCCTGAACAACACAAATACATGCACAATTTATGATTAACACTGTAACAGCTATGTCTGACTCACTGCACATGATGGCAACAAAACCAATGAATTCATACAAACATTGTGACAACATTCAATGATGTGCTTCAGACAGTAATACAGCTGTGACACTTCCTACAGCGGACTCTGGCTATAAGGAACATGTTGGGACTTGAGGTCAAACTGTTCCATACATCCATGGGTACATAAAATGCTGCAAGCCAGAAGGGGGATTTCAAAGTTGTTCCTTTTAAGTGGACGTTCCTTACATTGGGAGTGTGTATAGTGAAAGGCTACAGTACCTGGAACTCAGGCGGGATGAAGCTGTCTATGAGCAGCATCTGTAGACGCAGCTCCCGACTCAGTTGTCGCACGTTCTCCAACAGTCCCTCCATCTCCCGCTGGTGCTCCTGCTGGGAGTCCGCTATCTGAGGGCACATGGGAGATGGTAAGGCAGTGAATCAGCATCTTGTTCCTATCACTCCTGCTAATCAATCCAGGCAGCGATTTATTGCCTGCTTTTTCAAACATGAAGCACTGGTAAGGGTCGCAACAGTGCGGATGGTGTGGATTAAATAATTTTAGACAGTTATCATAAGATCTTTCAGTGACTGTCATAGTTAATTTTGCAAATTATTTACTTATTCTCTTCATGCCCAGGTGTGGTACATAGGGCTCACATATGCACATAACTACTACAATGTTTTTTTAGAACATTTTGAATGTTTGCTTAAGTTATTTATTCTTAATTATTACTAATATTTATCATAAATTTAATGTACCAATTAGAAATATTTTTTATTTGTGTGTAATTTAAAATTTTAATATTATTTCATTAAAATTTGATGTATTTACTATATTTTACTCCATGTGGCTATGACCTGGAAATATGGTGCTTTATAAGTGCTAGTTATTATTGTTAATTTAGCATCTATGATGAAAAATTGGCGTTTATAAGCCCTACAGACTACAGTGCAGTAAACAACAATTGTGGTTTCTTGAACAGCATGCGAGATAAACTATATTTTTGTAGGTAAATTATGTGCAGCCAAAACACTTTATTTAGTACACACGGTTAATATCTTGTAAAACAATACCTTTGCAAAACATTTTCTTTTTTGTAGAGTTAATCAATACTTATTATATGGATTTTTGTTTTAAACATTTATTATTTTATTATTATTAATAAAGCAAGTAGTAGTCCAAGAAACCAATTTAGCGGTATCCCGAGGACAAGGGCACTATGTATTACCTCCGACTTAGACTGCATGAGCATGGTCCAGACCCGCTTGAGTTTCTTTGTCTTGCCTGCAGCTGCTTCCTGTAGACTCGAGTACTTCTCCTCAATGTCCAGGCGCTCTTGCTGCAAACACGGGCATGATGCAGATAGTCAACATTTATGGTAAAAATAAATTCTTATGTGATGTTCCATATGCGTTAAGCTTCAGAAATATAAATGCAGGAGATTTATGCATAAATTGGAGGGTCTTAGTACATAAGAGAATTGTGCATAAAGTAATTCACATCCTCCTCCACGCATAAAAATTACACTAGATCAGCTTTAATTCCCAGTATATTGCACATGTATATTAAGTGGCACACTAACATGTTAATACAGACATTGTGGCCGTAGAACAGTTCCTTGTGGACTAGTAATTATAAACTAACATGTTTACTACTGAGATGGTCTACTAATAATTTGTTCTACTCCTGAAATATATTACCATACAACAAAAATCCCTTACCTGACTGACAGTAGCCTTCATATTTTATCACACACGCAACTAACATAATATCTAGTGGCAAGGCTAAAACTAAAACATTTTTGTTTCTTCAGTTTGTTATCCTGGGGGATGAAGGCATTTGAGACCCTAAGTGACAGAGGCTTTTTATTTGTGACACCATCTTTAAAAATATTTTTTTTTCATTGTGTGCTCCAATTGTGACAATTAGCAAACATATATGAATTAAACAGAACTCGTATAAAGTGAAGATGTATTGACTAGCATTATTTAAATGGATATTTTCCTCTAGCACAGGAAATTTGAAGCAGCTACAAGCTACCAACCTGAATCATGTATTAAAATTCCTTCCTTTGTTGATATAGCCCATGACAAATCAGGTTCATTGGTGTGTTTTCAAATCTGTAGTGTGTGAATAGTTTAAGTAATATGCCCAATTGGTTTAAAAAGAGTACAGTTTTATTAAAAGAGTGCATAATTATTTATCCTCTACACACCCTAGTTGGTGCATAAGGTTACATAAGAGTGCATAGTTTTGTTAAAATCATCCCCATATCAAAAATAATTTTGTCCGAGTTCACTGAAAAAAATAAGGTTTTTCAATAAAACCCTTGTCTACAAAAGCCGAGTTTGTGTGACCCAACATCTCCCCAGTCCTACCTCCTTCTCCTCCAGCGTCTTGCGCAGTACTTCCGTCTTCTTGTTTCGTTCCTCGAGTTCCTTGGCACTCTCCGCCAGGAGGCGCTCCTGTTCCTCGGCTTTCTCGAGCAGGTTCACGCCCCCAACGATGATCTTCTTCTCAATGGTTGCCAGCTTGAAAGCTAACTGCTGCTGTTCCTCACTGCAACATCACAAGTGTCAGTGATGTCAGCAGTGTCCAGGCTGTCATCAGTGTCACCAGTGTCAGTGAAGTCAAGTGTCAGCAATGTCACTTGTGTCAACAATGTCACCAATGTGAACAACAGTGTCAATAACTTCATCAGATATTTGAGTCACCAATGTCATCAGTCTACATTACTAGAACAAGTCGGCTATATCAGTCAATTAATTCATCTTGAGAGAGTACAAAGGTAATTTATTTTAACAACATTGGTGATAATCAATGTCAAGCATTTATATGATGTGAATTTCATTGTGAATATGTTTGTACTCTAAGACAGGTTGAAGCTACACAATGATATTTTATATGATCCCTTATATGTAATACGCACACCCACTGAGCTTTTCAGCGGTGGGGTAGGTTCAAAACTAAACATTGGTGTTTTGAGACCATTTAATAAATTATGACACATAAATAACTGAGATTATTTCAGCGAAGGTGTTGGCCTGAAAGACTGGGCATTTGAGATGATCCTTTATATCTGAGAAAGGAGCACCCACTGAGCCTGTCGCAGCTCCTGCTCCTTGCCCTCCAGGTTCTTCTCTATCTTCTGTTTCTCCTCCTCCTCCATGTCTTTCATGGTCTCCAGGCGCCGCCGGTCAGCGTCAATCTGGGCCTGAATCTCAGCCATCTTCTCCTTCGACAGACCATGGCGATTGCTCTCTAGGAACAGACATTCTCCATGCAGTTTACAACAGCCAAATAACTATGGTTTATTGTTTCTAACCGACCCCTTTCAAGATAAACATATTCGGTACAACATAAATACAATGTATGCTAATTGTACAATTCTTACAACATTATTCAATTTAACAAACCTAGATTATATTTACGGCAAAGGAAAGAATAACTTAATAGCTTTTTCAAATTTTGGACAATTGTTTAATTTTTATTAATTTTAAACATAACTGACTCAAGCTAAGCACATTTGATAATATCATTGTAAGTATCAATCATCAGCCTGCACTAACAGCACACAAGTGTCAAAACCAAAGGAATGACACTTATTTGGCAACGTCTATAGCAACAAACAAACAACATTATCAAAGTGATATGTAATTGTACTGCAAAGTTGGAGAATTGTCTCATAGCAACATTAAAGAAAATACAGCAGTTTACAATATCCAATTTTTGAAGTGTTCTATCAGTGCCAAAATTAAAGGTGTTAGTCAGCTTCTTCAGCAACAGAACATGCTGACAATATTAAAAAATTACTATGTAAATACTACAGTTTTTATATATGTTTGCTTGGTTTTATTATAGATGTTGTCCATGTAAACATATGACAGCCCATAAAAATATAATAAAATGACAGCACATAAAAATAAAATAGAACAATAATTGATAATATGACAGAAATCCAAGACATGCCATGAAGCTACAGTGTTAGTTAAACTAACTTGTTCTCACTTTCTGTCATTATGTTGTTGTTGACACTTACTCCGTCTCTTTCTCGTCCTCTTCACTCCATCCTCGTCTTCATATTCTTCCTCTGATGCATCTTCATCAGAGTCTGAGCCCTCATCACCTACAAGGTGAAGGGAAAGGAGGTCAAGGTAACGCAGAACCCTTAACATGGGAAGTTTTAACTTTCACAACTTCAGCAAGTTGTGTTATGACAGTCGGTTAACGAATCATTACTACACATAATAATATTACCAGTTGTGTCTTTTATTCACATTACTGAGCCACATAACAAAACGTTTCTTAAAAAATATAATTCCAGCTGCTGATTAATGCTAAAAACTGTCCTGACAAATTGGTGAGTGAACAAGCTTCTGAACACTGAAATGATTCACTCTAAAATTGCTTTAGCTAAGGCTGGCATTTAGAGGACAAAGACATATACCCATTTTACTTTCCACAAAATATGAATAAAACTGTATCATAACTATAAACTGAAATACATGTATTTAAACTGAACTCATTAAGTGACATAACTCGTCAATTACAATACACGTATTACTGAAGTTATCATTAATCTTGATTTTACCTAATACATTTTGAGTGGCAGGCAAAAGCATCATTAAACATTAAGAACAATGTCAAATATTAGGCCAGTATTTAGAACACATATTTGTTTATTATTGTTTTATAATACTGTATTTCAAAATGACACTTAAAACAAATATTAAGAAAATCACTTGCAGGTTTCAAAAGTTTTGTCAAGTTTGGACAGTGCAAGTAAAAAAA
Source organism: Lamellibrachia columna (assembly GCA_963662155.1). Taxonomy (NCBI): domain Eukaryota; kingdom Metazoa; phylum Annelida; class Polychaeta; order Sabellida; family Siboglinidae; genus Lamellibrachia; species Lamellibrachia columna. Next base: position 38,012,869 of record OY759274.1, read on the forward strand.
TTCATGTTGAAAATTTAGGAGATTCATCGCCACATAATAGCCTACCTTCTTCCAGCCTCTTCTTCAGATCATCAATCTCTTTCTGGAACTGTCGCAAGAGGGCATCTTTCGGGTCCTCATTGATCTTTGCCCTGTTCTTGATGTTCTTTGCCCGGTTTGCGTAGCGCAGCGAGCTGATTGTCTCGTCAAAGTTGTAGTCAGCGGGCCCGATGTTTGCGACCATGACCGTCTTAGAGTTGCCCCCAAGGGAGTCTTGTAGAAGTCGTGTCAGCTTTGAGTTGCGGTAGGGGATGTGACTGCTCTTGCCATCCACCAGTGCAGAGATGACATTGCCAAGAGTCGACAGAGACAGGTTGATCTTTGTCGCTTCCTTCAAGCGCTGGCCAGTGGCACCAGTCTTCGTCTGACGCTCGGAACCCTGGTGGAATACAAAAACATCAGCACTGCACTAAATCCTAGATAATATTTGGATAAGTTGCATGGATCGACATCTCTATTACTGTGTCGATGTTGTGTGCCTGTGAGAACCATAATCATGGTAACTCTAGTTCCAGTAACAGCTAATCTGACATTGACACAAACTGTCCTGATGTGTCAGGTTGCAAAATCACAATCCTCACAATCCTCGCAATCCTTTTAACCTCAAAGGTCCAACTGACTTCTGGGGAAATTGAAATGTTTGATCAAACCATTTCTTGGCAACATATGTGAAAATAATAGTAGTACATTTACAAAGGTTCACTCCAAAGTAGCTATTCGCCATTGGGAAGACCGAAAAAAAGGAGTTTCATTAGCTAGAAAACAAAACATGTCATTCACATAAGTTTGATTTCTTGTGATAAAAAAATTAAGACTTCTTTGAAGAAAAAATATATGTGATCAAGAAAGCGAGGAGTGTATCCATAATTCCCTATGTAGGCTGTTGCAACAAAGGCTCACACTAACTCTAGGCTCTAGCCCAGGGGTCCTAAAACTGACTCAACAAATTCAACAATAACATTGTATAATGGTGGTGTGGCAGGTGTCTCAACCTCCCATCTCCCACCTTTTAGCAAGGCCAACCTCCCTTCTCCGACAATTTTTGAGAGCCCACCTCCCACATCCTGCCACCCACCAATTTTTGAAGCCAAACTTCAACCAATTGTTAGGGCCACCCTCCCACCTCCCACTTCCTGTCACACCCCCTCAATCTTATTATACACCAAAAATCCCATACAAGTGCTTAGTAAAACAATTATTTTAATTTTTCGTTGGCTTCAAGATCACTATAATATACAACTGACTGTAGCAAAGTGTGGCAAGGGAAGATAAAAGAACTAGAGTACACGAAGTAATGTTAGTAAAGGAACAGTGTGGATTAGATATCAGAAAGAATTCATTCAAACAGTCACTTTGCAAACTTTATTGCAATGCAGCAAAACACAGCCAGAGAAACTGGAACAAAAACGGCTCTGTCACTTACTGCCAAATCAACGAGGTGGAGCTTGCCGACACGGACATGATGTTTACCATCTGGACCCTTCTCGCTACACTCGACAGTCACCGTGAAGATGGCGTGGGAACGTGAACTGTGGGCGTTCATGTTGGTCGCCCCCACCACCCCTTGAGGCAACACAGGGTAACAATGTACTATATGTGAGCCATGGGAGTTCATGTTGGTCACCCCGACCCTTTCGTGGTGACAACAGGGGACAACAGCAGCACTGACACGCAAAAGAGGTTAACAATTTACCAGGAATTAAGAAAATCTAAATGAATGCATATCAAGATTAGGTTAAAATATCTCATTTTAATAATTGTTGTTTATGCTCATAAAACATGGACCTGTCTGAATATGAAAAAAATATTTTTTAAATGGTGACTCACTGTTTTTATTGCCGAGTGTCATTATTCTGTCCATATCATCAGCATTGTTGACCACATATGCAGAGAGATCCTTCACATATACTCCAACGTCCGGCCTCTCTTTCACCTGGATAACAAACACAGAAAATTAGGTAAATTGGTTGGAACACAGAAACTTTACATAATCTCAAACTATCTCACTTAAAACAACTGCTGATCATCACATTCTAAAACATTGCATATATAGTGGAACCTCATCAATCTGGATGCTGATAATCTGGAAACCTCGACGTCCAGACATCATTTCCCGGGAATGGAATGTCAATATACCAATACTCACCATTGCGTGCATGAGTCATCTATCAGGAAGACTCATTAACCTGGACATAATCAATGAGTGTCTGCATCAACAAGATTCCACTGCAGTATATATCTGCTTTATTTTAAAACAGATTGCTTTGCCAAATCATAGTATCCTCTGCCAGATCATAGAGTCTAAAGTAGTTATACTCCAAACAGCCCAATCTTGAGCTAACGCAGGAGTTTGGACCAACGGCTTTTAGTGTTTCTTCTGAAAGACACGGGTAAAGTGGGGTGAACGAAATTGCCCAAGCTTTGAAACAGCGGAGGTGGAATCGAACCACCATCCTCTCGATCGACAGGCGGGTGCTCTAACCATTAGACCACCGCTCCCCACTCCCCGCATGTCTTATACCACTGATACTCCCACCAGCTCCCAGTTCATATAAGCTGTTCCTATCAATGGATGACTTTGTCTTATGACAACATCTCACCTCCAGTCTGGAATTCTGGTCTTTGCCCAACAGGTCTCTTACTTCTTCGTTGTAGATCTCCAGGTAGGATACACGCACCAGGAACCTGAAGTAGCAAACACATCATGAGGAACCCCCACAACCATGTTCCCTGTTGATCTCACTCCCACTCTTTCACACTGCCTTGGTGGCCATGTCTGATAGGATAAAGAACAATGTTTATAAAGTTCGTTTTTTAGAAACAAAAGTGTCATACCCTTAATTATGTATGATGGAACAGTGAATCTTGAAAGAATTAATAACATTCATGATGACTCAGTTTAGTTTGCGCTTATATCCATTATTCACTGACAAAAAACTGGAAAATTATGTTTGGTATTGTTAAATAGGCACACAGGCACATGTGAAGAAATACAGAGGAAAGTGTTTCGTAAGTAATGAAATTCTAGTTTCTCCCTTCCATTCTGAAAATGTGCATCTTATATTAAAAATTAGGTGTATCTTTTAAAAGATATGTTAATTTTGAAATAAAAGGAAATTAATATATAGTACTTATTATTAATGACTGGTTCCTTTAAAGGGCAAAAATATGTCTTGCCTGCACAAGACTTGTATGTGTCAACATTAACTGATTAGTCAACTAACACAAGCTACAAATTATGTTATTGATACATAACAAAACTGAGTCACCAGTAAATATAAACTGGATGTGTGGTGAGTCATTTTATCCATAATCAATGAACCCTGTCAACAACAGGGAGATGCTAAATGAATGAAAGATTGGTCATCACACAGGCATAATCATTGTTTGTAAATGTGGTTGCCAAAATAAACTGAACTACTTTGGAATTACGATGTATATTAAATTGTTGCTAAATATACTATGGGATGTATGCATTATAAAAGTACAGACAGAAGACCATTATCAACATGTGAGGTGTGGTTAATGGCAGAAATCACACCATGAAGTAGAATACTGTGTGTATATTTATACTTTTTATTTTAACTTTTTTACATGTACTTTACACTGCACGTGTGTAAACTTATATATGGCATGCATGCAGGCAGGCAGGCATGCATGCAGGCAGGCAGGCAGGCAGGCAGGCAGGCAGGCAGGCAGGCAGGCAGGCAGGCAGGCAGGCAGGCAGGCAGGCAGGCAGGCAGGCAGGCATGCATGCAGGCAGGCAGGCAGGCCTTAAGACTATTTCAAAAAGAATGCCTAGCAAGGATAGGAAGTTACATGGACATGTGATTGTGTGACTTTCTACATATTTATATTCTGCCTAAACAACTAATGTCATTCAGTATATAAAATCACAGCACCATTTAAAATATTTCCTGACTTCTTCCTCCCACATTTACAACTTTGGGAAGAAGGCAGAAACAACCTCCATTCCTCATACCCTACCTTGTGTCTCCCTCTGCCTTTGCTATCGCACCAAATATATGTGCGAATGAGTTTGGAATGATTCCCCTCAACTCCGGCACAGTCCGGACCCCCTCCATTGTGAAGGTTTTCCCTGTGCCGGTTTGTCCATATGCAAATATCGTCCCTGGAACAAGGTAAATGGCACAATTATATGCAATTCCTTACAAATATTTGTTTAATCTAACTTATGTTAATATGCGATTAATGGTACAAAGAATGATTTATCCTGGTTACTAAGAAACTGTTAAGATAGCCTCAAAATAATATAAGTTGAGAGGTATTATATTGCAAATGCTGTAGATCTGCTTGTTTTTAACAGGTGATGGTGTACTTAGCATGGTTGCTATAGTACCATGTCCCAAAGAAACAGGGGTAGAATATTAAGATCTCATAGTGTACTGTACTACAATTTTCTTCAGGTTCCAATAGGTCACCTGTATTTGAAGGGATTCGGCAGACAAAGTACCAGAGAGTTGGTTCTTGAAATACTGGCGTTTATAACTTTACATGACGGATACTGGTCAATGTAAATGATTATGGAACTCACATGGAGTTTCAAGTTATTCGACACAACAATGGTTAAATTCTACTTATAAGTCAACTGGACCAGTGAGCGCTGACATGTGACTAATAAAAAATGCATGTTGGTAAAAAATTACCATTATATCCTTCAAGGACACATTCAACGATGGGTCGCGCCACTTCGTTGTACACGTCCAGTTGTTTACAGTTGGGTGCAAACACTGTGTCGAATGTATAGTTCTTCTCTGGTTCTCCAGCTGTGGGTTTGGGATTCTTGGCTGTGATCGATCCTCGGATCTCATCCACCTGAATATGACCCATCAGGAGAAAGTGCCCCAACACTGAACAATAAATGCTGTTAAATCTTTGATTTCAAGTGGATATGGACTATGGAATGAATAAGCTGGACAGAAAGAATAAACAATGCAGAGATAAATAATCCATATTTACAATAAGTGTTTAAATTAACTAAATTTAGATTACTGACCTTGCTGGGTTTTTGCAACAATCATTACTATTAACAGTTTGATCTACCATTAGTTTGATCTACTGACAATTAAATGTTCTATTAAAGTCTATTAGTATTACTGTGTGTCATTATTTCTACAACTGCAATACATTCACTGTTAACATTTCATTTTACCACTATTATATAGTATTGACGGCAATTGTCAGTCTACCTCTACAATCACAGTATGATTAACCAAGATACTTAACTAATACATGTGGAATATTTACCTTGACAGCCATTTGGTTTCCATTGGCAACCTCTTTCTCATTCAACGGACGACATCTCACGACGACACGCACATTGTCCGCCTCCTTCACACTCTTCTTTGACTGTAAATAAACAAGAAACATGTGCATTGATGCTGGAGCCAACACAGGACAGAACATGTGTGCAAATGTAAACACAGGTTTTAATATTGGAACTACGGTTGCAGCAAGTCTTTGGTATTCTTTTCCACTTTGTGTAGTAGAAAACATTTAACAATTTTGCCGTCATTTGAAGACTTCTCTTTTTATCCGTGCATACCCTAATTATAGCTCCATGGTATATCCACCCATTTGTTGACAATGTTGCCTATTTTGTTTCGATGTGCCTCTGAGCTTGGTTTCCAAGGGTTTAAGCGTGAGAGAAGTTTATCATTACTATTAATAGTTTTAAATATAACCATATTTGGAATAGTCAATGTTAGCTGTGTTGACAAGAAAAATTAATATTATCAGTCATGTGGTATTCTGTATCTTAATTTCCAAATATTGCTTTTGCCTATTTTTAACAATAATTATACTGTTGATGTTCTCTCTTCTATACAAGAAAGAAATGATAGGGAGGTAGTTAGAGATTGAAAGAAAGGATATAATCTTCAAATTGGAAGGAATTAATTGCTCTAATCAATATTTGCTGTTGTTTACTTTTCAAATAATGCAGACTTAGATTCCTCGCTAGTTCAGTTTTGAACTTGACAAAGGATTCTGCTTCTATAGCTTTATATAATCGCTTCATGAAAGAAGCTGTATTGGTAAAAATAGAATCTGCCTAAGCTTAGATCATAATTATCATTGTGACATGGATTTATGGAGAAAGCATTTCTATTTTGTGATTGGGTGCCGGTCGGGTGTGTCGATTTTACGTTTTATATAATTAATGTAATTAAGAAACAAATGGAATACACGTTTGCAGTAACACTGATTTTTATCACGTGTATGATACAAATATATTTACACATGTAGATCAATTTTATAAAAAAAAATCGTTTTCTACGAGTGTGACAGCGAGACACAGGCCAATGCCGAGAAATAGCTCGTGTTTTGACATGTTTACAGCGTGACCAAATGTAATACGCCGCGATTTCGGAATGTGTATCCTTCCAGGATATTTAATTGCGGTTTGTTCATTGTACAATAAACAGGAAAGTCTGCAGGAAAAAACTTACCGGCATTATGAAATTTTATTCAACCAAAATACATCATTACAAAAATCTTGACAGCATCATGTTATTTCTTGACAGGGAATGCGTCTTCATTTGTTTCAGCGTATTTGATTGGTTGACCTGTGACACGTTCGTTGCGCCACCTACCTCGAACAGAATTCAACGCACAGAGCGATATTACAGTATGTTAAAGAGGATCGGGCATCAAAACGATGAGTGCAATTTCTTTGCGCTAAGTTAGTGCAAAATACCATGGGTACGATACGGCTTGATGCGTGCCAATAATGATGGAGCAAAGTGCACATTATTAACGTATTTTATGCAAATGTAAGTTGACATTTATTGAAGTTTTCACAATCAAAGTTTTTCACACAATTCAGATTTAAAATTAAAAAGCAGTATTAGCAGTCTAGACTAAGTCTAAGCCCCATTTTACGCTCTTTGTACCATCATTATATGATGCTGCACACGTTGACGTTCCAAAGCTTTTATCTACAAATAGGTTTAATTTCTAAAAGGTGTTTTATTTTTTATAAAGTCAAAGAACAGATGTGTTCACTGATTGGGATGTTTGGATTTTTCATTTCCGAGGTATTTGATTTGGTGTAATTTGTTGATAATTCACAAAATAAACGACACATGCCATTATGGTGCAATTGGAGCCTTTTATGCTAGTTTCATTATTCTTACTAAACAAATTAAGACTTAGTTATGGCATAATGTGTCCATATACTATAGCAATAAGACATTACTTTGAGCACTTTAAAAATTTGTACAGACAACTTGCCAAATACTTGCTTTACTTTTGCGATGCAAAATTTTATTTCATACATTTTTCACGGAAAAGAATTGTGAATATGTATACAGGTTTGTATCAATTGTCAATACCCTTTGAAAAGAATGATTGAATGTTTTATTTGAAAAATTATCAAGATGAGGTTCAAATATACACTGAAATTTCACAATGTTGCAGTAGACACTACAATATTTATTATCAAAGTAAAATTTTTGTATTGTAAAATTTAAGTTTCATGTTGCCATTGTCAGACCTAGATTTCCGCAATGGACAGTGAGGAGGAGCATGAGGTGGGAGACAGCACCCCCACTGTCTCCCTTACTGGGTTCATCTTTGGCAACATCAATGAGAAGGGAGAGTTGGTGGATGATGTTCTCGATGAGGTTTGTCTTTCCTAATCGGAAATCTCTCTCATCCTGTGCATTTCATTTCTTGGTATTGAATGTATAATTTGTAATTGAGATATTCATAACATGTCTTTGTATTCCATTTATAATTCAAATATTCATAAAGGTTTTTTACTACCACAATATAATATGGTTATGGCAGGTATCTTGTACACAAAACTTGACTTGTCACTGTAGGAATGACAGAATAAAGGAAGGGAACCATGAAGGAGAAGTGTATTTACAAGATTATCTTTATATATTATTATCAGCATTCCCTAACTTCTCATGTAGACACTATATATGGGGTCAAATACATTGAGGGTCCTAAAATGTTTTTGCCATTGTATTAATTAAATAAAAAACTACATACCGTACCACTTATAACTCTACGTAATATCAATTATCATGCATAATTGTTAGCTCCTGTGCTTTCTCCTAACTCCTTGGCTCCACTTCCTCAGTCAGTGACTTGTGAACACACACGCAACATCAGGAACATCTTACCAATGTTAAAATTTTTCATGCGTTGTTTTTGAGCTTCACCTTGTGACACCCCAGGGACAGCATGCTTTGTAGGAACACTGCCTTGTAATACATACATGTGAACCATTGTCATATTCTGTCTTAATGTTTTATTTGGATAAAAACCTCTGTTTTAACATTATTTACTTCAACACAGCCAAGGAAAAATTTTAATATCTGTTAAAGCTTATCTGGGCTTCAGATGCACAAACTATTATTTCTCATATTTTTGTGTTGTAGGAGTCAAAGCGTCACCTCAATGGGCTCAGTGCCTTGGGCATTGGCTCGATGGTGAAAGAGATCACTGGAGATGTGGGGCGAGGTGGCAGTGATGGCGATGACGAAGATGAAGACATGCTCTCTGATAATGGTAGTGCTTTATTTTTGTTTCAAACTGAACCTTGTTAAATGTACACAGCCTGATAATTTTTATCATAAATTATGATTATTATCTTATAAATATATGGTATAAATTGTAGGCGATGTATATCCTAACATTTTGATCTCCCTCGATGTGCCATTGGCATTGCCCTACCAAAACTTGGCTGCTTAGTACAAGGAGTCGTAATCTCTTGCATGGGTTGTCTTTTCTCCCATACAAAGCTGGGCAACTCGGCTAGTAGAATATAATAAATGTACTTGTGCATGACCTTAATGTACTAGTACTAGATAAGTTATTTGTGCTTAGCCTTAAGTGCATTTGCATAATTAGAAACGCATATATCAAAACGTTCTGCAATACTTTTTTATGCTATTTTCTTTCAGATGAAGCAGTAGATGTCAAATTGGCAACAGCAATTGATTACTCGGACATCACGGAAGTTGCCGATGAAGATGAGGCAGACGTGCGCAAGTATAGAGATGCCATGGCAACCATGAAAACATCAAGTGAAGGTGTTCTTACTGAAATGTTCTCCTGATATGTAGTTCTGAAGGCAGCATTCACAGAAAGTAACAGTGAATCAACAAAGTTATACATTAAAACTAGGTGATACAGTATATAATTCATAGGTTTTATTATAAACTAAACAAATTTGATATCGGTATCCCTGTATAAATGTGCTTTTAGTATGAGATAAATGTTCTTAAACTTCAGAGATTTAAATATTTTGTCGTTATGAGGTAAGTTGATCTGAATTTTGGAGATTTGATTTTCGTTATGTGATAAACTATCCTGAACTTTGGATAGACGTTTAAGCATAATGAGATAAATTATTAAACATCGTCCATCCATAGTAATTAGTAAACATTTTGAGTGTAAAAAAATCACATTTCATCACCTTTTGTGAAAAGATTCTAGAAAAGTATCCGATGCTACGCCCAACAGACTATTAAAGTCATAAGTGGATTCATCATAATTGTTTTCAAGGAACTGAACAAGATGATTATGATGAGGAAACCCAACAAGATGCGAAATTGATGCCGCCGCCATCTTGGGTTCCCAACCAATCAGATCTGTCACAGGAGTCCGACAAACCATCATCGTCTCTCAACAAAGGTGGTCACATGTCCAGTGAAGAGGTGGTGCCATCAGGTGCTCTGTGTGTGAAGACGGAGTCAAGTCTGTCAGACGATGAGAATAAGGCTAATCTGAAGACACCGTTAGCGGCCATGTTGCCAAAGGAGTATGAGAAAGTCAACGTGAGGGAATGGTTTCCAGAGTTTCGCCCTGGCCAGGTACGTAATATCTGTTCTATTGTCAATCTGTGCGTAGGGTTTGTTTTTATGTATTCTAGTTTTGTATGTGAGGTAAAGAGGTTTGCTTGAAATTCCTCTATGGGAAACTTCATTGTCAAACGAATAACCTTTTTACTTATTAATTTTATTGTATTCCTTTAACATGGAAGAAATGTGGAAGATATTTTCTGAGATATTATTAGTGGAATTACAACGAATTAGGAATTATAATTACAAACGTAAACTGGATGTGTTCTGTGTACTTTGACCTACAAACAACTAACAGGTCTACTTTTGTTTATCTTCTAAAATATCAAGTATTGTCTCCATGAAATATGTATATGATAGTATTACGTACGTATACGTAACATTTTTATTTTTATTGAACGACATACTCCAACTATTTTAACATGTTCATCCCATAGGTGTTGCGATTCTCAAAACTTTTTCGGCCAATCCACGTTCCACACATCTGGAAACGAAAGAAGAAGAAAAAACCGGAGGAGGACGATGGCAAGACAACCAATATCAGGAAGAGTGTTGAGTCAAAACCTGACGCAAAAATTAAAAGTGAACCTGAGTCTACAACATCACCAGATGAACGCAGTGATGAACAGCTGGCGGAGGGCGAAACAAGTATCAAATCAGAAAGCATTAGTGAAGCATTGGAGGAGGAAAGTGATTACTGGGCATACCAGCTCGATCTTGGACGTCCAGCCCGGTCGGATGAGTTAATGCCAGACGACACGGTCAGTTGAATAATATATATTTGTTCATGATATTGTTAAAAATATTTTTTTTACGTTAAGTTAAATTAAGAAATGAAAAATTGGAAAATATGTTCTTGTTTTTCACACATATAAACTGGCATACTTACAATTTAACACTTTCCTGGATTTCTTTACTGTTGGAAGTGCTTGTTTCTGCATATGTATATGTTGAACATATTTCTTAGTTTCAAGCAATTTCTGCCTGATGAATTTATTTTTAAACATTCTGAATGGTTTCTCACAAAGTGAAAAAGTCTTATACAGTCTGGGCTTTCACGTAATAGAGATAATGAGCCTGTTTCACTAAGCCAAGTACTTCAAACACAACTTCGGGACTTTCTACACTCCAACTGGGTAACTTTTATGTGCCAGAGAGCTCTTTCTTAACAAATTAAGCTCTCTGGATACATTTACTAAATTTTTCAGCAGATCTGACTAAGAAAGCAGTCTGGTGTTCATCTAACTATAATCGAGTTAGCGTATGTTTGTTTGAATGTATGTTTATATGTGGTTATGTTCACGTTTTCCTCCTAAACAGCTTGCACCTCGGGTGCCAAACTTTCAGGGATTAATCTTTGACCCCACGAATGATACCTATTTATGTTTTCAAAATACCCTATATATCTTAGTGGTTTTATGGTAACTCAAATGTTCGCTGTGTAAAACATTAACTTCCAACAGTCGCAGAAACCATGCGCACACACGGCAAATACTTCAGTATGTAAACCGTTTGAGAGTATGTAGCGCCATCTGGGCGGTTTGTATTAATTTATAGTAGAAAGCACACACCCATCTGTGCAATAAAAAGATATTCTACTATTCTACAACAATAAAAAGCTATTCTACAACAATAAAAAGATATTCTACTATTCTACAACAATAAAAAAGATATTCTACTATTCTACAACAATAAAAAGATATTCTACTATTCTACAACAATAAAAAGATGTTCTACTATTCTACAACAATAAAAAAGATATTCTACTATTCTACAACAATAAAATAAGATATTCTACTATTCTGCAACCAAGACAAGTATCCATGGGTCTAAATTCATGTCACCTTCAACATTTTGAACATGCAATGAGTATTGCTTCACGTGCATGATGCAGTTGTTTCTGGTAATACGTTTGACGTTCCCTTAAACAATCTTGAGTGTTTTGGTGGCATATTGGCCTGAGGCATTTGGTAAACATTGCTATAATGACTGTCACATATGAACTACCAAGTTATCCCTTTCTGGGATGGTCATTTTTGTTAGTATATATAATGGCCAACAAGTACATTGAACCATTTGCCTCTAAATAATTACATTAGCTCTATTCTTGAGAGGTACCAGGAGCTCCTTAATCTTGGTGAAATAGGCTCAAAGGCATCAGATAAATACATGTTATTTGTCCTGATAATGGATGATGGACAGTGGTTTCCCTGTTATTGTTCGCAGGATGCGTTCCTGCATCAGGAGGACGATGGGACGGTGGACAACAAAGAGAATGGGAAGGACGGGGAGCAGATGCCTGAGATCCCAGCCTGGCGGTACGGGCCCGCCCAGCTCTGGTATGACATGATGGGAGTGGATGAGACTGGCCACGGCTTCGACTACGGCTTCAAGCTGAAGAAGGTATGTCACATGACCAACACATGAGACGCCTGGTTTAGTAGTTTATAAGGATGTTGTATAGTATTAGTTAAAACAAATAACAGTACTTGTGAAGTTCTGTCATTTGTTTTAACTAACACGTCGGGTTACCATCTGGTGATATTGTGTTCAATATTGCCAACTTAGTGGTGTGATTGTCTTCATTCTCCAAGGTAGTCAGTAACGCCACCTCTACAGGAAGCTTTAACGACAATCACATCGAGTCCTGAGCGAACATGTTTATAAAAATTTTAATTCAATGTGACACCTGTCTTTCACAACTGTCCCTCAGAATCAGTTGAAGAGAAACAGAGAGGGACAGTATCCCGCAAAATGTGAGGCTCTATTCTGTACTATCCATGGCTTTACAGCCCAAAGAAGAACCTGACTCAAATTCTGATGACGACCACCCACCGCATGACAGTGATGCGTCACCAGAGTCGGAGGCACAGTTGCCAGAGGAGGCATACCACATGGTGACGCAGGTGCAGTGGGAGGACGACGTCATCTGGAATGGTGACGAGGTGCGTCAGAAGGTGCTTCAGTCGATGAGTGAGCGGGGCGTCACGGCCGGCTGGATTCCCAGTTGCAACAGTCGCACAGCCGAGCAGTATGCGCAACAGGGTGAGTGCACTACATGTCAGGGCAGAGTTCTCTTGCAGAATCTTGGGTCAAATTGTAGTTAAGACATGTTTTTTATTATATAAATTTAATTACAAAGAGGAACCATGTTATCGCCAATAATTTACAGCACTTAGCACATGCATTCATTGTGATTCCATGAGTAGTAGTTCCGTAATCATCAGGCATGCTATTTTGTATGCAATGACATTTGCAATATTTTGTAGCCAAAATACACTTACTACAGAACTGACTGCATCGACACAAAAATAGCAGATGGCCTCGTTTTAGATGCATACAGTGCATGCATGTGTTAAGTGGAGCCTTCTGGTGGCTACTTTTTTGCTATGTACCTTGTTACATTCAAATTTTCTAAGTCGAACAAAGCTACATAAAAAATAACAATGTCAAATGTATGATGAAAGACGTATGCAGTTTATGAGTTGATGTTTGCACTGCTGGAGTCTGAAAAATTATTAATACTTAACAAGAGTTAACACGAGCGCCATCTGAGGCAACAAATTCCAGATGACAAATACACAACAGTCCAACAGTTGTTCATCTATATGTATATATATGAGATCTATACATGGCATTACATTTGGCTACAACTATAAACCCTGGTGCCCTGGTGCAATATAGCATAATTCTAAAGAGCCTATCATGAGATGATCAATATATATTAGTTTTGTGTGGGCACATGTGCAAGCGTGCTTAACTATTCACTACCATCAGGAATGTATATTCATAATTTTATATACTTTGTTAATGTTTTCACAATAAAAACACATCGGATGAGGGCCGACTCCTTTGATGAGATGAGAACAACCCGTCCAAATTACGGGAGGATGGATGCTTGGCTAAAACCATGCATACAATGCTGTTCTTGGCAATTGTGGCCACGGCTTGCAGAGTCTGAGAAAACACAAATGCTGCTTCGCAAGAACTGATTTCAGAGATAAATGTCTGTGTATTATTAGTAATTGATTGCATGTGTTTCAGTGCTTGGTAAGCCCCATGCAGGACTGATGGGAGCTTGCAAGCCTGGAAGTATGTCCATGGGCAAATACCTGGGGGCAGCCATGCAGAAGGGAATGGGCATGCAAGGACATGGAGGCCTTGGTAGGTGGGGGAGGCACGCTTGGGACGTGTGGGACAGAGCATAGCTGTTTTGTTCTCTCACGGACAGGCTGGGGTCAGTTGTAATTGTACTTCTAAGTATTGGTCAGTCAGTAGCAGTCATATAATTGCGATGAGTGGTCCTGGATTCCACAGATTAAATGATATTGTAATTTTATTTATAGATTATAAGTAATTGATAATTGATTGATTTTTGTGAATTTAAAAAAATTCTATAGCAAGTAATTTAATATATGTTTTGCTTCCACGGCTGAAATACTACTTGGATATACTATCTGTTTTGTTATTTGAAATAATCATTAATTAAAAAATTTGAAAAGCAGACTGTAATTTAGTGGTTCATAAAAGTTAATATTCACATGTATTCAGGGATGTTTGCAAAATATTAATGTATGTGATGATGTTTATAAAATGTTCCCTGTCCCAATCTACAGGGCAGGATAGAGATCGCAATGAGGATACGACATGGTATAGTATGTTCCCCATTGAGAATGAGGACCTCGTGTACGGATGCTGGGAGGACGATGTCATCTGGGATGCTGAGGTTTGTTTAAGCTTCATTATTCCCTCTTGGCATGAGGTTGCGCTGTTTTCAGAATGTGAAGGCTAATTTGTAAGTCGGAAATTGTTTGATTAGTGTATGAAGATTGTAGGAGGTATTTTAAGGGTGGGAAGGGACATTGAACAATGTCGTTGGTTGTTAATACAGAGAGATTAATACAGATACATCTGACAAAGGGTGACACTGCCATCGTATCACCAGTGATTCCTGTACACATCAAGACTGGTGGACACCTCTCACATTGAAATGTATGCATTTAAAATCTATGATACAACTAGATTTTAGTTTGACATCAAATAAAGATATATAAAAATTGCAATCAGATATATACATGTTGAAAGTGTCGTGATATAAATTTTTTTAAATAACAATGAAACGTACGACATGAATGCTTCTGATATTTCTGATGATAACCTGCATATCTGACACAGTTGATGTGTTGTGCTAAATGTATAGTTGTGACTTCAGCAAATAAACATGCTTTATACGCTAACAATGGTGACAACATTGATTGCAGGCAATGGACATGATTCCGGAGCCTCCGACACTCGTGCTGGATCCCAACGATGAAAACATCATTCTCGGAATCCCGGAGGATCGCAGTCCCGAGAAGGAACAGGAGGAGACGTCGACAAAGAAGGAAAAGGTTAGCTCATTTTCAGCTGGGCAGATGCAGTTTTTGATCAATCCCAGATGTTAATGGGATGGTGGCTCAGCAGTTCGAGCGCTGGGCTGGCAATCACGAGGACCAGAGTTCGAGTCTACATACTGCCGTTTTGAAATTTGGGCAATGTTATTTACCCCACTTTGCCTGTGTCTTTCGGAAGCGACACTAAAAGCAGTTGGTCCCTTCCACCTTGTGTCTCTGCCAGCCTATTGCCAGGGGAAGTAAAAGGGGGAAATGGGAAAAAACTGTCAATGAATGACAATGCTTTTTTATGTACAAAAACCCATATGAATGCTGCATTAGCTGCTGCAAAAAAACTGCCCTGGTGATGGAGGAAATGCCATGAGTACCTTGTCTAGGTGGATACCATAGGTATATAAGATCACACATAATTATTTGTATTAGTGTGAATTAACTTGTTTGATTATCAGTATGTACAATGACTATTTAGGTGCATATGTAATCAGCTGTTCATTTTACCCGGTTATCTGACCATTATATTTGTTTTGCCTTTTGTAGGAAGTGAAAAAGTCAAAGATCTTACTGGGAAAGGCCGGGATCCTTAAGGAAGAGGAAGAGGAGGTTGAGGTAAGTAGCATTTCTGTTTATCTGACAGAAATGCTTCGTGGACATAGTTAGATGTTGGAATCCTAACCTAATGCTGATGCACTGGCAGTACGCGGTGGTGACAACTTACACGCCATTACTTATAGTGACTGTATCAAATAGAACTCTTTCCTCTATTCATTTAGCCCATTGCAAATCAGGTTCGTCGGTGTTTAAATATGTAGTGTGTGAATAGCTTAGCATGCACGGTTGGTTTAATGTCTAATGATTTGATGAAAACTAAATAACACATTTGCATAGATGAGCTAGTATGTAGTCAATACCTGATAGGTCCGATTTTTCGCCAAAAAAGGTTGAATAGAGATAAGTGAAAAGGCTAACTGAGGATGCAGCTTTAACAGAGAATATTCGTTGCCTGGCCCAGCATGCCTTTAGCCCACAGCCATGTATACTTAATAAACACAGTAACTTAGTGAAACTGAACTGAAAGTTCTTATTTTGTAACTTTCTAAAACTACAGTTGCAATGCGTTATTTAATGGTAACACAGAATGTGAAATTATGTTAGGGCATGTCACTCTTGTATCAGTGTGTGTTTACTTACACTGATGTTAGGGCATGTCACTCTTGTATCAGTGTGTGTTTACTTACACTGATGTTAGGGCATGTCACTCTTGTATCAGTGTGTGTTTACTTACACTGATGTTAGGGCATGTCACTCTTGTATCAGTGTGTGTTTACTTACACTGATGTTTTTGACATTTAGTCGTATCTTTCTGTGTCTTATTGAATCTGTGCTTTTTTCAGGATTCAGACGACAATTACGAAGTATTAATGAAACCAAATTTGTGTACTCAAACTCAGTCTCCCTAACACTGCATCTCAGCGAGGTTTTGATGCAAAATGTAGATGATGTAAATCTTTAGATTTTATTAAAATAATTTTTTTACTATATGGCATAAGGCAAAATTATTTCATTATAATTTTAGTTGCAAAATAAAAAATTTAATATCTCATAATGGTATTTTTTTACTACATTGTTTTCACTGAATTGGTTCATCATGAGCTGATGTTGTGTGAGAGAGACTGAGATTCTGTTTGACTTCAACTAAAACATTGTTGCAAAGAACTCAAAAGTTCTTGTTCCAACGCAAGACATGTTCAACAATCATCCTTGTTCTTGTTCCTGTTTACCTGACTGTTTGTTTCCTTGTTTTTGTTTATGTTTGTTTACAGAACTTAATTTATTCAATCTGTGCAGCAACATAATAATTTTTAATACAATTAAGAGTATCACGCCAGTGGTTTACTAGGAAAACCATGTTTAACACACATCTTGATTTCATGGGCCATGACATACTGTTAGATAACCCTACGTCACAAGTGTGGTATTCTGACAATATTCACTCACCAAATGAAAATATATTTGTATGCACCTATTCATATTCTTGCCAATAGCATATGGCCATACTGTTTGCATCCAAAACTCAACTTATGTAACATATTTTGGCCTTTGTTTACTAAACTAGTCCTCTTTCTGGCAAAATAACTCGTTTGTTGGTTGTGTGTATGCTGGCCTCCCTTAATACGTCACTTATAGTCTAGGTTACCCCGATTTCATAGAACCGTGAATGCACTTTTCAGTCGTGCTGGTTATCCTCTCAGCCCTTGATCATTCTGAGAAATGACCAGAATCTCTCACTTTTAGAACACATTCTGATCGGCGTGATATTCTTGATTTTAGTTGCACATGGTTAGTTTTTATTATTTCTTTGGTGCTTAGCCACCAAAGCATGACATGTTTTGCTTTAATGCACAATGTACGTAATACATAATAAAATATTCAGAATATGCAAATATAATTAATTAACCATGAATTTACAAATTAAAATACCAGAAATGGCACTAAATGAAATTTTCATGATGAATATCTAAAATCTGCATTTCACGTGCTGTATTACATTGTAGGAGGAGCCAAATACCCTCCAGAGCCGTAACCCCTTCAATCTGTCAAACGACGAGTACTATAACCCCAAGTTGACAACTGACAACGCCCTGCGGACCAACCTTGGAGGAGGTCTCTTGCAGGTCAGTTTGTCATAGGACCAACCTTAGGGGAGGTATCTTGCAGGTCGGTGTCTCATAGGACCAACCTTGGGGGAGGTATCTTGCAAGTCAGTGTCTCATAGGACCAACCTTGGGGGAGGTATCTTGCAAGTCAGTGTCTCATAGGACCAACCTTGGGGGAGGTATCTTGCAAGTCAGTTTCTCATAGGACCAACCTCGGGGGAGGTATCTTGCAAGTCAGTGTCTCATAGGACCAACCTTGGGGAGGTATCTTGCAGTCAGTGTCTCATAGGACCAACCTTGGGGGAGGTATCTTGCAAGTCAGTGTTTCATAGGACCAACCTTGGGGGAGGTCTCTTGCAGGTAAGTTTCTCATAGGACCAACCTTGGGGGAGGCCTCTTGCAGGTCAGTTTCTCATAGGATGCACCTTGGGAAGGTCTCTTGCAGTCAGTGTCTCATAGGACCAACCTTGGGGGAGGTATCTTGCAAGTCAGTGTCTCATAGGACCAACCTTGGGGGAGGTATCTTGCAAGTCAGTTTCTCATAGGACCAACCTTGGGGGAGGTATCTTGCAAGTCACTTTCTCATAGGACCAACCTTGGGGGAGGTATCTTGCAAGTCAGTGTCTCATAGGACCAACCTTGGGGGAGGTATCTTGCAAGTCACTTTCTCATAGGACCAACCTTGGGGGAGGTATCTTGCAAGTCAGTGTCTCATAGGACCAACCTTGGGGGAGGTATCTTGCAAGTCAGTGTCTCATAGGACCAACCTTGGGGGGAGGTATCTTGCAAGTCAGTGTCTCATAGGACCCACCTTGGCAGAGGTCTCTTGCAGGTCAGTTTATCATAGGACCAACCTTGGGGGAGGTCTCTTGCAAGTCACTTTCTCATAGGACCAACCTTGGGGGAGGTATCTTGCAAGTCAGTGTCTCAGGACCAACCTTGGGGGAGGTATCTTGCAAGTCAGTGTCTCATAGGACCAACCTTGGGGGAGGTCTCTTGCAGGTCAGTTTATCATAGGACCAACCTTGGGGGAGGTCTCTTGTAGGTCAGTTTCTCATAGTCCTTGTTGATTTTATCATTCAGATTGAATAACTGATCTGGCATATATCGTCACATATTACGTTTTCAAAACCATTGTCGAGGAATGTGTTTTTTTTTCAGCTCTTATGTTACAGTTTTGGTAACAGTGTTGCTGGACTATGTGACATTTAGTTATCTGTTTATGTAGTTCTCTTTTGGCATCACCAGAAATGCGAGTCTGACTTTGTAATTCTCATCCACGATGTCCTTTTCCAGATGTCCTTACCTTATTGTGACATCTCAATCATCAGCAGGCATTTGCTGGCATTGTTGGAACAAAATGGACATGAATACTGCTATAGCCAGGATAACATCCAAGTACAGATACACAGATGTAATGTGTTCATTGTTTTAGTGACGACTAAGTGTGTTCGGCTCAGTTTTCCAAGTTAAAATGTAGTTTTTGTTTTGGCCATATGTGTGGGACAGTCATATATCGAAAATGTTACCAGATTCTTGGAATCTTTTTTATTGTGGACAACACCACTAACAATGACACAGATTAGTCAGGTAACTTGAGTGAGATCCGTGACATTGCCACGATTGTGTCAGAAATCCAGAATGTCTTGCTGTGTTTCCCCAGCATTCGACCGTTGCCTGTGAGCTGCGACAACCGTTCTTCCCGACCCATCTAGGACCGATGAAGCTGCGCACCTTCCATCGGCCGCCTCTCAAGAAGTACTCCCACGGTGTGATGAACACCCCTGGTCCACATGCTGTCCTCCCTCTTCTCAAGACCATCAGACGCAAGGCCAAGGTCAGTGGGCTTGCCCAATTACGGGTGTTAGCCTTCGGGCACGTACATACAGATTCGGACAGTGTATCTATTATTTATTGAATCTTTCGAAAAGCTGAGAATTTGATTAATATTAAATTTCCGAATACATTTGGCCAATATGGTAAGCAACCGCCGCTGTTTGTCTGTGAAGAAGTTTGAATCGGCATGGCTGCTTAAAGTGGCATGGAAACATGACTTTAATGGGATTTGTGTATGATGTTCCCTTTTAAAAAGGAAAAAAAAAGACAATTTGCTTCAGATTTGTTCTGTATAAGCGGTTCATCGTAGTATCAATTGATCCTTTTATCGAAAGACCATTGGTTTCTGCCCAGGATGGATGAGAAATGTGTAAGATCCCCAAAGTTGTTAGTTGTAATTGTTTGAATTGTAATTGTTTGTACTGTAAACCTTATCTCACTCTGTGTGCAACAAAATATTACACATGTAAAAATGGGTGCTTTGGGGTTATGCAACACAATAATTACACTAATTACACTAAGCAAACCTGATCCTTGCAAGCTCACACTGACTGAGTGTGGTTCAGATGCGGGAGCAGGAGAGGGCAGCATCGGGAGGCGGGGAGATGTTCTTCATGCGTACCCCGGAGGACCTGACTGGGAAGGACGGAGAAATCATCCTGGCTGAGTACTCGGAGGAGTTCCCCCCGCTCATGATGCAGGTCGGCATGGCAACCAAGGTCAAGAACTATTACAAGCGGGTAGGTGTTTCCATCAGGATGTTTTCCACTCAAGGATTTTCTTCAATTTGTTAATTTTATTTAATTAAACTCAGTGGTTCAATATCATTTTAGATTTTTCTACTTTCAGCTCATTCCTGATGACAGCCTGTGGTTAGATTCTTCTTTGATATGATTTCTAGTACTTAGAATTTTAACTTTGAGAGATATATGCATAACGGTGACGTCTTCTGACATCAAATTTTTTTTCATTTGTATGGGGTAAAATTCATATTGCCCTGGCCGTTGGTCATGGAGATTATTTACACAGTGTATGTAGTCCATCAGTGGAAAAATAGTCGGAAAAGGAGGCTGGTCATTGGTCAGGGAGGCCGTTCACCAGGGGACATTACTGTATATTATTCAAAAGCCTTGATTAATCACTAAAATGTCAAATCATTCGCTAAAACTGGTTTTAAGACTATATTTTATGAAGAGGACATTATATTTTTTCTGAAGAAGAAATTATATATTCACTCGAGGGGGTGGTATAAGTATATAATGAAGTATAAATGTATAATGATGTTTTTCTTGGTGTTTACCATTGTTGTGGAAAAACCATGACAAATCATGTAATGCTGCTTGTGACAATAATAAAGAGATGGACACACAATGTATACATCTTGAACAAAAACCACGTTTGTTTTGCTGCAGAAACCGGGCAAGGATAACAACCCACCCCAGTTCAAATATGGGGAGTTGGCCTACGCCCACACATCCCCTTTCCTCAGCCCCCTGAACCCCGGACAGTGTGTCCCGGCCTTCGAGAACAACATGTTCCGAGCCACCATCTACAGCCACAAGGTTCCTGATACGGACTTCCTCGTTATACGAACCAGGCAACAGTGAGTGCACGCATTTACTGTCATTTTATTTGCTAGGTTTCTTGGGTTCATGGGTTTGTCGTGGTCTTTTGGGGTAATTTCTGCCTAAGCAGAAATTTGTTTTGCATTCGTGAAATTAATCTTTTGCAAAGTTGTAATATCACATTTTTTACGAACATGCACATTCTACGAATGAAGTCAGTTGGTAGACTTCAGGAATAATTCAATACTGCCCATGTAAAGAGTCCCAAGGAATGTTTGGATTGCGTGTGATGTGTAAATTTTAAGGTTTTTTATGCGTGTATTTCTGAAAAACAGGTGTGTATTTCAGTTGCACACAGGTCAGTTAATTGATGTTTAATGTGTTGTGAAAGTTTAAAAAGTGTCTTAGGACACATTTTCAAAGGGGCCCAGAAAAGGAACCAATGGTGGAATATTGTCTCAAATGTAACCATCTGATGTGAACATCAAATGATTTGAGTGCCATATGATGTAAACATCAACTGTTTTGAGTGCCATATGATGTGAAAATCAAATGGCATGAGCATCAAATGGCTGCAATACTAAATGATGTGAACACCAACAGAGTATCAAATTTGTGAACATCAAATGACTTTTGAGTAGCAGATAACTTGCTGCAAGTACCAGATCGTACTCTGATTCATGGCTGTCTTGTTTCCTTGCAGTTATTATGTGCGTGAGGTCGACTCCATCTACACCATTGGGCAGGAGTGTCCACTGTATGAAGTGCCTGGGCCCAACTCAAAGAGGGCAAACAACTTCATTCGTGATTTCTTACAGGTATCCTCATGTTTCAATACAGGCCGCCAAATTATGGTGTCTCACTTTGTGTTTGTGTAGTTGTACCTTCGATGTAGGAACAGTTTAAATAAGCTACAGCTGCCAAAGTTCAACTTTCTTCTGTAGTTGTTTTGGCTGCAACAGTAGCTGTTTTAAGAATGCAAATTTTCTTTATTATTAACAAAATGCGTGTTTTTCCATATAATGACGATATGCATGAATACATGTGTTTGTGTGCGAGAGTGCATATGCACATGCGTGTCTGTGAGCATCTGTTTAAAGTTTTGATTTAATGTAACTGGGGTGGTTATTATATGCTTGTCTTGAATTGAGTAGTTTCAGTAGAAGTTTTTAAGAAAAATTAACCATTTCTTCACAGATTGTAGTTGAAATACTATATAGTATTCCAGATTAATAAAAATTTTATTTTTTTATTTATTTGGTTATGTTGCAAGATTTTTTAAACATTTTTGTAAATGTAAAAATATAGCCACAAGATGCAAAATTTGTTTGGTTTGACAAAATACCCAAAGAAATAAATGGCATACATATAAGTATGACAGCATCACTGATAACTTTAAGGGAGCTTTTGGGTAACATAAACAAATTACATCTGGCACACCACTGTGAATGAATTAAGCAAACGTTGAATGACAGCCTAAAGTGGCCGTGTATTTTTGACACACACCCTTCACCAATCGTTATTCCAAACCTTGTAAAGTTGCCTACATGTAAGATGCGTTCATACACCAAATTTCAGCACCGTAAGTGTTGTAATTTAAAAAAAGTTTTTTAGGTAATGTTTCTAGATTGCTTGTGATAATAGAAATGTTGATGGATACTTGTATCATGCTTGAAATGTGACGATTTTCACTGGCATTTTACGTATTGCTGACAAAACATAATGGTGATTTCTAATATTTGCCACCACAATGGCCCTTGAATCTGTATTTTTATCGTGTTGTCGTCTACGATATCAGGTTACGCCAGCCATATGACAAACACATGGCAGGGCATGTTTACGATCATTTTGATTGGCCCGTTATCCGGCGGGTCACCAGTTTGGGGTCATAGGTCTTTTCTGTTATTTGCTGGTTTAAGGACATGATTTAGTTAGATATGATTTAGGTAGATATAATATTGATGTGTACTGGAATTACAGTAACCAGATGGTATGTTCCATGTTCACGGCAAACGAATATAGCTGGTTTGAAACTCAGTACACATGCAGTCGTTACTATGGAAACATTGTCAGCATTTCTAAGAAGTCGGTAATTTCCAAAAGGACTATTTTTTTAAAGGATGGATTGGCAAAATATGATGTCAGTGCTGGGTGATTATTTGTGGTGTCGACATTCAGTTCAATATTTCGTAGCATGTTATGAAGAAAAAAAATCAACTGACACGCTAGCTGCCCCAACGACCTTAAGCTATCATTAACAAAAAACATCTGTATATACCTGTGTAAACATCGTCATCTGTTTACAGGTATTCATCTATAGGCTGTTCTGGAAGAGCAAGGACATGCCACGCAGAATCAAGATGGAAGAGATTAAGAAGGCTTTCCCATCACACTCGGAGAGCAGCATTCGCAAGCGACTCAAACTCTGCGCTGATTTCAAGCGAACAGGCGAGTTCAGTGGAGTCAAATTCGACTGCACTGGGTAAAATCAAACAAGAACTCAAGGATTTCTAAACATGTCTTCGGGTCGTTCCAGTAGCGGCTTCTATGAAAAAATTTGCATTTTTATCAAAAGGAGTAGCTTTTAATGAGGACATTTATATAAAAGTTGTTTCTCATTAATTTGTCCCAAGATGTAATGTCTTCCCATTTAAGCTATCAACCCATCGGCACTGCTATTAATTGTCAAGAATTGTGTGTTAGTTATTAATACTCGTAGCCCTGCAGATAAAATTTCTTTGCTTACAGCTGTAATTTTCTTTGAACCATCTATACTGTTTGGTGATTTCATCGCACACAAGTTTTAATGAGATTGGACAAGATTTCCACCTGATGCAGCATGCTCCAGGTGGCAAGTGGACAAGGAAACCATTGGCTTATCGAGAGTCCAACAATTTTTCATGTGTGTTGCCTGCCTTTGTTGGATATTTGTACATTTTGTCTTTAAACTGCTAGCACTTACCCTATCTGTAGATAGTTTGTTCCATTCATTTATCATCCTCTGTGAGAATTAATACTTTCTCATATCAAATCTATAAAAAAAAATTTCTTACGCCACTTCATGCCCACAATAACATCTGGCCAAGGGCCTCTTTGCTTATGACGCCTACTAATTATGGGCTGTAACCACAGGAATGGACTCCAACTGGTGGGTGTTGAAGTCAGATTTCCGACTGCCGACGGAGGAAGAAATGAGAGCGATGGTTTGTCCGGAGCAGTGCTGCGGTTACTACAGCATGCTGTCTGCCGAACAGAGGCTCAAGGTCAGTGTTGGCCGTTTAGAAGTCATGCAAACACTATGGCCATTCTGTATCAGAATTATTAGTATTATGTTAGTATTATTCCATGGGTAGCATTTTTATTTTGTAATTTTTTATTTTATTTAGTAACAATTAGTTAATATAAATACATGCCGAAATGCAATGGTGATTACAGCAATGTTATGCAATGAGCCATGATGTCACATCTATGCTGTCCCAAGGTAGTAAAACGTTGTCGTTCAGTGTATCAGATATGATCTCTGCTGCAGTATCTGTGTCTTGTCTATATATTGCTTCTGATTATGAATTTCTTAAGTATTACAAATATTACTTTCATCTTTTATTCCATCAGTGTTTCTACAGCTGAGTGAACTTCATCAAGCTGATACAATTACCCAAGTTTCAAAGAGAGCAAGCATATTTTTAATTACAAATCATATAATTAATTGTATAATTAATTTATATGACAGGAAATGTTACCGATCTTATTTCAGGATGCTGGGTATGGGGAGAAGTCAATATTTGCCCCAGAAGACGACGATGAAGACAACCAGGTCAAGATGGATGATGAGGTAAATGAACTTTGACCTCATGCCCAACTTTCAAAATGCAGATTTTTGTTTGCCACATTATTTATAACATAGATATTAGATGCACAAATAACATATAAATTGCTTTTTCAAATAGAATTAGAACTTGCGGCAACCACATCATAGACACTTTAATGTACAGATACTTGGTGATCTGTATTTGACAACAACGCTGGCTACACAGTTTATTGAAAATCCAAAAGCAATTATCTTTATATTTTTTGCATTGTGTTTTTTTGAAGCTACAGAGATAGCACACCTCTAATAATTATAATTATTATGAAGCAGTTGTCGATGATGAGTGCATGCATGCGTGCGTGTGTGATATTTTTCTGACCATGGACAAATCTGTAAGGTGAAAGCAGCCCCGTGGAACACAACAAGGGCGTACATTGCAGCAATGAAGGGGCGATGTCTACTTGCCCTCACTGGGGTAGCTGACCCCTCAGGCTGTGGAGAAGGCTTCTCATACGTCAAAGTCCCCAACAAACCACAACAGTCAAAGGTGAGAATCGTTCATTTTATTGTATTAGCTATTTTTTTATCCATTAGCACAGTATTGAGACTAAAGACACTTTCATGATGTCTAAGACATCCCTACAGTAGCAAGATATTATTCAGAAATAGGATAACTTTATAACCCCAAACAAAGTAACAAAATATAAATAGAGAATGTTTAACAGATAATTTTTATTGAAGCCTTGTACTTCTGACAAATGATAATACGTCTCAGTAGGAACCAGTTGACAATGACAGACAAAATGACAATGAATACACACACAGACAGACAGACAGACAGACAGACAGACAGATGACACACAAAACGATAGACAGGTGGACATTCTTTATTTGATACATTATTGCATACATGCTAACGCTTACGTTTTACCCAAAAATCTTTTCTGGAATTTCATGGTATTAATATAATCACTATATCCCAGTCTTATGGAATTCTGTTAATAGTCATGGCCAGCTAACAGGGTTGACACGTGTGTTATTACAAGTGAAAAATGTAACAAAATGGAGTTGATGATTTCATTCCACTTTGCTTACTGTAGTGACCACTCTCTGTTGCCAGGACGAGTCAAATAGCCAGACTCCGGTCAAGCGTACAGTGACTGGCACAGATGCTGACCTCCGCAAGTTGTCCCTCAAAGATGCCAAGCAACTGCTGAGGAAGTTTGGTGTTGCTGAGGCAGAGGTGGGTCAGAATGCATTTTAAGTGGCAACTTCTATCAATTTAAAAATAGTAGTACCTGCATTATATTTGAATTACATTTGTTTGTAACTGGTATATGTTGAGATTATATTGCATAAAGCCAATTGTTAGTATTGCATCAATGCTGTGTTAATTAACTTCTGTTATAAAAAACAGCATGAACATTTGGAGCTCTTACTGAATGAAAAATATATTGTATTCTTAGAATAAATTTTTTTTTCAATCGATGTACTGTGATAAGAATATTTAATGTTTGCATTTTGATTTAATTGGTAGGCAAAGTAAATAAAGACCAGATGTTCATTAGTGCCGAAGGGGAACAACTCAGAATCATCTTGCCCTAGTTTGGGGGGCTTTTTTGTTTTTTGTCTGCCACCAAACTCGTGTGATAGCCATGCCCAAGTAGTCAGTTTTAGTTATGATGACATCATTGACAGATCAAGAAGCTGTCTCGCTGGGAGGTGATTGATGTCGTGAGGACAATGTCTACAGAACAAGCCAAGGCTGGCCAGGAAGGTGAGGAGACTGACTGGCAGTCAGATAAACTCTTAACAGGGGTTATCTACCCTTAGCTGGAGTTATATGCCCAGGATCATTCCTTGTATAGATGTGTCAATTTGTGTTGCATTAATGGCGCTATTAGTATTATAATTTCTAATAGTGTTCATGATGTAATAGTTCTGTTTTCGTTATATTTTTATTGTGCATGTATTTAGTAAATAATTTGTTTATAATATATTGCATACGGTATATCACATTTTATTCAGCAGCAATACTTCAAACTGCTTTATTCCCCATTGTTGTAACATTCAAACAGTTTCAGGTGGACCCCAGAATATCCCATTGTTATCTCCTTCAGTCGTGACACCTAGCCCACTCCCCATCATCTCTGTTTTAGGCATGACCAAGTTTGCGCGAGGTAATCGCTTCTCAGTGGCCGAACACCAGGAGAAGTACAAGGAGGAATGTCACAGGATATTTGAACTCCAGAATAGGCAAGTATCTCCTCTGTCTGTGTGTCTGTCTGTTGTTGATCAGTGCCAATGGGTTGGTTTTGGACCCCAGACTTTTTCAAATTATCCAACTATTGAAGGTGTATCGTCCTCCCCCTGGGGGCAGATATTGATGATGATACATAATTCATTCATTTGTTTAGATAATTTCAGTTTCCAGAAAAACAGAAGCAAGTCATAGCCAAAGTCATTGGGGACAGAGATTAGCATAATTATGTTTTTTTCTTTCATAGAATATTTTGCTAAAATTATGTGGTACAACTACAGAAAGGGACTTTGTAACAAGCAAAAGAAGTCATAAACATGTAGTATTTTTGTTTCCCTCGCAGTCATGTATTTCAGGCTATGTAGTCAGGTGGGAAGAGGGTTAATTATACTAGAGGGTTAATCATCCTAGAGGGTTAATCATCCTCAGTGTATTGGCGTTGTTGATTTATGTTTTGCTTTATCCAATTCACATCTGGGTGGGAGGATGTGACATGTCTGGAACAGCCAGATACATTAACGGCTTGCCTTCCCCCTCCTCAGAGTGCTGGCATCAGATGAGATATTATCAACAGATGAAGACTCAAGTTCTGGCGATGAATCCGACCTTGAGGAGATGGGAAAGAACATTGAGAACATGTTGGCCAATAAGAAGACAAGCTCACAGGTTGTCCGCCATCTTTGTTTTCAGCTTCTGCTAAAATTAACGAATTTGATCTGAGTTTGAGACTGTGATAATCCATAGATGCAAGTTGGACAAATGGCTAATGTTAAATGGGGGCTAGCCATTGAAAAGTGATAAAAAAATGTGTCCTTTATGTGTCCTGACCAATCGTTAAGAATTGTCACAGTTTCTTTGGTGACTTCGGAAATTGCTACAAGAAAACTCCTTTCATGTGCGCTGAATCGTCCCCATCAGTTGTGTTTAGTGGTCAGTCGCCCAGCATCCTTATGAATTGTGCTAAAAAAATATTTGATGTTTTGGTAGAAACCACATCGTTGTAGAACTAAATAGCTGCTTAACCCCTCCACAATTAGATTACACATCAATGTTTACATTGATGTGTAATCTCATTGATGTGTAATCTCATTGATTACAACATCTCGCCTGTGTAGTTCCACATTCTCCATTGCTGTAAACATAACCACATCCATTTAAACTGCAGGAAAGCTTGTCATGATACTGACTGCTGTCTCATTCTGCCTTGTCAGTGTCTATAGCTCACTCCTCAATTTGATTAGCACATCGCGAACCAGGTTTTTTCAAAAGTATAGTGTGTGAAAGTAATCTGTGCAGTCGTCTTATGAAAAGTATGTTCTTTGTTGAAATCATCAAAAGAATTGGCTGTGATCGTAACTTGTAAATGTGTAGACAGGCATATTTTATAGTATATATAGAGCCAGCAAAACTTTTCCCTTTTTTGCAGAATTTTTTTTGGATCCAGTAAAAAACAGTATACTAGTTTGTTCGATGATGTCACCAAAGCTAAAACAATGTGTACAAATGATGTACAAAGATGATTCTAATACGAGACAAAAAATTGGATCGAAGAAAGTCCTTTAAATGAATCCGTACATGACTCCTGTGTTCCCAGATAATCCTGGAGCAGGAGGAGGCTGAAAGACGAGAACTACAGAAGATGATGGCCGGAGATGACTTTGGGAAGAAGGACAAGAAGAAGAAGGATGATGACTCAGACACCCAAGGGGTGGGTCAGGGTGGGGGAAGTTGGGTTGACTCTGCTTACAGTAACCCAAAACATGTTTATTGTTAATATAATTTATTATTTATCAACCAAAGCTGTACTGAGTAAATCCATTGTAGGTTATGTTTAAAATTAATATAACTTTTATATTTTCCAATATGTCTATCATTATAAAACTGTATAACTGTAATGATGATATCTGAACATTGAAAGGTTGTGCTTATAATTAATATTTCTATGCACTTTAATAAAAAAATTAACAGTGACATTTGTTGTTACTGAAACCCATAGTTACTGATGTTTTCAGTATTTTCATCAAGGAAAGCTCCAGTGATAGCATTTCACAAGTTTCGTAACACGGGCCTATGTTGTAAAAGTGTTTTGTGCAGATTAATTTATTGATTCAGGCACCATATACATTTAGTGAATTAATAATTATTATTATATGAAACTATCAAAGGTGTAGCATTTCCCCACGCACCTGGACACGGTAAAACACGGCATTGGAAAAATGCATTTAAAAACAAACATTAGCAATCCATTTGTTGCAGTATTGATGTCTGTTTTGCACACCAGGTGAAAAAGCTAAAGATAACAAGGACGTTCTGCAACGAAGAAGGTCAGCAGTACACACGTACGGAGATCGTCCGTCGGCCGACAATAATAGACACATACGTCCGAATCAGACAAACCAGGGATAGTGCATTCATGTAAGTAGTGCCTGGACATTCATGTAAGTAGTGCCTGGACATTCATGTAAGTAGTGCCTGGACATTCATGTAAGTAGTGCCTGGACATTCATGTAAGTAGTGCCTGGACATTCATGTAAGTAGTGCCTGGACATTCATGTAAGTAGTGCCTGGACATTCATGTAAGTAGTGCCTAGACATTCATGTAAGTAGTGCCTGGACATTCATAAGTAGTGCCTGGACATTCATGTAAGTAGTGCCTGGACATTCCAAGAAATTTTTATGAATTTTGCAAGTTTACAAAATCCACAAAACAATAATCTCTAAATCAGAATGTACTGCCACTATGCAGGAAGAGTCAGGTCAAAAGAAATTTTATTTTAAAATCCACAAAAGCTAAATAGTGTTTTCTAACTGCAAAATATGCAGCGTCAAACATTTCCAGGTTCATAGGAACAATTTGTTTTTTAGATATTCTTGTCTGTACATATGTTGCATAAATGCAAAAGCTGAAGAATATTGAAGCCATAATTTAATATGTTGTTATTTTATCTATGATATTATCAGCTTGTATCCTTAAAATGTGATATTGTCACTGTGCTAGTGTCTGTTTTTTAGCTATAAAAGGTGATGGTGTCACTGTGCTAGTCTCGGTTTTATAGCTATAAAAGGTGATGATGTCATTATCTAGTCTCTGTTGTATTATATAAAAGGTGATAATGTTTTCGGTTTTGTAGCCGTTCGTTTGCAACAATGGATGAATCTCAGAAAGAGGAAATGAAGAAGGAACGCAGAAGGTAAAGTTTCCTTTTTTAGACACAACCTGTTCCTTTAACAAGAAACATGAACAGAAACTGTTTCGTATAAAATTCTCAAGGTATGTTTTATAACATTCAAATGACACTCGTCATAAAGTCACTTCTGGGAGATGTAACCAAATGCTGCTTATCATAATATCACTGCAGGGATAAGTCCTCAGATAATAACAGCACCAAATTGTGTTTGATTAGTTTGATTTCTCCCATGTAAAATGTTTATATTTTAAAGTTCATATTTAAAAAAAATTTACTCACCTCAAATTTGTTTGAATCATTTCAAAATAACTATTGTGATAATTATTATTATTATCATGAATACATAATGACAGTGAAGATTTGTCCTTTTTATTAAATGAAAATCTTCTAAAGCATGCAACTACCCTGTTAAAAAATTATGTTACATCAAATGATTTCGGTTGTGTGCCCACATCAGACTTCAAGAGAAGCTGCGACGAATCAAGAGAAACCAGGAGAAGGAACGACAGATGGCCCTACAACCCCCCGCCCCGAAGAAACTGAAGAAGAAGAAGAAGAAAGAAATGGCAGCTTTGAAGGTCAGGACAGAGATACTAATATCATAAGTGATGACAATACCAGCAGTTATGCAACCAGTTAAACTGTTAACAAAACCTTTAATAAGCTATCAAAATTGTATGCAGTAGGTGTTGGAATGAATAGAGGCAGTTGGGTGGTCTCGTGTTGAAGACCTGCATTCAGTTGTGTCTGTTAGAAATGTGGGCAGTTCCTTAAATTGGCACTGCCTCAGTTCGCACAGAGGTTGTCAGAATACAGCTTGATACATGTCAATTCTTTTACCAACAAATCTAGAATGTTTGAGAAACATTTGCCCATTAGTCCAAATTCAAATGTGCATTTACAAAAGTATGAAACATGAAATGTAGCAACATTGCTGACCAGTGTAAGTTGATGAAATGACTATTCGTTGTCGTCACAGTGGTTAGTATGAAACGATAGCAAGTTTGTAAATCAGGGAAGCATCTGAATATTGGTTTGCTTTCATATGATTTGTTTACATGTTGGGAAATATTTTCTCAGAATTCTTACATCGTTATATGCTAATTAATCACGTTTGTAATGCTTAATTAAGAATAAATATTATATTTGATTTAATGTTGATGATATAATGACAAATCTGGTTGAAATTCTAAACAATACGCCAATAAAATTGTTAATGTTTGACCTTGTATTTGTGATGTTTCTTCCGATACTAAATCAACTATTAATTAAGTTAATTATTAAAACATGACTACCCACTTGCAGCTGAAGTGTGGGGCTTGCGGTCAGATTGGCCACATGCGTACAAACAAGGAGTGTCCCCTGTATCACCGCCTCGAGGGCTCAGCCAGCACCGCCCCCATCACCGTGGCGATGTCGGAGGAGCAGGAGGAAGCCCTGGAGAAGTCTGACCTTGTTGATCAGGACCTCATTAATGTGGAGGGCACCAAGGTCACCATCTCGAAACAGCTCGTCAAACAGTGAGTGGGACTGTGGTCTCGTCCAAGTTTGATATTTGTATTACCTTTCTATGACAGTGCACTTTTTTATGTTACCATATAATAGTTGTGTTTGTGAGGTTCATATAAATGTCAGTGAAGATATTAAGTATCGTTGTAGTTTCAAAAGAAATCAAATTATTATGTTACCAACTTTGTTGTTTGAGGGACATATATTGTACAAGAAAAGATGTACCAAAACCAGCATTCACTAACAAAACTGGTATTCAATGTCAAACTGGTAATCATTACCAAAACTGGCATTCGGTTCTAAAAGTGGGTTCCTTGCCTGATCTATTTGACCACTTGGCACCTACATTTGCAATGCTGAGTTTGACAACCAACAGCTGGTCATCACATTCAAGCCTGTTAATGTGAGAATATAGTGTATGATATGTTTCTTATCTATTTCCAATCTTCCAACGGTTGTACAAAACAATATATGTTGACTACTTTTAAAAAGTTTTACTTTGTGTACAATTGTTTTTCTTTTGTCTATGTACAGTTCTTTTGTCTATGTACAGTTCTTTTGTCTATGTACAGTTCTTTTGTCTATGTACAGTTCTTTTGTCTATGTACAGTTCTTTTGTCTATGTACAGTTCTTTTCTGTGTACTTTTACCTGAGCATATTCTACCCAGTTCTTGGTACAGTTCCTGGTACAGTTCCTGGAACAGTTCCTGGTACAGTTCCTGGAACAGTTCCTGGTACAGTTCCTGGAACAGTTCCTGGTACAGTTCCTGGAACAGTTCCTGGTACAGTTCCTGGAACAGTTCCTGGTACAGTTCCTGGAATAGTTCCTGGTACAGTTCCTGGAACAGTTCTTGGTACAGTTACTCAAGTATGTGCACTGAGAGAGTGGGGTGTGTTCACAGTGCTGACCAGGTGCGCAGGAAGGCTCTGGTGCTTACCTTCCCCAAGCTGGTGGCAGAGAGCAAGAAGAGGCGGCGGGCCGGCACTGTCATCCACTGCGACTACCTCAAGGTAATGACTGATTTGTTCACAGCTCCCTCTATTCGTTTAGCTAATTACAAATCATGTTTGTTGATGTCCAAAGCTGTAATGTGTGAATAAGTAATATGCGCCGTTGGTTTAGATAAATAAGTGCATACTTTTGTTAAGATCTTCAAAAGAATTGCCTTTGATCGTTAAACTTGTGATAGTATGAGTAGCCATATGGTATATAGAGGCGGAGCCACTTTTTCTAATTTTTTTACAATTTCAACTGGGCCCAGTCAAAAATAATTTTAAAATATATAGGATGATTTCATCAAAACTAAATAACACATTTGCACCAACAAACAAGTATGTTGTAGTGGATTCTAGATAGGTTCAACTTTTTGCAAAATAATTCTAAAATGAAACAAGCAAAACATTTAGTTAATTAAGGGGCTTTAATACAAATTTTTTACAGCTTGGAATAGGCTGTTTTACAGCCATTCCACTACACTTATAATATTGTAAACCATTGTATTTCTGAGGAGTCTGTTGTAACCTAGGTAGGCTTGTAAAACCATAAATGCAAGAAATTAGGATGGATTAATAATATTTAATAATAAAAAATACGATATTTATATTGCGCCATAATAACATGGTGCTGCATGATGCTTTACAGTAGTCTAAACATGAATAAAAGGCAATAGTATACAGATAAAACAATCAGGCTTGGGGTCAGGTACATTAAATTTATTTGTGACCTGGCAATATTTTCACTTTAGTGTTTTGCTGTAATACATGATTGTCATGTATTTTACAAAATATAAAGAATATATATATATCTAATAAACTGATAATTAAATGTTGCACTTTTTATCAGGTTCGCAGCAGCTGAAATGTATCAGATCTGATTGGCTTATATAACTGATGATGATTTCAGAAGCCACACAAGTCATCCAATCGCAGGCGGACAGATCCTGTTGTGTCGATGTCCAGCATCTTC
The DNA here is from genome assembly GCA_963662155.1 of Lamellibrachia columna. Taxonomy (NCBI): domain Eukaryota; kingdom Metazoa; phylum Annelida; class Polychaeta; order Sabellida; family Siboglinidae; genus Lamellibrachia; species Lamellibrachia columna. Next base: position 38,046,927 of record OY759274.1, read on the forward strand.
GAGAATTTACTCAATGAACTGCGAGACATTCCTAATGTATGTGGTTATTAGCAACAAGCATAATATTATGTGTGCATTTTTTTATATTTAATGTGTGTTTGGCATGTGTGTGCGTGAATGACATGCGTGAGTCTGTTAGTGTGTGTGTGTGTGTGTGTGTGTGTGTGTGTGTGTGTGTGTGTGTGTGTGTGTGTGTGTGTGTGTGTGTGTGTGTGTGTGTGTGGGTGGGTGGGTGGGTGGGTGGGTGGGTGGGTGGGTGGGTGCGTGGGTGGGTGGGTGGGTGGGTGGGTGGGTGGGTGGGTGGGTGGGTGGGTGGGTGGGTGCGTGCGTGCGTGCGTGTGCTTGTATACATGTGAGCATTTGTATGCATATACATGTAGTCGTATGTATTTTTTTGGTATATTTTATCTACATGAACTTGGATCATGTTCTAAGAAGTAGGTCGTGAAATGTCCAGTATTTTGGTTTGTGCTGACTTTCCAAAGACTCAAATCCCTCATTTACCTCTGAGGTAGAAACTGTCAAGGTTCCATATTCATATGATAGAGAAACGTTGCTTCAGAGAAACAGAACGTGTGTGTACCTGATATGTTACAGATCCACCTGTTCCTGATGCCAGTCAACCCTAAACTCGTGCCGGACTACCACAAGATTGTGAAACAGCCAATGGACCTACAGACTATCAGGGAGGTCAGTGGCACTGCAAGTGCATGGTTGACAAAGATCATTTTGTTATTAACATACATCTTGGGAACAATATCTTTAAAGTGTTCATATAAAATATGAAGATTACCCAGTGGGAGAGAACACAGTAAAGATTGAAAGCTGCAAATAATGCCTTTTTACCAAATCTGTCAGCCTTCATCAGTAGATTGACTTCACCTTGAACATGTCACATAAACTGCACAAGGGCTGAGGAGCTGTTAGCCAGCATATCAGATTATGCCATGTTTTAATTAAAGAACATTATCTGTTTAGACTTACCATTGGCCTGGCATTAATTAATTCCAGTAGTATATGACCTGTTGACCTCTCTTCATGGGAAGATGACCTTTTGTAGAACATCAGAAACAGGAAGTACCAGTCCCGCGAGTTGTTCCTAGTCGATGTCAACCAGATCATGAAGAACAGCGAGTTGTACAACGGTGAGTCGATCAGTCGACTTCTCTATAGGCGCAGTTCATTGCTCACATAGTCCTGCTGGAAGTTTATTCAGAATTCTTGGATTTTATTGTTTTGGCCATTCAAGAATTGTTTGAAAATATTGAAGGCACTGAAAACCCTTAAAACACAACGACTGCCATGTAAAGAACTTACCAATCCTTGAAAAACCTAGACTTTGAAAACCTTGATAATCGTTGAATTCTTGACTATTATTATTAGTAGGGGTGACTATCTGGACGGTCACTATTGCAATAGTATTATGACAACTGTATAACTATTCTAGTTCGAGTTGTTTCCAGCACTCGGCAACGTTCTATTAACTGACTAGTCTATATGTTGTGGTTACAACAATTGTATGTTGTTCCAGGTCTCATTCAACTAGCCAGCCTTTTTCAGAACATTATCGCCAATCTGACCTTTATATGCTGACATTGAGGGTGGTCACTGCCAGGTTGCATGTCATCCTTAATGGTTCTTTTACGTCCCCAATTAAATGACATTAACATGATCATCCAAGTCACGAGAGATACACAGTCTCCAATGTTGAGAGCCAGGTTTTTACACCAAACATAGCCATCCGCAGTCCGGGTCTTGAACTCAAAACTCTGTCATGCAATGTGGATGTGCTAACCACTACACTACCGCGCAATACTATTGCGATAGTTTCATGACTATCGCGATAGCATTGCGATTGTATAGTGAATAGCCAGGAAAGCAGTCCTAAACTGTATTTGAATGGTGGCGCTATGACGTAGTCTTAGAGGTTGACAACTAAAAATGTTGAATTCGTGAATGACACTGCCCAAGTCAATGATTGTTGGTGTCAGGTTGATTAATAAATAAAATTTTCCAATATAGTTGACATGTTTATTTCTATTAATCTATTACAGTGATACAAGTAGCCCTGCTGATTTGTTTTGCCAACTATTGTTACCATCGATAGATCAGTGTACTATCAACAATGACTATCGATAGTTCAATTTACTATTGATAGTATCGCATTATCATGTAAACAGCATAATATGGCTTACTGCATGTAATTAAATATCCATCAGTTATTGTTCAACATATCGGACTAAGCCCTGTTTTTAGTGTCTGAAATTCACATATCTGAACTTTGTAGAACTGCAAACCTTATTTAACCTTCTTAACGTATACATTTTGTTTTTTTCATCCAAAGTGTCCGGCTATCATTTGTGCAGTCATTTGTGCATTTCTGTGGTATGAAACATTGATGTTTTGAGATGGACCCTAAACAAAAGTAAATCTGTGCAGGCCCCAAGAGTGTGCTGACTGCCGCGGGACAGAAGATGATGGACCTATGTCTACAGAGGATAGCAGAGGTAGGTTGTACGACAAGCAGCACGGAGCACTCAAGTATTTTCACTGTTTTTTTAATATTAAGTGGTTATGGAAATATTAATAGAAAAATGTTGTCAAGCTTAAGGAGGTAGATGAATGAGGGAGCACAAGGTAACATCATCAAAGGTCTGCGCAGATTGGATGTAAGAAAGCGTTACATTAAGAATACCAGTTATTTTTTATTAGATTGTTGTTATTTTTGTTGACTTTTCCTTCTAATTTCTTTCTAAACATTTTATAGCTTTAGTCGTATCCCACATTGTTGTTATTCTGAATAACACAATAATACTAACAATTTTGTAATAATTGCTATAATTAATAGTAGCAACAACAACCATACAGTTATTCCTAGTAAAAAGTAATACGCACAATTAAGCAAATGTAAAAAAGTTAGTTTGTGCAGCCTGGTGGTTGACTAATGTGTTATGTATGTTGCTACGACGACAGAAAGAGGAGAAGTTTATGCGCCTGGAGAAAGCCATCAATCCTCTGTTGGACGACAATGACCTTGTGGCGTTCTCCTACATCCTCGCCACCATCGTGGAAGACAGACTCCGCACCGTGCCAAATGTAAGAATTCTTTTTGTGTTTTGTTTCCAATGTTCTACTGCTTTGAAATGCAGATCGTTTTGCGTGTTCTTTGCACAAATAAAGATACAACAATAAGGATGGGGGAGACCGGGGCTAATTGTAACACGGGTAAGTTGTAACAGACGTACTACAGACAAAACTATTAATGCAAATTATTTCGCAAGGTAACAGTATGTTCGTCAATAGATTTAAACATGTCATTTGTGATATCATGTGGATCTGTTGAAAAGATAAAAACTGGTGTTTTTTTTACGGTAATTTGTTATGTCTTATATATTAATGATATCAGTAACGTATCACAACTCCTTAAAGTTGTTCTATTTGCAGATGACACCAATATTTTATATTCTGATGCAGATGTACACAGTCTTATAAGTATAGTAAACTGTGAACTTGTTAAACTGTATATATGGTTCAATGTAAACAAGTTGTCATTGAAGCAAATTGTATCAAAAACAAATTATATGGTCTTTGGTAACCGCAGACTAAACTGTGATCTAGATATAAAATTCACAATGACCATATTACTAGGGTCAGTAAGACCAAATTCCTTGGAGTTTTGATTGATGATAAACTGACTTGGAAAGATCAAATAAATAATGTCAAGACAAACCTGTCCAGAATAACCGGAGTAATGCACAGGGCAAGTCATGTTCTAGGAACTACAGGCTTGATTACCTTCTATTACTCACTGTTCTTACCTATATTGTGCTACTGCGGTGAAGTTTGGGGAAAGCATGTGTTATTAATGTACACTGTATCACAGTGGTACAAAAAAGGTGGTCAGACTGATATGTGGTGATGGTAGACTTCATCACACCAACATGCTAATTTATAAGTGTAGAGTACCTTAAATTTCAAGACTTAGAAAATGTGTTCAGTAATGTATAAAACACACAACAATATGCCAGTACCTGTCAATGTTCAGTGCTCTTTTATGAAGCTTGCTAATTTACGCCCTTCTCGAGTTCAGTGTCAATATGTACGTCACTGTATCCGTACAAATATTAAGTCGCGATGCTTATCAATTTATGGTGTAAAGTATTGGAACTCATTATAAACCCATACTACAACGAGACAACCTTTTATGCAATTGTCAACAAATTAAAAATGGAAATGTTCAACAGATACTTTAAAAAAAACTATAAAAAAAATTCCGTAGATAAATGGCTTGGGAAATTTCCATATGAATATATGATTGTATTATAATATACTGCATTAAAATAATTATTATTAATTAACACACTAGTAATGCAAGTGTTTGTCTGCACTTTCAGGGTATTTGTGCAATATTTCGTACCATAGATCAAACACTAATGCGAAGACTACCTTGTATTGTCAAACATTTAATTGTATCCTATTTGTACAACACTGTACAGGGGTATACAACTATACGAACTTTCTTCAGTATACCCCTTTTTTCTGACATAATAAGCATTTCATTTTATGTAACATAAACATTGCATTTATGTTGGAAAACATAAAACGTAGTATTATTACTAAACTTTCATTAGTCTATTTGCTAAGGGTTTGTGTGCACTGACTTATCCTATGCTGTTCTTTTTGATAGTTCTAGTCATGAATATATACTCTTGCAGTTACAAAGGTTGTTAAGCAGTGTTTTAATCACAGGTGTTGTGAATAAAATTTCTCCAAACAAATTATAACATAGCATTATCATGCAAAAATTGTCACTCGGGGGAAGGCAAAGTGCTGGGAAAGTGCCGTCCATTGTGATTTCGATGGCGATTAATAAACGTTTTGTAATTAACATGATTATGTTCATTACAGTGTTTACATGGTGTTCTAATGAGGGATCTGCCAATTACTTTTTATATAAGTATTTTACATAGCGCATATTGAGTTTTATTAGCTAGTCATATATCCTAGATATGTATTGAAACAATTCAAACCCATTAATTTTTTATACTGGTATGTTACATTTTGTCGCAGTGATAAAACATATATTACAACTTACCCCGCTACCTGTTACAACTTGCCCCGCGGCTGGGTAAATTGTAACACTTTAGGAAACCTCATAAAGCATATCATTGCACAAATGTTTGTTGTATTAAGCATTTGTTTATACATTGGCTATCTGCGGGAGATATTTGTGGGTTTTTTGGCATTAAAAGTTTCGATTGGGTAACAATCCGAACAGCAATCCTGAAATATGCTGTTTTTATTACAACCAGCCCCTGTCTCCTCTGTATACAACTAGCTCCTGTCTCCCCTGTGTACAACTAGCCCCTGTCTCCCCTGTGTACAACTAGCCCATGTCTCTCCTACTAAGGTTTTGCTGACATATAATATTTTCTGCAGTTTTCTGTTATGGCACACACTGTTAGTTGACAAGAGTTTACTCAAGAAAAATGCCCTTCATCTTGCAGGGGAACGTCTTCCACCAGCCTGTCAACAAGAAGTTTGTCAAGGATTACTACGACGTCATCAAGAAGCCAATGGATCTCACAACATTACTCAAGGTTTGTGATATTACTTAAAGGCCCTCTATCATAGTACTTGGTGTTCTCTTAAGGTTTCTGACATTATGTAAAGGCCATCTACCATAATACTTGATGCTCTCTTAAAGTTTGCGACATTGCATAGAGGCTCTCCGCCAAAAATTAAACAATTATACCAGACGAGATTTAATGATACAAAGATTTCAAACTTCATTCATTCAATCGTATCTTCTTGTGAGAGAGTTAACAGAATTGTTTGAGTCACATCATGGACGCTTCTGCAGTGGCTCATGAGAGATGGAGTCAACATATGTTGAGTTCAAAGATTCAACTCTTCCAAGATGTCATCCTGGTAATGGCAGATATTTTGGTTTTTACTTGAAATTCCTCTGTTCCAAAGTTAGTTCATAAAACAGGCAGCAACGAAATTGCTTCATGTACAGGTTTACTGGCCATTTTGTCGTGTGGACAATAGATAACCAGTCAAAACAGTGGCGGCTCTGGGTGATAGTGCTGAAAACAGTTGTAACAAATGTCCTTCCAGTGACTTGGAACGATTGTTGGAAATATGGCAACGCCCCAGATAACTGTTACACAGTGTATTGTTACCAGATCGTCTAAACATAATATTATGTCTGTTAAAGCATTGAGTGTTTCTGTTTTGTAGAATGTGAACTCTCAGATGTACAAGACGCGTGAGGCGTTCTATGAGGACGTTGAACTCATCTACAAGAACAGTTGTGCCTACAACGGCAAGGAGAGTCAGTTCACACTGACTGCAGAGAGGTTCATGGAAGTCTGCATACAGGCATTGAGCGAAGTAGGTGTGACAGGCTGCAGTCTGATTTACTGCTTATCTATACCAGTATCAGTCTGGTTCTCTTTTGCTGCATTTTTGTCATCAGCTTGATGTTATGAGTAGTTTGTAAATTGGGTGTCTAACTGCCCAGGGTTTTTTATTAATGTTTTAGAATTGTTTAATTGATTATTGAATTTCAAATTAGTAAATTTATGTCTTAGAATTATATCTGATGTTTATGATTTTTTTAATATCGATGCTTTAGAATGTGTGAGCTGATGTTTTAGAATTGTAAAGTTGTGTTTTAGAATTGTAACTAAATGTTTTATGTGATTAATTAATTATTTTGTTTTGCTTGTTTTTATCTACTGTGTTTTAATGGTGTTTATTTTATGTTATGTGACGGTTTATAAGAGTGTAAAATTATTGCGGGCCTGGGCCGGGCCTGGACTCTAACTGCTAATTGCGGGCCGGGCTTGGGATCAAATTCTAGGCCCGCGCAGGGCACTAGTATGTGATGGCCCATTGACCATTCAAATAATGCTGTTACCACTACCTACTACTACTGCTGTGAGCGTCTTAACGAGGGTTGTGTAACGAGAGTAATAGCAAGAGATGATGCGTGTGTTCTCGTTTGTAGCAGGAGGAAAACCTGGTTCAGTTGGAGGACTCGATCAGGGCCACGGAGGAGGCAGCCTTGGATGCGGCTGAGACAGACAGCATTGTCACGGGAACGTCATTCACTGGGAACCCAGATGGTATGTAATGTGTAGTCATGGGAGCAGTCATTCATGGTCAAAGATTATGACTAAAATGTTACTCCTTTCAAGCTTTTCATTTATAAGCTTTGTATATGTAGAATTGTACTAAAAGCTGATTTGTCTAAATAAAGTTTTTTATAAAAAATTTCATTTTTAAATTTAACCATAAGTCATGATGTTGATACAAGTGTTCAGTTATTCAAAAAATTTTTTTTTTTAAATTCCAATATTGTCACAATGACACCGGGTGCTTGATACTTGATGATGCTTGATGAGATGCTCCCTTTACAGCTGATCACAGCTAAACTGGGAGGTGGTATGGTGAGTTTAGAGATCGAGATCACCAGTTATGTGAGTCCACAACAGGTTTTATCCATTTACCTGTGTGGGATCTTTTATTTCCCCTGGCATATACACCAGATAGAGGAACCAATGGCTTTTAGTTTCTCTTCCGAAAGACACAGGCAAAGTGGGGTGAACGAAATTGTCCTAGTTTCAAAACAGCAGCAGGTGGTTTCAAACCCCAGTCCCCTCCACCGAAAGCCCAACGCTCTACCACACAACCACTGCGCCCCATGTGACATGTCACATGACATAACTGACACAATAATTTATAGGTGTTGACATGGAGAGTGTCGACAGCATGGGCGTCATGAAGGAGAATGTAACGACGGCTGAGATGTCTAACGACTCATTCGGACTGCAGCATGAGATGCCCGAAGGGGAAGAAGAGGATGCCCTCGCTGGCATGAGGGTCAGTTCACTGGTATTATATTGACTGATTGACCTATCAGTTATTGTAGTTCATTGTTATGTGGCAAGGATTACTGGCGTTCACCATATCATTGTTGTCAAAAAGCCATATCAGAAATGGAAAAACACCTGCCCTTTTATTTGTTATTTGAGTGGATCAGTGGGATTTTATTGTGGGTTTGTTATAATCAGTAGATACAAGAGGATATGTAGAGCAGGTGGGAATGGAAAACGTTGCTGAGTAATAGACACAGAACCAGATAAATGAGCACTTCCTAAATGGTCATTGTCTTGTAAATAATCCCTAATTCAAGTATCAATGTTTCCTCCTGTTTAACTCGCCTGTCTGTGGTTTCAGAACATGTCAAGGGACGATGACTTTGTGGACGTGGAAGGAGATGACGAATATGAGAAGTCCTACCAGCACTATGACCAGGTATGTTGACCCCTGACCTGACACATTGACCAATGACCATGCAGTACCACACGTTGTCTTTGCCGATTCTATGGGTAGATCCTAGATCCTATCTTGCTCTTTTTTAAAGTTTCCAAAGCTGCTGTTGTACAACTTTGTCATTCATTAAAAATAGCATGGCGCTTCTGTATTTTGGAATCTAGACGGTGTGCTTCACCGGCAAACGTGCATCTCCAGATTTGTGACAACATTCGTGGTTGTTTTCAGGGCGGTCGGGGCTCAGACATAGATGACAGTCTCGCCCAGGATCTGCAGATTACCCCGGAGAACTCTGACGACGACGAGAGCAAGAACCAAAACTACTTCTGTGAGTTCAATTAATTGTTGGGCGGGTGTTTGTAGTACTTGTGAATTATCAACATGTAGTTAATCTATTTGCGATAAGATATGTACGTGCGTGCATGCGTGCGTGCGTGCGTGCGTGCGCGCGCGCGCGTGCGTGCGTGCGCACGGGCGTAACAAATATTTCTGCATATATTGCCTAACTTGTAACTAATAAAAGACCAAAATCGAGGCTAGTGTGGTGTGTTTAGTACAATTCATCCAAAATATGGCAACAGTTAATGATATATTCTTTCTTCTTGTTACACATATACAGATTTGCGCAAAAAAAACATGGACAAATTCTAGAAGCAACTGGTGTGAAAGCGAAAGTTTTAAAAAGTAAAAAATTATTTAAGTGTATGAAAACTTGTCATATAAAAATGTTGAACGTTTCCAACAGAGTAGTTATATTTGACTGACTGATATATGCATTACCTGAGCATTATCAGTGACCTGCCAATGACGTTTGTTGCAGCGAAACTCAGCTCAAGCGGAAGTGATTCGGAGGACAACCAGAATAGACGTGACGAAACCATGGAAACTGACGAGACGGCCAATCAGAGTGAAGCTCTCAACTACACGTACGACGACAACGCACAAGACTACTCATATGCTACAGCCGAGTCTGCTGCAGGTGACCAATCCCAGAATGCACTGCAGATGTCGCAGTACGACTTCAACGACGAGAACAGCTTCGATCCGAATGAGTTCTTCCGGTCATTTGCGAACAATCAGGTGGCGTCTAATGCGGCGCAGGGTGGTGTGGAGGGACAAGGCACCACCGGGATTGATGTAGACCTTGCGGTGTCTGAGTCGGACGAAGAAAACGAGAACAACCTTGTGCAGGGGAGGCAGGAAACTGCCATGCCATCTGGTGGCGAGTTTAATTTTGAGGAGTTTATGCAGCAGTGATGGATGCGAGACTGGATGGTTAGAGTTCTGTGTGAAGCCAAACACTGCCAAATACTGTAGCCGAAGATGTGGCGGCAAGTGATTCATGGGTTGTTGTCAGAGTGTGGTAAAGGTTGTTATTTCTTGAGAAAAGTTGGTTGGTATGGAAAGGATTGCTGGCAGTTGGCACAGCAAGGATTGCTGATGCTTGGGCACAGCAAAGATTGCTGTCATTTGTACAGCAAGGATTGCTTGTGGTTGGTACGGAAAGGATTGCTGACAGTTGGCATGGCAAATATCGCTGGCATTGATACAGCAGGGATTGCTGGCGGTTGGCATGGCAAGGATTGTTGGCAGTTGGTATATCCTAAGGATTGCTGGCAATTGGTACAGCAAGGATTGCTGGCAGTTGGCATGGCAAGGATTGTTGACAGTTGGTATGGCAAGAATTGCTAGCATTGGTACAGCAAGCATTGCTAGTGGTTGATACAACAAGGATTGCCAGCGGTTGGTACAAGGATTGCTTGTATTGGTACAGCAAGGATTGCCAGCGGTTGGTACAAGGATTGCTTGTATTGGTACAGCAAGGATTGCTGGCTGTTGGCACAGCAGGATGGATTGGTGGGGGTTAGCATGGCAAGGATTGCTGGCGGTTGGTATAGCAAGCATTGCTAGTGGTTGGTACAGCAAGGATTGCCAGCGGTTGGTACAAGGATTGCTTGTATTGGTACAGCAAGGATTGCTGGCATTTGGTACAGCAAGGATTGCTGGCATTTGATACAGCAAGGATTGCTGGCGGTTGGCACAGCAATGCTTGCTAGCAGTTGGCACAGCAAAAAGGATTGCTGGTGGCTGGCATGGCAATGATTACTGGTGGTTGCTAGCAGTTGGTACAGCAAGGATTGCTGGTGGTTGGCATGACACTGTCACAGGGATTGCTGGCAGTTGGTACAGCAGAAGAGATTGCTCGTGGCTTTTTCAGCAAGTTTAGCCAAGAAAAGCAATGCACTCTGGAACAATTCAGTTTACCAGGTGCTTTTTGATATCAAAAGAGCTGCCAACTGTGACCAACCCCAGGGGATTGATAAGCTACTTCTTGTAGATTTGTCGACACATTTTGTAGATAACTGTACATAGTGAACAATCATAGTTCGTTAGAGGAAATTGTTGATGGGAACAAATATATTGTCTGCGAGTGTATGTTTCACTTTAAGACTTCATTTGCTAGTCGCAATTAATTTGCTTGTCAGTTTTACACTGATGGGGAGATAAATATTTTTGAAAATTATTTGTATTAAAACCTATGTTCAATTGATCATGATCATTAAATGTTTTTATTCTTTCTGAAGAAGACTTCTTCCATGTTTTCTGCTGTGCATTGCAAGTAGAATAATTTGTATCAAAAAGCAGAGGTGGAAGAAATTCCTAGATTTTTAAAACGTGACCCCTGGAATGTGATATGTTCGGGCTTCCAAGAAATTGTAAAAAAAATATAAGCAAATATCTCAGTCGAAGATCAATATACATTAAATATCCGAGATATTTTTTTTCATGTTTGCACCAATTGATAAGATATGGTATTTATTCTGTTTGTATATGTGTATGCACCAACTGATATGATCAACAAACTTCATTCGTTACACATCAGCTTTAATCATCCCGAGAAATCACGCAGACTCTCCGTCATATGTCACAATTCTACCTCTGTCTGTGAATAACCTATTTCTCCAGCTGACTCGCTCACGAAATACTTAATTTCTGAAGCAGAAACCGATGGAATAATGCAGCAAACTGAAATACACAAATACCTAAATAGTTTGCATTTTAGCTTTTTTATGTTGGCATAATTATGTAGATTGCAATTAATTAACTAATTGTTTATATTGATCAGCGGGTTGTGGAATATAGGCATTCATAAATATTGCCATTTATCATCATCATCTTATCATTATCGTCATCACAATAGTCTAGCAGGCACCTTGCAATATAACACTGGTGTTTCAAAATATAAACGACACATCATCAGTAGCATCCATTGTGACCACCAAATTGCCGCCAGATGTTAATTCGAGCGGCAAGCAATAAATTATATTTACACAAATCTCGTTATTATCGTAACAAAAACATGGGCTCAGTCAAGCAGTGCCACTGGACAGACTTGGCGGGAACCGCAAAACAATAAATCAACTCGACTGCAGTAGAAAATGGCCTCTCAATTGAAGTTATATTATGTACAAGTATCTCTATCAAGTTTCAGAGGCATAAAAAGCAACATCTGTATACATGAAAATAGTGTATGAACAACAGTGTACACAGTTACATATTTAACTAGCTTGAAAAGCACAGGTCAAAGCTTTGTGATCGAAACGCAACACTGCACAATCAGACCACCAGGTGCGCTTTAGTGAATCGGCCCATTGCAACGGCAAATCACAAGAAATATCAAAATCGTGGCGTTGTCAGGTATTATATATATATATATACACAGTTTGAACATCTGACAAGCATCCTAGTGTGACAGGCAGTGTGATTTCCCACATTGGTAAGTTTGTATTGTCTAGTTTCATTGCAAGATGAAACAAGAACATCTATCTGGACAAGCACATTATGAATAGCTACATAACCTTCAATATTAGCTCATTTATGTATGCACATATATGAATATATATATAGACAGGTCCATGTTTCCCAGGCATGTGTGGGTGTGCATGTGTGTGCATGCGTGTGTGCGTGCGTGCGTGGCACTGCGTGCGTGCGTGCGTGCGTGCGTGCGTGCGTGCGTGCGTGCGTGTGTGTACATGTGTGTGTACATGTGTGCGTGTAGTGGGTGAGCATACATGTGTGCATTTAGTGTGTACATGTGAGTATGTGTGCATACATGTGTGCGTGTGATATGGATGCATGTGTGTTTGTATACATGTAGTGTGTGCATGCATGCGTGTATTAATACCTAACAGTAGCACACCATAGGAGCATCAAAATGTGAGCATATTTATTGTTGGACCAAAACGAGAATAATCACGTCAACCTTGCTGCAACGATGGCAAAATAATCATAGACATTTTATGCAGGGAAGCATAACATAAACTGTTCACTTTGCTATGATAAATTGCACATTTTCAGATTTTTTTTAAAACAGCATCTACAGTTATATTACATACCACACAATTACACACATAACCATTGCCATAGTAAATTAATCTTATTTGTCCATTCAATATGAACAAATGCTCCTCCCCATTCAGTGCGTCACTAAAGGGGAGGTGGTCTGTCAGTTGCTATGGGCACAACTGTGTTACCATGGCAACAAGGTGGTTACCAAGGCAACAAGGTACAACAGTAAACTTCCTGGAAGTGCATATGTACAGGATAATACTGTGTCAGTTTGTTGGTCTGCACCTCCAAATTTCAAGAGAAGATGGCTTCAATGTGTACGTAATTAGCACTTTAGGTACGCACAGTTCTTAATAACCAGTCTGCCCTGTGAGGCGGGCAATTTAAGTTTTTTTGCTGATCAAATCCCGTCAATTCTGCAATTGATCAAACTATAACTTATCTTCACACTTGACTAGGATAAGAACACAACATATCTTCCGTCCGTGCTGTAGAAAGATGGCAACACATCTCTCACAGAGGCACCACGTCAGTTCTGACTTACAGCTTTCGTTAATGCTTTAAAATATTCACCACCCAGCAGAACTTTAATTAATGCACTTTGATTTATGAAATTAATGCCTCGAAAGACTATTACCTGGTCGCCATAACAACCAGTCTCTCTGTGTGATCAAAGGTGGTGCTAGGCAGGCCTGTGTACTTGGCACATGAGGTCACATCTGTTAGCCAGCTGAAGTGTCGACAACACTCATCGGACTGAGTAGCAGTTGTTTTTTTGCAACAAGTCCACATGTCATGACCATTTTACGCAGCACTCGTGCATGCATGCTGGCACTGATTCATGCACATGCATGTCAATGTGCATGTCCCCTAGGCAACGGTCATCGGTTGCACCTGAAACAGACAACACAACATTTTTATGATTTATCTTTTTGGACTTGCCACATAATCAGCTGAGGCTGGAATTCTGGCTACAGATCCCCTTAAAGTGTAACCACTTCATAATCAAACCATGTTGTATAATATTTTAACTATGTCTATTCTAAAATCTTGACCATCCAAAGTCTTTTAATGAACCACAATAATTATTAAACCTAATTTTACCGTAATCTGTTTAATTTCAATGTTTCAGGCGAATATCATGCTTACATTACATGCTGTCTGGCAAGGTCAATATTCATAAACAGATAATGGTCAAATTATGTTTTTTAATTGTGGATCATGGATACATATTTGAATGGTCAAGATGTTATGATATAGTTTGTTTACATGACATGATTTTAAGATACAAGCTATCAGACGTTGTATCTTTAAAGTTCTATTTACCATCAAGTCTGAAACCAATGAGCTATCAATAGTAATGATTGATACAAATTAGCAGCCTAATTAAATGTGACTACCCGGTAATATTGTGTGTGTAAACATGCTTTATTCAAGTATTATTTTGCTTATTTACGACAACAAAATTGGTCATCGATCATGTAAATAAGTGAAGCACCAGTCACAGATTCGCTGTTGAATGGACTGCACCAAGTAATTGAGTGATCACTTCATATCACATTTGGACCAACATGGAAACAGGAAAATGCACACATTGCTGTGTCACACTGTAATTATAGTGGCGACAAACTTTCTTTAAAACCACCCAACTGATGGGGCTTTTAAGATAACAATTTTGCTCAGTGTCAGTTACATTACGTTGTTGCCAGGGGTGGGTTCAATTGTAAATGCATACTTTGTAAATAATTACAATTACACTCTGTAATTGTAATTGATTGTAGAATGTTGTAATTGAGCTTTTAAAATGCTTTGTAACTGAACCCTGAACGTTGCCACAACAGTGTGTTTTATTGTGTCTGCTTTGCAACAACACAGTGCTCTATTGAGACAAAACACAGTGCTCTATTGAGACAAAACACAGTGCTCTATTGAGACAAAATGAGAGAAACTGCACTGCACACAACCACAGACAATTTATTGATTGACTTATCATCGCTTAACATAAGGCTGACATTCAGGCTTAAATTATTCCACCAGGCAAGTGGATAACTGTGTATCCTTGCTTGAGTTACAGTCTGTGAATTATCATTAGTGCCAACAGTGCTTAAGATTCCATTGAGACCACGGGGTAGACTGGTACGCTGGCACTGACCCAACTAGGAAGGGTCTACAACCCACATGGCTAGTTGTGTTGTAACAACAGGAACTGACTGACCCTAGTTCTGGGTGTGTCTATGTCGTCAGTTACATCTGACATTGGCAGCAAATTATTTACACCCCAACGGCTATATGCATATGAAGGCAATGTCGTTCAATAATCCATGATGCATGCAACCACTGACTGCAGGGTTGCATAACACTTTCTGTCCACTGAGGTAATGTCACCAGCACTGTTAGTATTACATAACGACAACAATATAAACTGGCATTTGCCAGCTACACAGTTTTATTCTAAAAAAATATGCATATTTTGATGCTATCTAAATATTAAAAAAAAAATTATCCGGTGTCAGTGGTGTATCTAGGATCTCGCAAACAGGGGCCAAACCATGCTACCATGTCGTGGCGCAACTGGTTATAATTATGAAAAAAATCAACAATTTAAACCAAAGGGCCAATGGCCCCCTAAATACACCACTGCTGGTGGGCCACTAGTATTGTAGGAACTGCTTGTGGACCACTAGTATTGTAGGAACTGCTGGCGGGCCACTAGTATTGTAGGAACTGCTGGTGGGCCACTAGTATTCTAGGAACTGCTGGCGGGCCACTAGTATTCTAGGAACTGCTGGCGGGCCACTAGTATTGTAGGAACTGCTTGTGGGCCACTAGTATTGTAGGAACTGCTTGTGGGCCACTAGTATTGTAGGAACTGCTGGTGGGCCACTAGTATTGTAGGAACTGCTGGTGGGCCACTAGTATTGTAGGAACTGCTGGTGGGCCACTAGTATTGTAGGAACTGCTGGTGGGCCACTAGTATTGTAGGAACTGCTGGCGGGCCACTAGTATTCTAGGAACTGCTGGCGGGCCACTAGTATTGTAGGAACTGCTTGTGGGCCACTAGTATTGTAGGAACTGCTTGTGGGCCACTAGTATTGTAGGAACTGCTTGTGGGCCACTAGTATTGTAGGAACTGCTTGTGGGCCACTAGTATTGTAGGAACTGCTTGTGGGCCACTATTATTCTAGGAACTGCTGGCGGGCTACTAGTATTGTAGGAACTGCTGGTGGGCCACTAGTATTCTAGGAACTGCTGGCAGGCCACTAGTATTCCATGGACTACTGGCTACTAATATTCCAGGAACTTTCAATGTTGAGGTTAAAAGACCTGTCACCTCATTTCGCTTAGCTGTCAAAATTACTGGCTATTAGTATACTGGCCACAAATCAATGCATATATAGGCAGGCTACAGTAACACCTCCTATGGAATTTCACCTTCACAATTTTCCAAATTTCCTACCATCACATTAATCCAAACCACAATCATTTGTACAGTGGCCGAACCTAGTATCCCAAATTCCGACCCCGAGCCCAATTATCACTAGAAATGCTGCCCAGATGTGCAGCGTTCCACAGCGACTGAGACTGCACAACATTTCTGGGTAGAATTTGCTAAATATCGCTCCTGCTACACCCAGATGTCTGGCACAAATCCCATCGCTAAATTCCATACTACAAGGGTGTATCTCACAGTTAGGGTCTGAACATGGAATTGCCACAGCTTGATAACGAACAGACATCAGCTCGCCAGGAAGACATGTTCGTGCCAGAAACATGTCCAGAACATGTGCAGACGTGCTCGGATAAACGGGATGGCATGTCCTCTTTCTAACCAACTCTTTCGTTACTGCACCAGCAATTTTCAATCCAATGTTCACTTACAAGTTACAAAAAATTGGGTTAGAACTAAGGTCTACGAAGCAGACATTTACGACATCAACATTTGAGTGACAACTTCAATAACAAAACAGAACAAACAATACAGGCCACCATCTTGAAATATTTTCCCACTGTTTAGAGGACCTGCCAGATCTCACCGCCGCCAGCACATTTGCTCCACATTATGCACACCTGATTAGTTCATGCTACAGGTCTCAGAACTCGTCTCTATACCGTCTCTATACCGGCTGATTGCCCTGCCCAGGCTAGACTATGACACAACATCACGGAGCCACTCAACCGTAGTCAACTCAAGACTGCACTGAATAACCAGCAGTACCAGATTCGTTTCTATTAAAATGCCTTAACCCATTGCCAAGTGTGCATACCCTGGATGTGCATAAGCACAGTGGAAGACACTGTTGGGAGCAAGACTGGGCTCTCAAAGGAAGGAACATACACAGTATTACACATGTATTTCCCAATCATTGCAACCTTCAAGTATAGACATCACCTGCAGGAGAAAGGGAAGAGGTGCCAGAATTGAGTGCAGATGCTTCCAGCTGGGAACAGGTTCCAGCTTCCCTTGTCTGTTGAACCCAAGCCAGCCTAGTGTGCCCAAACAACCTTTCCTCCTCTCCTTCCTATCGCTGATACTTTTTCATTCTGACAAACCAACTCCCACATTTCTGTTGATACACTGCTAGGTCGCTGGCACAAAGTGTCTCCAAGCATTGATGCTGACCCTCTTAGCAATTTGATTTGGTCCTTATCTGCCACCTAGTTCACGGGAACCTGATGAACAAATTTTACAATTTTTTTTTCATTATGGAGATTTTAATAATTTTGCCTTAAATTAGGGAGATAACAAATCAGAAGACGTGGAATTTCCATATTCACTTCTCGGTCACTCATCCTACCCACTTGTGATACCCATCTGAACAATCTTTCAGTAAACCTCTACATATTCCCACTATACTTAACACAAAACTTCTTCTTCCGGGCACGAGTCAACCCTCTCTTCAAGGCTTATTTGAAGGACCTGGTGGAGGTGTAGAATTGTGGGATTGGTCAGGGTTGGGAGGTGGAATTCTGGGGGATAGAAGATACTAGTGAACTCTCGTCTCCCTAGAACAATCCTGGTATCCTGACAATTTTTTTCAACCAAACATCACTGAAAATAAAAATTCCCCAATGCAATTTCACTAGTATCTTCTATCCCTCAGAATTCCACCTCCCAACCTTGACCAATCCCACAATTCTACACCTTCACCAGATCCTTCAAATACTGCACATAACAACAGGACGCTTCGGTCAACAAACACTTTGACACACTTTGATGCAAGAGTGCACCATTCAATGTGGTACAAGGGACTGAGCCAAAACACAACAATGGCTGGTAATTGAAATAGTGGAAATTTCCACCCAGTTTAATGGCACTACGTAACGGGATGATTAAATTGATTAAAAAACAGTTGTTCAGTCTCTATGGCTTCCATGCTATTACACCTCAAAGAAAATTATCAATGATTTTAAAAACAGACTAGCTTTGCTAAGTTCTATATAATGTTTTATTGTGGGTTTTATTTTAAAACAGTAAAATGAGATTCTTCTTAACTAAGCTAACTGGGCAGATATCTAAAGAACAACTATGTTTTGTAAAAAGTAACTTCTTTTTTGCAATGTAATGTTAAAAACTTTAACGCTTTTCCAATGAAATGATTAATTGAGTATCCAAGCCAAATTTGAAGCTTCCCCATCGGGTGGTTTTCGTCTGGTGAGTAAATAATATAAGGTAGAAGAACAAAACTTTAGCTGTCGAAATAAGAGAAATTCTCATCCAACTCTCATCAACTGATGGCCTAGATTAATTTGAAATACTGCAACTATAATGAATTACAATATTAGTTGTAATTGAAAATGAGGTCTCAGCTCAAGTTGTAATCATACTTTTCTTTCAATGATTTTAAATTTGATGGTTGAACTATTTTTAATATATCACACGCATTAATCAAATTAAAAGATGCATATTTTCTTACTTTGTTTTCCATCATTCATAATTCTTTAATTCTTCATCTAATTCTTAACTTTTCATTTCTAACATTAATCTGACAATATCAGTAACATCAAAAACAACACAAACAGAGAACAGGAAATAGATAATAAAGATCAAACTTCAGGCCAAACTAAATAGACATCTACCATACCATGACCTAGTTCTCTTCTTTAACACATATAAATAAACATGTTTATCTTGGTCTGACTTCTGTTATATTCAATGAGCTTAAATAAACATTAGCTTTGAAAATGAAAAACACTATTATTCAGCAATGCTATCCCCCATTCACTGTTGGTGTGTAAATGTTTACTAAGCTCATCAAAACCACAACAGTTCAAATAAACACAAAATCCAATTCTGCAAGCTAGTAGTGCCTTTTCTACACAGGTTTTTTGCACCAAGCTACTGTTTTTGTGATAAAATAAACACGGTAACAACAACAACATACAAACTGAGCAGCAGAAATCTCTGTTTTTGTGATAAAATAAACACGGTAACAACAACATACAAACTGAGCAGCAGAAATCTCTGTTTTTGTGATAAAATAAACACGGTAACAACAACATACAAACTGAGCAGCAGAAATCTCTGTTTTTGTGATAAAATAAACACGGTAACAACAACATACAAACTGAGTAGCAGAAATCTCTGTTTCACAGACAACTTTCCGCTTACACAAGCCTTATCTGAGCTCACAAAGTCAACACACGTCTAAAAACACAAAGTTACAGCCGCTTGTTAATTCTGGCTAATCCAGATTGGCTAATCATAGGATTATCTGACTACAATGTGTATAAGCAACTAAATCCGCGATTATAAGTAAAAACATTATACATGGTAAACATGAAACGAAGCATTTAGCAGCTATCCGATTTCACCGTGGCGAGGAACCAGAAAGAATGTTTCCAAAACGGCTGCTGCTATATCTAATCTACCACACCAGCACGTCTTTACACCAGTTCAATAATAATTCCCGGATAGCTAGCTATGCTGCAATGTAGCATTTGGCCTAAAACGGGAACAGTTTAACCCAGCCGGTACTCGAGTGAAGTGGAAAGGTCTTGTGGACTTCTAAATCGCAGGCTAGTCTCATTTCACTTCACAATGACCACAAACATTCATCATTACTAGACGCCCTTATTCCACCAACCCTATCAGTGGCATTATTTCCTGAAGTTCCCACGGGGTGGTTTCCTTGGAAAACAGGCTTTTCCTAGAAGGCCGCAATAACCTTACAGTATATCCATTTCCTGTATCTTAATTAACCAGAACAAGCAAGTGACCTCCTTTCTTTAAAAAAAATCCCAACATATATAGTACTTTCCCAATGCAAAATCTAACACCTATGGGGTAACTTCCCATGTGAGCAGGGCTACTAGTACTATATCCCAGTGATCCCCTCTATTTTGGTTTTCCAAAAACTTTATGTGGAACTTATGCATTTGACCATTTCAATGCACCAGTAATCAACCACACAAAGCACACCAATTACTGCCGCCATTTCCTACACCAATTTCTATTGCCTTTAAATGACACACTGGGTTCACTACAATACACTTGTTCCATTGGCTCAGCCGGGTCTCTGGGTCTCTTTCACTGACTACATCTTGATATCCAACCAAACCCACTTGAGGGCACCAAGTGGTCAAAGCCAATGACCAAAGTACTTGGCTCATGCAACAAGTAGAGGGGTCAGAACATGATTAGCTGACACTGGTCAATAACACTACACTTGACCTTTGCACGGCTGTATTCTGATCACTACACATGAAGATTCCAAATTTTTATGTGACATTATCATGTCCTAATGGCTGCCCGGGGACGAGTATTAAAGGTAGAGTCTGACAATTTGTTCTTAAAATCCTAGTGCGTGCGTGCATGCGTGCGTGCGTGCGCGCGCATGCATGTTTGTGTTTATATTTATTATAAAACCTTGTTAGCCCAAAACTGTTTTAGTGATCAACAATTTTTTTTATTACACAGTTACCTGTTTATGAATATTAACCACACAATTCTGCAGGCAATGTAAACTATATATTCAGGGAGAAACAAAACAGATAAGAGACAAATTATATTTAAAAATTGGCAATAAAGATGTTCAAATAGATATAGTTTATACTACCAGACTATGTACCTCTAGATGCCTGGATTCATTGATAAGCTATTTCAAAAAAGTTGCATCAGTTTAAGATATTATGAATGCTATGGAAAAAATGTCCACATTAGTGGCAAATTAAGAATTTTTTTGCTATTCTACTCAGTTCAAACCACTCTAGCATTTTTAACTTGCACCATTTTTTTCACATCAATTACATATTATAAAGTATGATTTGTGAAGTAGATAGAAAACTAGCCACACGTGGCTTCAAACCTCATCACTACAGCTGTGATACATACGTTATCAAGTGTTATATAATTATTATAATACGACTACTTAATAAGCACCCACTATTTGTGAGGTATGGTGCTACACACATAAATCTGACTTACTTTATAAGATTCCACTTCATGTCATAGAGGAGTCTCCTTCTTCAACGGCAGGCCGTTCGGTCGTGCCGCCTTTTTTGATGACTGCAGGCTCCTGTTGCATGATGATGGGTAGGTGTCGATTGTATCGGGCAGGTTCGACAACTTGTTATAGTATCCATTCACGACTGCTGGCTTCGTACACTTTGGATTTGTGACGATTCCATTTCGCTTGCGCCTCGTGTCGGGTGATTTCACTTCCTGCTGTATATGCCCCATCACTATTCCGGGCTCAGACTTGGACACGTTTAGCATGCCGCGGGTGCCCGTATCAGACTGACGCTGCCAGATTGGCTCTTCCGTTGACTTGCGACCACCTCCTCCATTCTCCATGCAAGGACTTGACCCACCACGGCGAGTCAATGACTTTACATCCTGCGCAATTTTAGCGAATGTATTCTGGAGTTCACTCAGTGGTGACACCGACACCGAATTCTCCGGACTCGGTGGTTCACTGACCGGAGAAAGAATGCGAGTCAATGATCGATTGCGATTCTTGCCGACCGAACACTGCTGAAGCTGCTGTGTAAATGACAACGCCGCAGAATCTCCGCAACCGCCACTACTTGAGCTCTGATTGGTTGATGCAGTGTTCGACGCAGTCAGGTTGCTCGATGACTTTGACGAGTTGTTTGACATGTATGATTTGCGGCGGTCATATGTTGAACTGGGTGAGTCCGTCGGTGAATTAGTGATAGTGATCAGTTGTCCATTTGCCAAAGCTGCAGCCTGCGCTAATAGCTTACTTGATACTGTCGCCTTGGCATCGGTTGCCATGGAAACAGAAACACCCGACGTCGTCGTTGATGTGCCACTCTGCTTACCACTGACGCCATTCGTATTGCGAGCGCCGTGCTGCTCAAGGATTTTCACGACATTCATGTGCCCGCCTTTGAGTGCGACTCTGGTAGCCGTACGACTGCACTGATCGGCGTGGTTCGGATTCGCACGGAACTCGAGCAGCGAAGTGACGACTTCCTCATGACCTTCCTGCGATGCAATACACAGCGCTGTCGCCCCCTGGTTGCAAGTGTGATCAACATTTGCACCAAAACTCAGCAGCAGCCGAACAACATTGGCATGACCTTGCCACGCAGCTGACTGAAGGGCCGTGCGGCAGTCATGATCAACACCGTCCACATTCGCGCCGTGCCTCAACAATAGTTCGACCATCTCGTAGTGGCCCTGCCACGCTGCCACGTGCAGTGGAGTGCGACCTTCATGGTCGCAACCCTCCACTTCGGCACCGTTCGCGAGCAGCACATCGACCACGTCGATCTGGTTCTCCAGTGCAAGCATGTAGAGCGTTGATCGGCCGTCCGCATCTTTGTAGTTGACGTCTGCCTGTGTCTGCAGCAGGTACTCCACAACCTCCTTATGAGACTCTAGTGCGGCCATACGTAACGCTGTCTTCCCATCGTGTGCGCGTGCCTCGATCGGTGAGCCGTACTCCACTAGTGCCCTCACGGCGTCAAGGTGACCTTCCTGCGCAGACAGCAACATCGGGATGCGGCCATCATTGTCAACTTCAGTGATTCGCGCTCCCGCCTCAATCAATAGGTCAACCACCTGGAGACAAACAAAAGAACCAGTCAATTGTGTTATTCGTCTATGGAAAGATTCGGTATACAAAATAATGCTGCATAACAAATACGTTCATAAATACATACACATATATTATATATATTAGTCAAAGTGTGAATAGATTAGTTAATACTATTATGTATAAATACACAATACAGGCAGTATTAATTTCTTCTGTAGGACACAGTAGCCCAAAACAGAAGACTGACTACAACAGATGGACACACCATCAGTAATATGCTGGCACGTAATTAGGCTCACAGCATAAATCTATACCAGATATTTCCATTCATAACACTGTCTAGGACTCCACTGATGTGACAGAGTTCTCAATCACATTACAAAACCCTGGATTATTTCATTTCTCATGTTCTTAATTACACTCGGCACTCCACTAAATTGTGGTAAGAATGATGGCCTAGCAGAGGTGATGTCTAAACACTACAGACCGAACATGACAAATGTTTCTGCACACACTACTGGCCATGCTACAAACACGACTATATTGTGTCCAGCAAATAGATCAATGAAATATTTCTCTTTGCAATCAGAGAGCAGTGGTGGTTCAGTGACTGTAGTATCAGTGACTATAGTGAGTGACCACCCGTTAATTATTTGGCTGCTGTTCCAATTTCTTTGTTTATTGTCAAATTCCTAATATCGCCACATACTTCATGAATAAGTGGTATAAATTAAATCCTGTCATAGATAATCCAACAAAAAAACACCACCCTCTATCCTCCCCAAACTGAATAATTTTAATATTGCTAGGGAAATGGGTAAGCATTATATAATGACAACCATACAGTACAGTGAGTATATTAATGGTATACACGGTACATTATATTTAATTCTTTCAACTGGTCGATTGTCTGTTAGGCTAATTTGCACATTAGTAGAAATAAAAATATTTGGGAAAGAGTTTTCATTTCAACTTCATGTACTAAACACAGGCCTGACCCTATCAACCCCAACCAAGAAGGCTACCAAACAAAAACAACAGAAATTTGCATTCATGTCAGATACGAATGCCTGTCAGTGGTACTAGCAGCCGTAACATCATCACCGCTACTACCCAGCTCTCGGCACCCGCCTGTAATGAACATCGTTCTGTTCACTTCAACAATCATTTCCACCGTTTACGACCCGTAAAAGTTACATAAAACACAGCGTAAAATCCAGGCCCGTCGGCCAGGACAATACATCAGTGCTTCGAGCCACCGCTCACCGGCCAGAGAAACGTGCACAAAATATCACCTCCCTTTCATCTGCTCGCCACAAATGAATTACATGCGGTTTCTAATGAGAGCTCAAGGAGAGAACATCCGCTTAACCATAACATAAATCAGTAGCAAGATGTTTCACTTGTGTTGACTTTACTAAAGCATGTTTCCTGAGTTGCAGGCAAAGCAAATTATCACACACTTGCCAGAGGCCATGTTGGTTAACAATAAAGACCCTCTTTCACAAATGACAACATTGTATGATCTGTCACTATATTATACTTTGTAAGTGATCAAATATTAAATGATGCATCCGTAGCCTCAAGAGGCAATGTTTAAAGTGCACATTCATGTTGCTAGTTTGCAATGAATGTGGGTTGAAAGATTAGTTTGCATTTTCCTGTTGGAGCCAATTTGTCAAAAATTGCTACTGCTTTTTTTGTGCTGTGTGCACATTTGTTGCAGGGGAATTTATGAAAACAGCAATGTTGTCATTTGTCATGTTGTCATCTGCAGCATAGGGACCAGCCAGTGAATCCACTTCTCAGGGATCAGGCAGTGTGGCCATCCAAGAGATCAGTCATTGTGGCCACCTGGGGATCAGTCAATGTGGCCGACCTGGGGATCAATCATTGTGGCCCCTTACAGGTCAGTAACTGACGCACAGAGATGAATTAACTAAATAGTGTACAACAGAAAATTAACTTATGGTTCTGTATAAACTACCTACTGTGGATCAGCAGCAGCCTTAAGGGATCATTCAGTACTTAGCAACCACTAGTGATGCATGTTTCTAACTTGTTCACAAAACGCAAAAGACAAATCAATCATTTTATCCAGCCACTGTTTTTTCAAACAGCGGCCGAGGCAAAGTTCCCAGGCGAGAGAACCATGTGAGAACATTACGCATGGCGCACACTTCTGTGCACAACTACCAGTGAATCATCACTGAATATATGTTCGCTACGACCCAGGGGATCAACTATTATTTCCATTTTTCCCTACTCAGCAGGAGGACTTAATAATTAATAAAATAAAACAGCTGGTGTAGTGTTTTAGTAAGTAGTTAAATGCGTAATATTCGAACAGTTCCCCTGTTCCCCAGACATGATCAAATTAGATGGCATTCACAACCTTTAATTTTGAGTTCACAGGGAAAATTCCCCAAACAAAAATTCTTTCAAAACTCTGTGTAAATAAAAAAAATTGTATTCTCCATTTTCAATTCGCAAATGTTGGTTCAACAAAGTTGTTAACGAAAAAAACCCACAGGGATTTTGGTCTAAAGGGTTAATATTCATGCACCAGGAATACGTTGCCAACAAAACTTACTGTTTTGATAATTGCCTAAATGCACACACTTCCACTATAACTGACTACAATAATTGTGAACTACATTTGTACATGGTTAGACCAGCCAATTCAAAGGAATACAGAGCTAAAAAACAGCCAACAATGAAAGCGTTCTGTCATTCACCAGTTAACTACGCATCAAAACTACTGGGCAAAATGACGCCAACAAAAATTTTTCACTTGCCACATTCATGTGTGGACCATAACACCCCTATAGGAAATTACCCCACCACAAAACACCCTGCCTCTGATAGCGATTCATGCCTTGGGAAAACAAGCTCAAAGTGTGTGTACCCCAGGGCAAAAGTATGACAGAATCAGATAAGGTCATCACAGGACAAATCTGAGTTCATTCATGCAAATCCAGAGGCCTCATTTGGATGTAATCTGTGGCATGCTGTATCTATAGGTGAACCATCAGCTGTGACACACCTCAGGTGGAGTATGACTTGCAGCTATAAGCCCAAACGAACAGTACAACATCCACGTAGAAATATAGGAAACCACAAGTTACAAAAACAATATTAAACAACTTAACAGACCCGACAAATTACTACCTAAAGATTTTAGATAAAATAAAAAAAAAATGTTTTCAAGTTTTATTGTTCTAGTGTTTTATTTTACTAATGGGAAGATGTGCTACTGATAAAATGGCTTGCATCTATCAATATCCACAGACAAAAACTGAAATGTCACGCTGAGCAAGCTAAATGGAGAAGTATTTATTGTCATGCCACTTGGCATTCACACATTTCATCCATGGTTTTTATAAGCTGGAAATTATCAATGGATCACAACAGTCAGGCATTGATGCCTCAAAGGTAGAAAGTTTTCTAATCTTTATCGTAAAATGATCTTATATAGCATAAGCTATATTATCTATTCCAACATCTTGACTACACAAATGTGTTTTAATGAATCATAATTTAAAATATAATTTGGCTGTTATCTGTTTATGAATGTCGACACTGCGGCAAAACTGCCATTCAACACTCAATGTAAACATAATAATCAAGGCAAAAATTAAACAGACAATGATTAAATTATTTTTTTAAATCGTGATTCATCAAAATACATTTGGGCAGTCAAGATTTTAAAATAGATAGTCTATATTATAATAACATGATTTAACAATAAAAATGATCAGATGTAGTGATTCTGAGTGTCTGGAAAATGTCACTGAGAACTCCTAGATTTCATTCACCAGCAAGTAGCAACTTGCCAAGAATCCAAAGAAATGTTCTGACATGTTGGTTTTGGGCAGCTAACATTAAGTCATTAAATGCTAATTAAGTCACCTGACTCCAGTCAATATGTCTGCACCCTCCTGCCCTTGTAGTGATGTGGCAGTGAAGATGGATCATCTTGTGACAGAAAACCACTACATCTTCATTAAAAATTATCTGTCCTATTAATACTGCCAACCACCTTCACAAACTGGTCAAAATAGGTAGACATTGGAAATAGGCATCAAACAGATAGTTTAAATGTAATTGGGTAATTACACAAAAAAATTACAAAAAAATTAGATTGAAAAATTGTATCAATCCCATGCATGACTCCATCATAAACTAGTGCATTGCTACAAAAATGGCGGCCATACATGATCGAGAAAGGATGACTCACTAACAGCGTGAAATCATGCATATGAATTTGTATTCCACATAGCAGCTGATGCCCACTCTGTGTCCACTCTAGAGTGACCAGTTGTGACCTTCAGGTATGACAAGAACTCAGCTATATATCTGCTAAATGGCACTCATTAACCGAGAATGCCACAAGGCCTCTGTATGCTGCTGGGCGAACCTGAACATCCTGAGTGGGCAGTAACTGAGCAAATGTTTCATACATCTTCTCCTATCCATATGTTCAACACCTGGACTTGTAGGGGTGTGAGTGAAAATTATAACTTCCTACCAAAATTCTACATGTATTATTTAAATTCTTTTCCAAGATGCACACTTGTAAGACCATCCAGCTCTGTGACAATTCCTGTCCTAACTCCATCTTAACTGTCCTGAGAAACTATCTGGTGTGATTGTCCCTACACTTATTATCTAACTGATAACTTACCCACCATCAAAGACCACCTATCTTTTCATATTGCCATTTAATAGCCCCAGGGTTGGTCTCAAAGACATGATGTGCTCTATCAACAATTACATGTTGTACATAAACCCACACCAGATATTGTAGTTTTTCTTCAGGGTTGCATTTTAAACAAATTTGTTTACCATATGAAGGTGGCTCCTATGCTAGCGAGCAAGCCTGGTCTTAATAGGAGTCTGTTGTTGCTCTCCTCTTTATCCCTGTAGTCCGGGGTGAGGCTGGCACCGATACTGGTCGTCGATTTTTTTCCCCTTCTTTGTCAATAGTCTAATTTCACTGCCATCTCCACAAACCGTCTCCAATCCCCCATCCCTCGATCTCGTTCTGCACTCCCCACTCCCGCCAAATCTCTCTTCATGCAGTCCCTCCATCTCAGTCTCGGTCTTCCTCTTCTCCTTCTACCGTCCACTCTGAGCGCATCCGCTCCCTTCATCAACTATTCCCCTTCCATTCCTTCCACATGTCCAGCCCACTTTAGCCGGCTCCTCACCAGTTTC
Source organism: Lamellibrachia columna (assembly GCA_963662155.1). Taxonomy (NCBI): domain Eukaryota; kingdom Metazoa; phylum Annelida; class Polychaeta; order Sabellida; family Siboglinidae; genus Lamellibrachia; species Lamellibrachia columna. The sequence goes on from OY759274.1 coordinate 38,074,850, forward strand.
CTCGTGAGACTCTCTCACACCAACTTCCTCCCTCAGCGCCTCTACTCTTCCCTTCGCTCCCCGACCCATATTCAACATGTATTTTGTTATGTAATTGTATTTACTGTAAATAATGACAGGTGTAGATAAATATGTATTGTATTGTATTGTTTTACAAGATTTTACAAGATTTAACCAGACTGCGCCCCAGATGGCAACTGGACCAGGAAGCCATTTGCTAATCCATAGTCCAAACGTTGTTCATTTCTGTGTAGCTTGCATTTATCACATGTAGATCTGTCAATTTTATTTTTAAACATACACTGCCAGCATTAACACAGATAAAAAAGAATACAATTGGCAGCATGTCGTGTCCCAAGTAGCCAGTCAATGCAAAAACCATCACACCAAAGGGCAGTATCTAGGAGACTGTATAACACTCCTTATCTAGGGCAAGCAATTCCCTTGCATTAGCATGGGATAGTTACCCTAGTTCTAGCAGGGAATTATCATAAACCTCCCTGGGCAGCCATTACATGATGATCCATTCCTGCTTCCCCTTTTCTCGAATCCCTGAACTGTTGTTTACTGGCAGCGATACTCAGACAAGCCCGCACTTTCCGCTAGACCACAGCTCATTAAATATGCATGTATCTGCCTAGAATCATCAACAAGTAAAGCACAATATGCTTGTGTGTGTGTGTGCTTCCAGGCATGCATGCATGCCCCGATGCATGTCACAAAACACCAAACAAGCCACTTGTGGCTGCCTCAAAAAGCAGCATGTTCTGTGTAGCTATCAGTGGAAATAACTGCTAAGATATTGCTCAAGTGCTTTGGCTTTAAAAAAAAGCCACTGCACCGAAAATGCGGGTCTGTGATCCATAAAGAAAAATCTATAAAAAAGTAGAGATATCTACTGTCTGCATTTGCCTGGCTTCTTACAGGCATGTGATAGAAAGATAAAAATGCCTGTTTATGGCCTCGTTTTTGTTGTGGTTTTCTTATAACCAGCAACAGAGTCAGACCCTGCTACACAGAACCCTCTTCACCAAGTACATTGCTACAACACACACACATCTGAGAGGACTCCCGTAAACCTAATCCAAACCCCACAGCTATCACAGCTGGCTCCCATCCACGCTGTATCACAAACACTCACTGCCTGTGAAATAAACGTTGCAAAACAGCATGATTGTGTGAAAAAAAACACCAAGATAAGCCAAGGATGGGAAAGATGGTGGGGGTTTATCAGTACCCTGAGAAAATGCACAAACCTTAGCTCTACTGTGCAACCAACAAAAACACGCATTCCTCAGATGCGATCTTGGGGCGGGGGTAATTACAATTCACTGCTGGGACTTTGTTGTTAAATGCCAGGGAGTAGAGAGAGTGTATTCATGCCCTGGGACTCCACTGCAAATACCACTACCCACAACATAGTAACAGGAAAGAATGTCCTATCTTAGTACAAATTACAATCAATCATGTACATGTATCTTCTGAAGCAATCGTTCCTTTTCGGGAAATACCACAAAAGCATATGTTAACAGTACATCAGAACAGTACATCAGAAGTACCTTTACATGTGGTAGTACAGAAGATCTTGTTTTTTAGTATGGTAGATCCTATAGCAGAACAGATCCTGCTTTGGCAGTACAGCAGATTTTGCTTTTGTGTTACAGAAGATCCTACAGGTCACACTATAGATCTTGGCTAGGTAATACAGTACAATAATCATACCTCTACAGTACACATGATCCTGTCTCTGCAGCACAGTAGATTATGGCATGGAAGTGTAGTAGATCATGGCATGGCAGTATAGTAGATCATGGCATGGCAGTACACATGATCCTGGCATGACAACATGGCGGTCCAATAGACCCCGTCTCTACAGTACACTGTACAGTACAGCTAATATGATTGTAGCTCTGCAGTACACTACAGTACACTACAGTACACTACAGTGCAGTCTTATATTATGGTATCTAGACTAATATCATCACATGATAAGATATCCCAAAGGTAAAAAAAAAACCAGTTCCATGGAGATAACGCCTGGGATATATATCCCAGATGTAAAATAAATGTATCAAGACCAAAAATATCTCACAAAGATAAGACATCATTAAGATGACCCAAGACAGTAATTTGTAATTCCAGGTGCTCTTGGATATGACTTCCTACCAATGAGCTCAGAGTAAGGCCAGCAGTGACAGTAAGAGTAAGTAATTGACAGAGCAGGTAGGACAGCTGCTATAGCCTGTTGCAGCCCTAGATACCAGTCAGTGAGCTAGCCCTGTTGCTACCTGCTATTTATAATGCCTACTACAAAAACGCACAGACTTCAGTGGGCTCTTTTTTATTACATAAAAAACACACTAAAAGGCTTTTTAAAAGTGGTTGGACGACTTCAGCCGAACCATGAAATCTCATCAACTGCAATATCTAACCAGCAGTAAGATGGTGAAGTTGTTGCAAATGCGTGCATGTTGGCACGCATACACATGCATGCCTCATTTAGCACCCAGTCTGCCGACGCCATGACAGGCTATGGTGCGAGACGTAGCAATTTTCACGTCGCCATGGTTACCTGAGTTTGGCAGCGGAACAAATCAGCACAACTTCCATCTCTCGCTAAACTGACCAGATGCATCATGTGAATAGCACTGCTTAGCAACTGCTGCACCTTAACAACTGCTGCACCTTAGCAACTGCTGCACCTTAACAACTGCTGTACCTTAGCAACTGCTGTTGCTTATCCACAACAGTATTTTCAGAAATGGGTAATTCAAGTTTTTGTGAACTACACAAGAACTGCAAATGTAAGAGTAAAAAAAATTCTATTAAGTTACTGCACACACAATTAATAAACGTTTTTTTTTTATAAATCTGCCATATTTTACAAAGGCAGCATTGTCTTAAACACAAATAATTGATGGAGGACAGTTTATGTGGTGCATAAATTTATTCAATATTATTCAAAACGTATAAAGTTCAAAATAAAGCTGTACGCAAATAGATTTTATCGTGAAATGAAAGTAACAATGCCCACATTCATAAATCCATCCTTTTGTATCCCACCCAACCACCCCAACTATCCCACAACCAAATCACCCCACCATTCAACCACTCAACAACTGAAATACAACTGTCGTTCCAACCTCCCTCTTACCATGATGTATGAGTGGGAAGATTTAGAATAAAAGGAAAATCCCAGGAGGCATCCGAGTGGGCCCACATACCACAAAAAAAGGTATTCTGCCTGATTTCACATGAAAGACTACCAGTAAATGAGATCTGTCTGAGACATTCCATGTGAAATTGGTGATTCACAAACTGGTCCAAGACACACAGAAACGACAAGATTGAAGCCTGTCATATTCATTTAAGTACAGTATCTCAGTGACAATGTCTTGTTCCTCCGCCTACAGATATTGTGAAGCTGTCATTTTCTCTTGACAACACCATCCATCTGTTACCCCACATCATCATAAAAGGAACCTTTACAAGATTGTTGTTAAAGGCAACATTCCATGTGCTTTTTTCCATGACTAACAAAAGCTCGCTAAAAGTATGCTTCACAAAATGATTGATAAATACCAAAACATTTTGTCTATGTGTTACTGCTGTCTTTATCAGTTACAATTACAACTAATTATATAATCTATTACACTCAGTTACAATCAAGCCAATACCATGCATAATATTTATCTTAGCACTACATAACCACTGTTTTGCTGTGGTTATTTTTAACAAATGTTAACAACTACAGTGGCACTACAAGGCTTCATATTTGAAAACAACAGGCGAGCGATAAATCGCTCGCCTAAATATGCCAAATTAATTTAGGCGAGTGATTTGTTAGTTGTTTTGTTTACCGTGTGGTGGCGCCACCATTTCCCATTCGGATTCTGTCGTTGTTGCCATGAAATTTTTATTGGTGCTTGTTGGCACTGACTGACTGTACAAAGAAATAAATGTTTACTTTAGTAAAGCCCATACATTATGATTGCAATTGGTGAAACGGTTTTGAATTGCAACATGTCACCGATTACTGTAGGCCATAGCCTAGGCAAAGCCAGTGGCTGTATTTTATTCAGTTCGACATACAACATTATGTGACATTTACACATAATACAAATCGACGTTAGTCCACTCATTTGAAATTTTTTATAAACCGTGCATCCAGCATAGCTTCGATGTCGTTCTTGCAATCTTGGTGCAGCGGGCTACGATCGCCATCGCCAATGATGGATAATATGTGAACTCTGAATATTGGAGCCCGAACACTGCGTTATAAAGAGGAGAGACTTTCCTAGTGAATCTAATACTCAAGAAAGTACTTGTCAAGACGAACACTTGCAGGCAGCGAGCAATTTTAACAATTGACATGAGCGATAAATCGCTCCCTAGATTATTGATTTGCGCAAGCGATAGGGAGCGAGAGCGATCACTCGCCTCAAATATGAAGCCCTGGCACTAGTACAAGAATTGTATAAACATGATAATTGTAGCAAATACAAATGCTGGTAACCATGGCAACAGTATTATGTCAGTGTTACCAAATGCTTACAGTCAACATCAACTTCATGGACAAAACATATGGGGAAGTTTTACAAAAAGAAATTTCAGGCCACACCTAAACTTGCCCTGGGAGTTTTGCTGTGGCCCAGGTTATCATAGGGAAAGCTTCAGGAAGTAAACATTCCAGCATGGCACGCCAGGGAATACCTTCAGAATCTGAGCAAACAAGCAGGTGGCTCACTAACCATGGTCAGTGGCCCACATACAAGATGGGAAGGTTACAAACTGACCATGGGCCAGATTGTTTTTGGACAGCTGGTCACATGATATACAACAGACAGCTGGCCATAACAACAATAATTCACCATCCTGTTAAAACGACAATTTGATAATACAGCTGGCAATTTGTTCAAAGTTCATATTAATGATAACCAATTTTAATCATCTTTGTAGTACATTGTTTTTTTTTTTGGTTGTTAGGATATTATTGTCTCTTACTGTCAACATTATGTAATACATAAATTATTTTATTTGCACTTTACAGCAGTACTTAATTTGCCTAAATATACTCATATTGTATCATCATAATTATCACCCACATAACCAGGACATTCAGTGATGCCATTATTTCAGAGTATGAATACTTTATCTATCTTCTGCCTTCTCACATCTGCACAGGCTATATACAGGGGGAGCATTCCTATTTTACCCTTTATAATATGAATGTTGCTTCACCTGACCCTAATAATCACCGTCTGCTTTCATGTGTGCTGAATATCTCAACGTACCTGTCTTTACTATAGGCCATAGTAATAAGAGAATGAGACTGGCCAGACAATTACTCAAAGTAAATTGAATGGAATGATCAGAACACTCATGGTTACAATTACACAGCTGCCCTGTAATTTTCTCACACCCCACAATAGAGTAGAGGGTGTGGGTGACCCCACCCCCCAGGCCACACATGCAGTATCAAGACAGAATCATGAACCAAATAGAATGCCAACCAGATGATGTTCCAACTGATGCACTCTCATGTCACCAGTCTTTCCTGCTGCCCAAGGTCAGATCTCTACACAAATGAACTTGGAATTTAAAGGTAGTGTACAACAATTTGCATTGGCTCGGGTTCTCCTTAGCTAACAGAATGACTGTTTTATGGGACACTGCGAAACTGAATTTATTAATATTTATAACATTTGGTTGTTTAAAAATAAAACACATACAAACTGTGTAACTATCAGGTTTTTAATGTGTTTGAATACACGATTTAGTAATGAAAAAAACATGTTGGTTTTACTACATATATATTATATTATCCATAGATAGCTTTACTGCAGTGAAAGGCGGACTACTAAATCTTCATATTTGAAGGTAAACTATAATGTTGATTTATTTATTGCAAATCAAAGTACATGTACATACATAGACAAAGGACATCCTTCAATCGAGGTACTGTCACAATTAGATTGAAGTATGCGTGATGTGTTTGAAGGACATTATTTGCCAGCACCAGTACAGAAATAGATATGCTTCAAATGTTCGTAATCAATATTCACTATCAAAACAGTCATTTCTTTAATTTGCCTGTTTGTTATTGTGAATTGTGAAACTGTGTGCACCTGTAGCCTGATGCCGTTGCCTTGTCAGAGAAAATAAATTATTGCAGAATGTCAAAAAGTTCTGCTGATATTTTTGCAGTACAATAAAAACATAACTATGCAGAGGTGATTCTGTTCTGGCACAAACACTGTTAGTGCATAAAGATAGGTAACAGACCAGGTGTTGTTTAAGTCTGACCTACATCTGTGCATCTGGTACAGTTCAGTACTTATCTCGACCATCTAGCAGCAATGCACAAGATCCAGGTAAACGTTCACTTGTGCAGGTACCGGGTAGTCAGGTATGCAGCACTCCGTTACTGACCACCTCACCTGTACAGGTGTGGCACCTACTATTGCACTGACCACCACACCTATCCAGGTGTTGCACTGACCAATCTCAATCAGTAATCTAGACACTTAAAGTGCCACAGACTAGTGCTATGACTAGAGATAGATTGTATGTCATTTAAGAGGAAACATGATGCACAAACTTTGGTTTATCTTATTCGATAACAACTAGCCTGGTCATATCTGATTATATTTCCCATTACAAACATAATAAATATTTTAGTCAATGCTGTGCATCAGACCAGGGCTGTGGTCAATTCCACAGGGAATATACATGACCAATCCAATCCAATTCAGTTCTGGAATTTCAATAGGAAAGATTTTGACAAAAAGGAATTTTAATTTGACCTGAACGATTTGGCAACATCACCCATGCAGCAGACGTCACATACAACAAATCAGTTGTATACTGACAAAACAATTCATAAAAGCATCTAAACTTTAAAAGCTGATGTGTAAATGGTTTCTGACCAAATCAAGCATACATCTTAGCAGTGGCCCCAGTCAAATAACACCATTTCATTATGTGGAAGAATGAAACACCCTAACTGTGTGCACAACCCCAGGGAATCTGTCAACCCCACATTCAGAGCAGCCCAGGGGATTTGATGACCTCCCATTTAGCACATCCCATGGGGTCTGATGACCTCCCATTTAGCACAGTCCATGGGATCTGATGAACTCCCATTCAGCTTCAGTCAACCAACCACATAGACACTGACTCAACTATGTAGCCTAAGTGCTCTAACTTCTCAACTCTCAATCCCTGTCAACCATGCAGGTTATACAACTGGAGGAAAGCCTGAAACACATATTCATTACCCAGTGTTGATATATAATTTTATAGACCCACCAGAAGAAAATTAGAACTGACCTTTGTCCCAACTGTTGCATCAGTCAATGGGATGCTTTGTTATGGTTACATTCAACAGATGAAACTCCCTTTCATTTTTTACCACAACTACACAGAATACATGTGATTATGAATGCAATATTTCATACCCATGATACTTTAAAAACATAAACTAGTTGCTATTACTTTATACTGGTAATTTGTTGCTATCTAACGACAAACCAACATCAGCTTGTCTGTTTGTTGGTGGTTTATGCGGCAATGCTGGTTGATAAAAATAGTTTGTGGGGTAGACACCAGGGCAGACAGACACCACATATGAGCACTGATACAAGGACCCTGAAAGATTGCTATCCTGTAAATCTTACAGTTCATTTCAACATCAACATGGCAGTGAAAGTGTTGGGGACATGTCACAACCTCTGACACCAAGTCACCCCCAAGTCTTTCTGTCAAGTGGGAAATGTGCCAGTCTCATGAGATGGGAAAACAAACATTAACCCTTTCTCCCCTAAATACAGGAAACAGCCTGTTACAAGTATCTTTTCTCACACAACATTCTATCTCCACAGAGAACCTATCAAACTGACAACATGTCATAAGAGTGATACCCTCACCAGATGGTCAGTGTGTTCCCAGCCTGGTACTGACCCACCTTGCCCTGACCACAGGTCAAAGGGGTAAGTTAAAAAATGTATATCATTACGCACTGGTTGGCACTGGTTGGTGGTCGTCTGGTCTTCACCACGATTCACAAAAAACAATCGCTCCAATGGCGCCACTTAATGAGTGAAACTTGCATTAATGCACATTGCCGCTGATATGGATAAGAGAACCAGGCAGCGTGGTGGGGCAGTGTCTTGGTAGCCTGACATGTCAGTTAAATCATAATTAAGCTGCCTGTTTTATTGTTCTTTTACATGATTGTATATCGCATATATGATATGTCATACATGGATTGTCATGAGCGAGCCAATAAGTCGGCTTTGCACATCAGGTGAATTCATCGCAGCTAGGGCCATTTCCCTGAGGAATCCTCCATCCAGGTCAATTTTACATACATAGAGTATGATTGTGTTTCAGTATGAAAATTGACAGTCATTTGATTTTCAATATATGGATGTTATCTTAAGTGCCACACCACCTGGGTGGGATATGGTCTGGACCAATACTAAACACAGTATATTTTTTGACTTTGAGAACTTGAGACAACCCCTAATGACCACCAGTGCTATTATCTGGGTCAGTGCCTAGGGATAGGCAAATGGCCAGCTTGTAAGCCCAGCCTTCCTCTTGGGAGGCCATCCCTGACAACATTAGCACCAGAGGCAACAACCCTGTGCATGTAATGGAGCCAGAGCAAGACCAAAACAAAATTAATGCCTCCAAGTAGAACCACAAAGGCCTTTTAACCCACAGATATGGACACAGGGCTGGAGCTAAATGTACAATTTTATTTTAAATATTACAAAGTTTAAAATCCACCTGATATACAACGAGTAAACTAGTTGTAAAAATTAAGGTTGGTGTTGAAAAACTGTGGATTCATATATTTAGGGAGTATTATTTTAGATAAAATTTGGTATGACAACATACAATTATTTCCCGTTGCTACGGCATGGAAGATCCTGTGAAAGAAAGGGAGAACTGCCATCCTCCCATCCTCTCCAACATATCCCAGTTCCATCTTCCCTAGATTATTTCGATGAATTTGAATTGAGACGGAAAAAAATCGAATTGACGAGGGACCTTTATATGAATATAATTCGGCCTTAACATGACCTTGCTCAAGGTCAAAGAAACACGGTTGGTGCACACCACATTGTTCTCAGTCAAACACCTTCCCTTAGTTATTTCTTCCAATCAAAGAATAAAATTCAGGCCACATTGTTTAAGGTCAAACAATGACTTTCATTTGACCTTATTCGATGTCACAGCAGTTTTGATCACAACCACAGTAATCTGATGCAGCTGTCCCATAATGAACTGCATCAGAAGGCTACAGTGACTAGCATCATCAACAACCTCAAGTACAGTCTTTGAAGCTGACCACTTGGTTGATGATGAAAGATGGGGAGTGACCAGGCGGAATGGGAAGTAACCAGGAGGAATGTCAGATGGGAGGAGGGCTGCTGTGGGAACAGGCTTGAAGGGTCTGCTTGATCATTAAGCTGTCACCCTGACTCTGTTAAGTGGTTTCCCAGCAGTCAGCAGAATTATAGCTGTCCTTTGTCAGAGATATGCAACCAGTTGACCAGTGTCTCACTCATCACATGTCTCATGGTGTCATCTGCTTGGTGTGTGTGACACAGAGCCCTTCATCTGTGGCCCACCATTAGCTATTTGCTAACCACATCAGCTAAGACCCTTGCTTAGCTACACCCAGGCCTCATTAGCTTAGGCCATCTCTTCACTATTTTCGGGTGGCATCAGCTGTGGATTACAAACAAAAAGCATGTACCTTTAACCATTCATGACCACATGTGGTGGACTCCAGAAAGTTTATATTTCTGACATTCATGACCGGTCAATGACCAGGCTCACATTAACCTTAATCAATCATGTACTGACTTTCCTCTGCAGACAGTTCTCATTCAAATACCATCACTGTTTCAATATACAGCCTCACCACAATCGGAGTTAAGTGTGTATTACTACTCAATCAATTAGTGTCATCAGTGTATATTACAGGTGATCCGTTACACGGTTGAGCATACAGGGGCAAAGGGAGACTGAAATAAATTGCCCTGGGTAATTTCAAGGAGTCTGTGTCCCCGACTTCTTTATTTAATGAAACGATGGTTTTTTTCAAGCATGTCAACATGACATGCTCAACACTCAGGAAGGTGTGAGAACCGAAATGTATAAAGTAGTTTTTCTTAAACTTCAGTGTTGACTGGATATAAAAACACACTCAATCTCAGAGGATGATAAATGACTGAAGGAAATTACCTGTGTAAATGCTAGGAGTGTAAATATGTTTAAAAACAGAACTGTCAGGTAACTGAATGCCACAGGCCACACACACCATGTAACTCCCAATAAAATCCAATCTTGTTTAAAATCTCTACAAAACTAGTCTTTAAAGAACATGAACATAAATGTTGATAACTGTTTATATTATAAATGTGTATGCAGCGTGTTGATAAGTTTATGTAGGCCAACTAAATGATTGTACTTAGAGATGTGAATGATTCAAGGCGTTTAGAGATACTGCGGCTGGTTCCAAATTCGATTGTTACCAGATATGAATTGGCGTTTGACTTTGGATTGGAAAAATATCTGCAACATCTGATAGACAACAGGCTTGGCAAAAGTCACGGGTAAAAGCATGAATTGCAAAGTGTAATCTTCACAGTTCAAAAACCAAATCAAATGAAACATATACTTGTATCAAACTGATCGCATCATGGCGATACTGAACTCACCATATCTTGGTAATGTGCAAGCATAAATTTTGCTAAAATATATCAATTGTGCAAAACACTGAAAATTATGTCAGGATATTGTAATAATAAAATAAGTGTGGTTTGGCTCCGGTGGGGGGGACAGCCAAGTTTTGCGTTGGACTCCTCCATTCAGCGCGGAAGTCAGAAGGTTTGGCAGCGAAGTCTATGACACATTCAGCCATATGTATATTTTATAATATTATAATTATGTAGACATAAAAATACAATTTACCATGAAAATTTAACATCTCCTGACATAATGTCCAAATAAATGTGATACAAAAATGTGGATTATATTATTTTCAGAACCAATGAACATTTATTTGTTCTTTTCTTGTTATTTTCTCCTAGATTATGCCTCTTATTTTTCGTGTGCCTTTTGCTTCTATTTCTGTACAAATATAGACAATCTATTGCTATATTGTAACAGGCAGGATATTTAACAGTCCACACCCAAGATAACGTCTCTGTCTTCCGGACTTTCTCACAATGCAATGAAAACATCACTACATAGCTAAAAATAAACCTCATTCAACGAGAATCATTAGAAAGCTAATATCACTACTTTTTATCTTCTGCAAGGATGTGATTAACGCACACGCACACATGCACGCAGGCATGCATGCACGTACACAAAGTCACATAAACAGACATCCCACACCAGAGTCCTGCACTGGGGAGATTAAAACTTTCAAAAGGAAGATGTTTCAAGGCTTACTGTTACATGATGCAGATGCACAACAGTGATAAGCTTTAAGTCACAGCTTTCAGCAAAATAAGCAATTATGCCACAGTTACTACCTGCTATATGGTTACTCTTAAAACTAGGTCAAATACACTGACCTACTTATCATCCAATCACGTGTCACTTGATACGGCCAATCCTGGCATGATTCTGACACAAAAAAGTTCCTGTGAAAATCTGCACAAATACACAAAAACTGCATGTTTTGTTTGGCCTGTAGCTACGGTAGGGTACCAGCGGCTTTAATTAATACCAGCATGTTTATTCAAATAGGAAATACAGAGCTCTGCATTTACCATCCGCGGCTGACCATTCATGGAGAAGATTAACACAGGCCATGTTAGGGGGAATCGGGTCAAGAGGAGATAAACTTCACCAGTGGTTAACCTAATTTCCTCTCTAGATAAACCGCAACCAAGAATCCGACCCTGCAATTTCACATTGACCTAAACTGTCCTACTTAAGTTAAGCACATAATATCAAAATCATATACAGGACAAGTTTAAAAGTACAAAGTCATGTTATATAGTATAGATGAAGATCTATTCTAACATTCTAACTGCCAAAATGTGTTTTGTGAATTATAATTTTTTAATATAATTTGACCATTATCTGCTCAGGAATATTATTGACTTAGCCATTCAGCAAACAATGTGAACATGATGATGGTATTCAGCAATTAATTATTGGTAATTAATCTGTAATTATATGAACAATTTGTGTTTTATTAAAAGTATAATAAAACACACTGGGGTGATCTAGATGTTAGAATAAATAATAGTTTACACAATAAAATATGATTTTATGCTAAAATTATTAGACTTTGCACTTTAATTATGCCTGCTAACTGTCTAAGTGATTACACATGTATAATATTATGATCAATGACCACAGAGAATAAGTCAGCGGTGACCCGGAGTAATATGATTTGACCACTTGAGACGGGACAGTGGACACTGTAGTCATGATTATGATGATGACACAGCTCTACCACATAATCAGGACTGACAAGGGGTCAGACCACAGTTGTAATCCATCCCTCAATACCTATAAACCTAACATAGGACCAGATAAACTGAGTTGTGGACTGTGTTAAATGTGGATGGCATTATTTTGATGGCAGGTATATATGGTGATTTCTGTAGCCAAGTTACTGTAACATCAGTATTGTAAATAACTAATTAGCATTGGCTATCTAACTGCATAATGACAGCAGTGAAGTGGTAAAAAAATAGGCCAGCTAATGTCAGTGAATTCCTCCATGGAAATCACATCAAATGTATCACAGGTACTGAATAATGTTTAATGCATTCACAAAGGTTCGAAAAAATCATGACTATCTATTAAAAATAATTGTGGTCTATATCCACATGCTTGGGCCAGTAAACAGGCAGACAGCTTGGGTCTGTGTGGGTAACAAGGACAGTGGAATCTGGTCTTTGATAGCATTACACAACATCCCATATCACACTCATTCGTCACAGCACAAATGAGTTCAGATAACAGAACTTCAATTTCTCAAGAGCTTTGTGTCACAAAAACTAAACAGAAACAGCACTGACTAAAAACAATAGACATGTATCAAAGGATAACTGGCCAATCAAAGGATAACAGGCCAATCAAAGGATAACTTGCCATAATTCTGTTGAAGCTGCTGTTAATGTCTGATTTTAGGTGTAATTAAGAGGAAGAAACTGTGTTTGTGAAAGAAAGTGCCTAGCCTGTTTATTTACAAACAAACATGGGACTGCTGTTTCTAAGCCAGAAGTAAAATGGATCTGACATGTATCCCATAAAGCATCTGGTCAGCTTGACCTACATTCAAGAGGGAGAAGTTAACACCATCTGGTGTGCATGTTTAATTACGCAGCACCTACAACAGTGAACAAAAAAAAATTACAGCTTACTACAACACTGCATTGAATGTATTTTTTATTAATTAATTTAACCACTGTAACAACATCAGAAACTCCATAATTATGAAAGATTTAGCAGTCTATGACAACATAGGAATATATTTCCACACATAAAACAGCTTCAAAATTGCCTTGGAACTCAAAACAGGCAGTGAACTGCGAACATTTGCAGAAGTTGTGACACGTGTTATCAGTTGAAGTTAAAAACACTGGCTCATATCACCACACCACAAAGCACCACTTAGTTTAATAGCCACAAAACTACCACAGCAAAACATAGGCCTGCCTGGGGCATAAATATTTCTCTTTCATGTAACTGTGGCCCATCAAACTGCCCTCTCAGATAATATTGTTTTCTTTGTCTACAATAGCCTTTGTTCTTTAACATTGCACTTGTTCCTAAACAATGCATCTGTCATTTCCCATCAACATATTAATGATACACGACTGTCAATTTGTAAAAAAAAATCAGAGATAACTTTGTGAATCTGTCCCCAGAGTGAACTTGCCTGAGAACACCAATGTAGATGAACTGTTTGTTAGAAAATTAAATTTGTTAGATAGTGATGCGCCTTCAAAAGACATCCTGAAATGTATGTCATCATAGTTTGCTGGAGAGGTCCTGCAGGAGCTGACCCTATCCAGCCCTATCCCCATACAACTGACCATTGAAAACTGAACTTATGACCAGCTTGGGTCTGTCCAGTGTCTGTGAGATGCTGTGAGTGGGACTGTCAACATCAATAAACTGTCAACATCAATAAACAGACAAACCTCAGACATGTGCCTGCCAAGAAGCACAGGCCTAACACATTCCAGAGCCATGCCATCTGTGCACAATTGGAGAAATCAACAAAACTTAAGCTACGATTCCATATGTACGATTCCATATGTACGGATGCGGCAAGCAGATGCGGTATGCGACAACAAATGGCTATAGTTGGAATTCATAGGAGTGATTCCATGTGTGCGGATGCGTTTTGTCGTGCGGATGCGGCAAATCGAATAGCTCCATGTAGCAATTCAAATCGTATCCGCACACGAATCGGACAGGAAATTCCCAGGAGTGACGTCAATATAGAGGTATTTTCCCAAGTTTCAATATGGTAAGAATACATTGATAAGGACTAGGATTGAAACATGCCGTCACAAAAACTACCAATAGCTCAAATAGAAGTTCTGGTGGAAGAAGTGTGTCATAATCTTATTTTATACAACCCCAAGTGTGCAGAGCATAAAGACGCTCAGAAAATTCACAACATGTGGAGCAGTATCTACATTATGATGGCATGGGAATTCGGCAAATGCCAATGGTGTTGAAGAAGCTCACGATGGTAGGTACTACGTATAAGCACTATATAAGACTGTCTGCGACAGATGAGTTGAGGAAAAACGGCAAACCAGAAGCGGAAAGAGAAATAAAATGCACTGCGTTCCGCACGCATGGAATCACGCAAAACACATTCTGCATCCGCTAACCACAAACGCATCCGCATGCCGTATCCGTACATATGGAATCCTAGCTTTAGACAAGGAGGCCAACTGCTGTGAATGCACATTTACACATTAAGTATTAGTGTCACGTCAGTAAAGCAAGGATAAACATGCTAAAACTAATTATGCTTAATATTAATAACCAAGAAACCGGATCATCTGTCCATTCAAGGATGCTAAAAGTCTTTTCTTAGCAAACTGAACAAAACTGCCATGAAAATTAAGATAATGTTTCAATAAAAAACCAGTCCACCGCTGCATATCTCAATGCCTGTTCATTCGCTCCACCGATGCGCATGACAACGCAATCTCTGCACACGCCACCCATGGGACCATCTGCTGCATTTATATCTGATAAGCAATGGATCGTCCCTCCCCAGAACATCCATGCGCTATCGCAGCAAGCCTCACTTTCATGATCGGCCAACCCGAACAAATGGAATTGAGTCATTCCGCGAAACCTAGCAGCAACTGCTATAAAACTGACACAGAAATCACCCACTGAGATTGTCCGATTCTGTCTTCAATTTCACTCCGAACGAAAGGCTGGGAAACTACATTACATAAAAAATCACTGCTCTTTGTCACTGACAACCGCAGCAAATGAAATGGAATGAGATTACAGAGAAAGAAGACTAGTGATCAATCTTTGAAAGACAAATTGTTATCTACTGGTACAATTTAGTTTACTTAAAATTAACATCTCCTGATAACAAGATAAAAATGAAATAAAAAATATCACAAATATTTTATGATTGTTATATTAGTAGTGGTTTGAACTGGTTTCTAGATAAAGTCAATTTCCTGAACACCATCACAAATATACTGATTTTTCTAAATTATTCAGAATTTCTCAGCTAACCAGAGTGGTGCATTTTTTTTCAGGTGGGTGCTTTTTATCCACCCATAATCAAGGCAGCAGAAATAGTCTCCTCTCTAAATACCAACATGAAAATGTTGCCTGACACCAGGGACTCTGTATATTATACTATATGATTAGTTGACATCAATCTGCCCTCAACTACCACAGAAGTCAAAACTATGTTTGTACAAGCTGGAGTTAATTTCCTCCCTAATGATTTATGCTGTGGTCAATGGCTTGACCAGGGTCAAAGAGTGTGAG
This sequence comes from Lamellibrachia columna, assembly GCA_963662155.1. Lineage (NCBI taxonomy): Eukaryota > Metazoa > Annelida > Polychaeta > Sabellida > Siboglinidae > Lamellibrachia > Lamellibrachia columna. The sequence goes on from OY759274.1 coordinate 38,090,888, forward strand.
AAACATGCCCAACACACTGACCACAACACCACACAGAAGGAACAATTGGCTTCTCAACAAAACTCTAACCATCAAAACTTCCCAAAGGCATCTGACCATCAAAACTTCCAAAAGGCATCTGATAAAATACTAACCTTTTTGTGGGGAAAAGTGGGGTGGACATAGGAAGAAATTCTGGGACAAAAGAAGCAGTTATTTGACCCAAATATGTTGTCTTGTAAAATGGTTGCCACATCCTCATGTTTCCTGATAACTCAGAGAAAAAACCTTGTATGTTAAACTTAAATCACTACAATTTTTGACCAGGATATTCCGGGGGGGATGATCATGATTCACCAGGACTGACTGACATATTCATCACACTGTCCACTGTCATACCAAGATATGATGGGGATCTACAATCCGGAACGCAATGGGAAATAGTTCCCACAATATGATCTACGCTGACATCCTTGTTTATTAACTTTCACCCCAAACGTCCAAGACAATCACAGATTATTTGTCACTGACTTGTGTGATTAGTGTCAACAATAGCGGTTAGTGTCAACAATAGCGGTTAGTGTCAACAATAACAGTTAGTGTCAACAATAGCGGTGGAAGAGACATCTAACAAAAGGTGGAATTCAACAATTACATCACCAGTTCACGAAAGACAAACACACCCACTGTCTGATCAGCCACTAATAAAAAATGTCATGTCTTATAAGGACATAGCCCTAAGATGTGTCACTGTCATACACCTGACTGAATACAGGAGGGAAAGGGTTAATACTGGCCGCGACAGAAACAGTCTCGATTCATTCGTGTTGTCACCCATCCCACGCGATAACAGACAATCAATACTTTGCCAGACGAGAATTCCCTCGTCCGTGCCCTGTATACCCGTGCATTGGATACAGCCAGCCCACTGCACAAATGTAAATAAGCCATCGGCCGCAATTTGCTTACCAAATATCTCAGTCCTAACGTCTCTCTGCAGTGCCGGGACAGGATTTTCTTTGCAAAATCTGATTACATATTGATCGAAAATTATAGATGGCAGCACATTCACAACGGCATTTATAGCCCACTGTGCAGACGTTGATTCAATGCCTCATATCTCACAGATATATGCTCCAATAAATCTTGATATAAACACATCAAGATTTTTACGTGCCTTTTTCAGCCTTTCCTAAACCACCTATCTTTGTGCTTCCTCACATTAATAGATTCTATACATTTTGGGGTCCTGGCGTCATACTGATCCTACTTCTGTCTAGATACCGATACCTCGATTCTAAACTACATGTATCTGCACAGGCAACAAATATAAACCATCTTCAGCCCAGCTGGCATCTGCCGATAAACATGACAGCCTATTTCTTATAGCCTATTTCTTACAGACAGAACATAGGCGCATGATTCATAGAAAGGTACTCCACATCCATAAACTGTAACACTCAACTACCCGTTATCAAGATATAATGGCATTTCTCACTCAAAATAACCAGAAGCGACTGTGCTGTAATAGGGCTTCATTACTGCATCTAGGAATAGATGTGAGGTGAATATAAATAAATGCTGGCCAATTGCATGTCCTAGGCAAAACAATTCTAAGAACAAAGTCATATTTTGCATGTAATACATTCACACACAAATAGAGCACTAAAATTAGCAAGAAAGCTGCTCGCTGTCATATTTATCTAAGGATATTTAGGAAGACAAAATAGGTCCAGCTGGCTAAAATAGAATATATGACACCACTTAAAAAACATTAAAGTTTGTAAAAAATCCAATATGATTTAAACGAGCTTGTTACATTTTAAATAACAAATTTGCTATATTTCCAAGTATTGTTTTTTATTTTAATGTTGAGATTCTTTCTACCATTACTGTATTAACATTCTTTCTATCATTACATAACATGTGTCTCAGATCTACATAGATATATAGTTCAATTTCAAGTGGTTAGTTGTAAATTATTAGTTCATTCCAACATTAAGAATGACAAATGCAACTTCTAGCCTGTGTTATCAGCAGCAAATATAGGGGCATAACTGGGAAACCATCTCAATTGAACAAGATCCCAAATCCCACTTCCCTGCTCTGGGTAGATAATGAGTCAAGCCTGAATGGGAATTCACTTGTCACCAAAAACCAACCACCTGTCTGTGGAACCCAACACTGTAGTTTATCACAAGCAGGGGTGGTTGCCCAAAGATAACTGCCTCCCTAGTTGGGTTATCTCCCCAGATCCTGTGTGGGAGCAGGGAGGGGGTGGGGAGGTAGAGGTGCTGGGAAACCTGTGTCCCAAAATGGGATGACTATAAATAAAAACTTATCTTAGGAAAGGGAACCATTAATTTAGTGCATGGACATTATGGGGAGTGTACTATTGAATCCTGACAAGGAACTAAATTCTCTTGGGAATTAAATTATCTTCATGACAGGGAGTCTGAAGACAGGGACCACCAAAATGGGTTCAAGAGATGTCCCACATTTATCCCAAGATGTCCAAAATGAAGCAAATTCATACCACAAATGTTTCAAAATGTCAACCCAAACTCCTTAATATATATGCAAAACAAATTATGGGCATCTTTGGCAAGGTTATTTTAAGACCACCATTATTAGGTGGCCTACTCAGGAATGACATTTAATAATTTCATACCCTGGACAGAATTGTTTCAGCAATCTATCTGGACATCCCTATCTTTCTCCAGTATTCAGCACCCATCCTTGCTTTTATCATAAAGAATCCGGATGTCTTCATTCGTTCTGTCAACAATTTTGTCTTCTGCTAAAGACATGTTTCTGGCCTACATTGTACACACTGCCCACAGGACCTGTAACAATCTTATCTATTTTCACAGGTTCACAACAAAGTGACCTCACTTCACGCCAGAACAAAGATGCAACAACGACATTACACATAATGTGATTGCATGTTACACAGAAGAATCAAAGCTGCTTGTGTTAAATTTCTGGCGCTTCTTTTTGCTGGCAGGAAATTGCTTTCTTGTGTGTACTTGTATATTAGATAACATTTCAATCCAAATCAGATTAGTCCAGCTGACATGTCCCGATAAGAGTAAAATGTCTATTGCTCGTCTCAGCTCATTTATTCTGCCAACAAAACCTACCCACAATAGCACACAAAATGCAAACTTTGACCAATATAATACAAGCTTAAAACAAATCTGATAAATCACCATTATAACAAAAGAATGGTGCAACTCCACTAGCAATTATTTCAAACTGACATGATAACAATAATTTCATGAGCACATAAATATCACTTATTTAGTGTCAGTACTAAAGTTTAATGTAGTCTTTATGACCATATGTCTGCCCTTATCATCTAGGCAGTGTTAAACCACCGAGCTCTAGGTCATGAATTAAACCTAGCAACCCCCAATAAATCTGTTTTCCAGGTTATTATAATATAGTATTGGTCAAGGGGACTACAATGCAAGGTTTTATTAGAATAGACGTTTAATGATAACTGACCTTCTGTGACCCAACTCTGACCTTCTGTGACATAACTGATTAAAAGTGTTTGACCAATAGGGTCAATGCCCTTCTATTGAGTCAGACTTAGATCACAAGTCAAATGCTATATTTGATCCATAATGACAAAATGTTAAAAAAATTAAATAAATTATTGAAAAAGGTAAATCTTTTGGGATACAGTATATACATGTTTACACTGATAATTATGTAAAAATCAAACAAACAGTATATATATATATATATATATATATATATATATATATATATATATATATATATATATATATATATATTCACAGATCCCTTTTAAGTCAACAGCTCATGCATATACCACTTCCCCGGTCTGCCGTACTCTGCAAATATGGTATTTCAAAATATACAAGACTCTAAAACAACATGCTCAAAATCAGCAAAAAAAAATTGGGGGGTAAATAATTATACAAGTTATTTAATTTTTGGTTAAACAGTATGCACTATCAATGATGATGCTAAACTAAAATGGATTCGTTCCGCAATGACACATCAAAACTTTAAGCATGCTTTGGTTTGCTTAAAGCATGGTCTGCTGTATATGCATAAACTGTCACCTTTATCGGGATATATATATATATATATATATATATATGTGTGTGTGTGACTATTATAACATATAGCAAAGTACATGGATATGGAAGAGCATTGAATGAATGAGCTGGACACCAAAGAGGTACTCAACATGGCACAAGAAGAAAGCAAACCAATGGACTTATGACATTCAACTCCGAACAGCCATACCTAGGGCTAACCTAGTAGTGGTTTATTTTCAGAGTTTTCCTTCTCTAGAGTTAGCGAGTCCACTGGTCCCCACAACCGGAGGTAACACATCAAGGAGATAGGTGGCTATGACATGTCATGACAAGTGAAGTACTTCTGAAGCTGGCAACAGAAAGAATGTTACAAGGAAAAGGAACATGAGGGGGAACAGAACTGGAGACAGAAAGGACAAAAATATGATATAAAGAAATTTAGAGAGCTCAAGCAGAAAGCTTGGCTGAATGGCTGAAGTTAACCAGGTCAATGACCTGCTGCTACAAGGCAAACAACAAAGGGACCAACATAAATAAAAAAAATCCACAAAATTGTTAATAGTAGTCATCAACAAAGAAGACCCTCAAAGTTACACCAACACCAAAATGGGATAAATCCTGACTCCCTGGGAAAGATACTGTTGTGATAGCTCTAGGCAACTGCACCAGGGGAACTCTCATTTACAAAAGCTGTATCTTTCACAGTTCTGCAGAATACTAAATGGCTAATTATTGGCTATCACTGACTATCATCTTATCTAAACTGACCAATCTGCCATCACAGACAGGGTGAAAGTTTAAACCCCACTGGAGGGTGACCAATTAGTGAGGACATAAGTATCTCTGGACAATGACAATCAGCTCAACCAGGGAGTTGAAGGAACAGGGATTAACCCTCAGGGAAATTCCTGGGAAATGAGGAGGCATGGTAGTAGTTAGTCATATGACCTCTGGCTGCTTGTAATGACCTGGAAATGACAGATATTTGCCCTGTGTGGTAGCATCACTTCAGCTTGCCCCACCATCTGGCTTCTAGACATATGTCACAGTCATGGGTGGTGCCAGGGCCTGTCAGAACCCCTGGGTCATTTGAGAAGCTTCATGAGGGCTTTGAAGACCTATCTACATTTACCTTTTTTTGTATTTTTCCAAATATCTCAGCCTTCGTTGGCAGTGACACATGTCACCATGTCAAATGTTACATTCCAAGAAGTCCGAATGCCCACTCATTCAAGAACCTAAAAACTCTTCATAGTAAAATGTTCCTCCCTATTATTATCCAATCTAAGAAAACTATCGATCTAGTAACACTAGCCAACTGAGCAGATATCAACATTGCACATGTAAAAATTAAAATCTGCTAACTCTGCTGGATAGAACTAATAAATGAGTGAACAAATTTGTGGATTTTGTCAAGGATATAAAATTCAGCAGAACAGCAGACATGACAGCCGTCTGCCAAAGTCCCAGTAAAAGTGTTTTAGAAACAGCTGCAAATTCACACACCAGTTGCTATAATTTAACACCTGATAAATAAATCGATAAAACGGAGACTACCACAAAATCTACAACCACATCTCTTTCACTTCCTCCCTTTTACAGGTCTATCTCAGCTAATTTGTTTATCTTACACCGATATCATATTACAGGCACCCTTCAATGCTGCAGAAGTCCTTGGGGCTCTAAGAGCAGTCCTGCAGCAAACAAAAGGAAACACTGTGTGGCACAGATAATCGGCCAGTGATAAACAAGAGATGTTTTCTGGGTTCAGTGCATGTGGACAGTTGACAAAACAAGCCCAGATAACCTGCACCAACTTCACTTTGGATGGCTTCAGATAAGCGCAGATGTTGTGTAGTGTCTGCAGATAAGTTGCTTACTCTTAAAAGCAGTGACTGAGAGATGTGACATAGATGCAAACAAAACTGCTGCTGAACAGAAGGCGACATACTACCTACGCAATATTATTCATCGGTCATTACCTCCATAAAGAAACCCTGAGTGAAGTGTGGAGATGTGTTATATGTGATTTTTTTCTGTATCAATGAAGTGAGCTGATGTTTTTTGTAATATCATGCCAAGAGAGCTTCCAAGTGAGGTCATTGACCGGTTGTTTGACACCAGTGGCTACTAGGTGAATACAACAACATTTCAAAATCAGTCACCAGTCAAAATGGAGTATCAGGTCAGGGAATATCTTTCTAGAAAATCATGTATGTAATTTTCATGAATTAATTTCAATGGAACGTCACAGCTAATTGATGATTATTGTGCTGTGAAAATTTCAAGAAAATCATATCACAGATTTATCAACGACTTAAAGAAATGCTGTAATAGCCACAGATCCATTGATGATAAGACTTAACGTTAGTGTCCCTGTTGGATCTACATTACTGCCAACAACTAAGCTTTAGGCTCCAAAACAGTGTCATATTATAATACATTACAGGAGACATTTGGAAAAGGGCAGAGTACCTATAATATCATGATGGTCAAGGCACTGTAGGAGAAGATTACCAACAACCAACATACATAATATTCATAAGTAATAACCAACAAACATAATATTCATAAGTAGCAACCAACATACATAATATTCATAAGTAACATCTAAAGAAATCACACTGAAATTGCCAGTAAACCAGGCATCCATAAATGTGGTCAATACTTAAACTTTATCTGTACAAATTATACAACAAAAATGTTGATTTGATCAATATTATTCATTGTGTTAGTTTTCCTTGCCCCAGAAAGCCACATGAACATGACACATATTAGTTATACAACATACCTGGTCACCTGACTAATACTATTATGCATATCAATATACATACCCCTGCCACCCCATGAATAGAATCTTCAGCAATTTAGTGCATAAAGTGCAGTCTGGATGCATAAATTGAAGTAAAAATGCAGTAATCTGTCGTAACTATGACTACAAGTTTCTACCATTACACATTGAATTGCCACAGTACTTGCATCAATCTTTCAGTATGTTGATGGTCAATAAAACTTCAATGGATGCAAGGATGGTACAGTCAAATGAGCCCAATTTCAACTGCTCCAAGTCAACAGTAAAAATACTGAGCAAAAAATCTTTCTGACAAAAATAGTGAGTAAAAAACATGTTCTGACCAAACACACTCAAAATTCCGAGTACAAAAATTTCATGTTTCTGCACATTTTCATCAAACAGGTTTGTGCTTGCCTAAGTTCCTATGTTTGTCATATTCCACACAAAAAAACAACTGTTACAACTCAGCCAACTTACCAGGGAAAGTTCTACTTATTCGTTCTCTGCCTGAACAGTTAGACACACAAGGCAGGGAGCAATTGATGCCATCCATTTGGAGAAGATAAAAGAATGAGAAATTGAAAAGGAAGCTGAACGTCATATGACCTCCGGATGCGACATAAAAAAGGAAATGGAATCCTTCCAGCTGAGCATGCACATAAGTGGGAGGTAATAAAGGTTCCCACACATGGAGGGGTGACAGAGTAATTTGTGTAATATGCTGTCGGCTTCATAAACCCTTTCACAGAATGGGAATATATTCATGGAAGCCAGCCAGTCAGTAATAACACAATTTGTGCCTACAAAACCGAAAGTCACCTTCATGGTAAAATTACTTCAGGAACTTAGCTCTACTCTATCCACACCCACTATGCGGTGCACCAAATATTATATAACTGACATTCTATTCAGATATTCCTTCAGTAGCACTTTTTTGTAAGTAATCCAATTTCACACTTGGTCTCTCCATGTTCGTTGCACCGGCCACAAAGTAGTTTCCTTCTATGCACTAATAACGTCCCATTACGTGTAGATAATGACATAGGTGCACTATGACTACATAATTATACACAAAATTGTGTAAAAAATTAAATGTAATATGCCTGATTTGGTACCATCAGTTACAATCAGCACCTGATAATTTCCTGCATAATTAAGTAAATTTAACATAAAAAATCTCAATTTAAACACCTCCCAATATCCATGCCCCACCTAGTAAATACCTAGCATGCCGCCTTAATGAGTATTCACATTATCTTGTATGCAAACATCTTATAGGCACCCAACCAGACCACCTATGTGAGCATAATACACTAGACACTTCAGTCTGAGACTTATGGTTGTTATGTAAATATGTCACATGTCTGGACCCTGGGTCAGCCCTTCTCACAACTCTTCACAACAATAGCACCTGTACAAACACACTTGACCCTTGTGTAGTGGCACACAAAGCCAACTAAGCAAAGTCACTGCTATGCAAAACAGCACCAGGACAAGCAGTTCACAATGGTGTCTACTCGCCAACACATGTATGCTAATAATGTTTGCTGCATTTTGTACTACATTTTAAACACACTATAACTTCCTATGGGGTAATAATCACTTCACTAGGAAAAACAAACTGTACTCTGTATCTAATATCAACATCAGTTTTGTCCATTTCATTTGTTATGATTTGTTTGAATAAACAATTCTGATTAATTGAATTTGACTGACATTACCTCCCCAATAAAATTTTATTACATAATAAATTTATTGGTTTACTTTATAATTTACAGGAGCAGTTGATTAGATCTGATGGCAACGCTGCCACGACCATGCGGACGCGTTGGCGGAACAAGACAATTACCAATGTTCGCCAGTTGACACTGTGGGCCTTGACTGCTCAAAATGGGCTAATATCACATGAACGAGTCCGTGCTCAACGACTTGCGATCACACAGAGAAACTTATGAAATTAACTAAACTATGCCTGTCATGCTCGAAAACGAGAAGACTGCTGAACAAACGAACAATCCACAGTGCAATAACATTAACATAATAACTGTTTGTGTAGTTTTGAAAAGGAAAGATGTGTTATTTAGATCATGGCAAAAGGCAGAAATCTCACGACAGATAAGGCGATACACCAACAAATGGTCAAAGCCTTGTGTGTCAATAGGATTGACTAAGAAGAATTACATATATTCATAAACACTAGGCAGCATGTTAAATGTTATCAGCGACAAATGGTCCATGCCATTGCCAGTTTACAGCCATGGGCATTCATTTCAGTTAGCCAGTGGGCCACATCTACTGTCAAACAAACTACAGAACATGTGAACAGCCCAAGGCCTTCCACTGATCACAGCAAAAATTATCAGTACCAGTACAGAATCAGCCTGCTGTTTTATGGGAATTGTCAGTTCTGAGTATATGGTTTGTATAGATAATGGGACAGGAAATCACCATGATTGAAACTGACAATAAACATTTCTCAAAGTAATGCCACTGATAATTTATAAATTTCTGTAACAAGAAATTTGGTAACTTTAATGAACCATCTTGCCCCAAAGCATGTGTATTAATTGAACACTATTTATTATTTAAATGCTTCTGTAGACAAGGACGTTAGCAACTTTGATGACTCATTTTGCCCCAAAGCATATGTACATATACTTAAGAGAACTTTTACACAAATGTCAAATTATATAAACTGAATTTGTTATCTTGTGAAGATCGCTGTTTTATGAAATTCGTATTCATGGTTTAATTAAATAATAGATTTCCACATGATTTGAGGACAGTCTTCTCGGAAACGAAACTTCAATTGATTCATTTAACTAAATATGTGATTAAAAATTTTAAATTTTTTCCAGGAAAAAATTACCTGAGGGAGCAAATTGTAATTTCCAGATTAGTCACTGATCAGTCCTGATTAGGTTGATCATATCAAGTGTGAATCTGTCAGACATACCACTTAATCTTCAGTTTATCTGTCGCCAAACATTTATCTTATCAATAAAATACCCATAATTTGAGTGCCTAAATCATCCAATGAAAACTCACAATTACATAACAAACTGACGTAACTTTTACATATCAAGTTGTAATAAATTAAGTTTATGCTGCCTATTAATTGATTTGGAATGAAGCTGTCATTACGGTAAATATTTTATTCCCATTTTATCAAGTGTATAAACAGCCCAAGTAAGTTGGACAAGGAAGAGTTAACAAAGTCAAAGGTCATTCTCAACATAGATAAAATAGCCACAGGGTAAACAGAACAAGGCCCCATTAAGGATCAACATGTGGCTGTAAAGTGAGATGGTCCGACCCACTTAAAAGATTATCCAAAAGCTATTCAAACAAAATGATATGCCATTTATGGTTTTTGAATGAGATTTTGTAAGTGGAGTGCATCAGTAACCTCAATTTAAAGGTCCACGGTTCATTTTCATCCAAATTCCAAACACACTCATGAATAATCTCTGTATAGCCAGTATTGGCCATGATATACTACTATAGTGATATATATATATATATATATATATATATATATATATATATATATATATATATATATATCATATAGTAGTTTTGTGACAGGTTTATTAGTTATTTATTACTAACTAATATATTGCTTACAACTTTCCTACAAAAGCTGATGAATGTCAACAATACATAGTAACAGCCATATCAGATTTTTGTGGTTTTTCAAAGATCAGTAACTAAAAAGTAGGATATTTTGGGACGTGCAGCAAAGAAAAGTTCTGTCCTTTTTCTCTTATTCACTGTACCTATCTGAAAATTTATTAATTTCATCCAATGAGATTTTGTGAAACATTTTTACAAAATGCCGATCTTGTTTCTAACTGAAGCCTGTACCTTGATATGAAACAAATCATGCATTGCAAAGATGTAAAACATGGCTTACTATATTGCAATCGAGATGCACTTCAAAGAAACATGAAGACAAGACAGCGTCTTGCTAAAACCAACTGAAAATAAATGAACCAAAGCGAATGTGAACCTACCTCTTTATGCCCCTCGAAGGCAGCCATATGCAACGGCGTCCAGCCCGAGTTGTCTCGGTGCATCTCGTCGAGTCCACGAACCAGCAACTGTTGCACCACGGATGGGTTGCCCTGTTGCGACGCAAGACATAACACCGTACGGCCGTCGGCATCAATCATGTCAACAGCAGCACCCCAGAACAGAAGTAGTTTTACCACATCTGAATGACCCATGGAGGCCGCCGCTTGTAGCGGTGTTCGCCCTGTGTTATCTGAGTGGTCGACATCAGCGTCGCTCTCCAGCAACAACTCGCATACCTCCTGGTGGCCTTCATAGGCAGCAACCAGCAATGGCGTCATCCCATCCTTGTCCCGATGGTCTACCTCTGACCCACGCTCCAGAAGGAGGCTGATGACATTCGTGTGACCTTCGCTAGCAGGAATGCAGAGGGCAGCCACGGAGAGAGCCGTGCGGCCGTCGATGTCCTCATGGTTGATGTCAGCGCCGTGGTCCAGGAGGTGTTCGACTATCTCCGAGTGGCCCATGTAGGCCGCTGCGATCAAGGCTGTACGCCCTTCGTTGTCCACCCTGTTCACTTCAGTGCCATGCTCCAATAGCTTGAGAACAATATCATCATGTCCACCCCAAGCTGCTGCCCTCAAGGCCGTGCGCCCATCACTGTCAGCATGGTCCACCTCTGCATCAGCATCCAGCAGCAAACTGACCACGTCCGTATGTCCACCCCATGCCGCTGACCGCAACGCCGTCCATCCATCATTGTCCGCATGATTCACGCACACCCCAACCTTGATGAGGGCATTGACAATTTCAGTGTGACCTTGACGAGATGCCAGATTCAGAGCGGTCTGTCCCATGTTGTCCACTGCCTCCAGCTCGGACCCTTTCGTTAGCAACACACTGACAAGATGCATATTTCCCTGGTATGCGGCCGTACACAACATTGTCCGTCCATTACACTCGACATCCTCCAAGCACATGGCGTTGTCAATCATCTCCTTCACCACAATGTCTTCTTGCTCTTCCAGGGATAGCTGGGCGGTTGCCGCAACAATGTCCTGCTCGTCAGCTTCTGGGAGCCTTGCTCCTGCCTCGAGGAGCAGCTTCAGCACCGCTTGTTCCTTGAGCAGTCCCGACAATAGGCTGTCTTCAACATTTGCGCCACTTTCGATGAGCCACAGCGCCAGGTGGTGCATCTCAAGCGGTGGCACTGCAGTGTTGCTTTTCACCAGATGCAGAGCAAAGTCCTGGATCTCAACAGGCGTAAGACTGGGAGCATGCATTGTGAAGCTCATCGCCAGCATGCCATGTCCCTCGGACGCATGACACAGGTATTTCTGTGTGCAGTGTTTGACGTCCAGCAACCACTCGGCAAAGCTATGATGAAACAGGATCTTCGTCCCATCACATCCTTCGATGAGCACCTTACTTAGCAGATCCAGACGACCTTTAAACTCATCATACATTAGCGTTGTGTTGCGTGTGTACGCACAGCTATACAGCTCCATCGTCGTAAGTGGACGTCTTGCAGCCAGAATCACGTTCAGCAGTGGCTGCACCTTTGAAAACTGCTTCCGCGAGAACAGCCGCTGGCTCAGCCACAAGTAGAGGCCATTCAACGTGCCGGGGATCTCACGAATCTCCCTAAGAAGAATGAACGAGTCGGCGACTCCATCAAGAACTTTCTCAAGGTAGAGGAAGCAGCCATTGCTCTTGATGTGCAGCTGGTTCAGCATCTCTGCTGTCTCTCGACTTAAATGTTGCCTCAGTTCTGGTTCCTGATCGAGACGACACAATATGTACTGCTGCACATCACGCACGACATGTGACTTGCGCAGATCATCAAGGCTAATCTTGCGAAAGCCTGTGTACAGGCGCGTCACCGACTTGCTCTGTTTGCGTGCCGAGCACACCAGGAGGAGCCACGGTGGCAGAAGCTGGTGGTAGTTTGCAAGCAGTTCAGCAATCGTTCCACTTGTTGGTGACTTCTCATTGATTGACTGAAAGAACGATTCGTCGATCGAGTCCACAAGAATAAACAAGGTCTGAGGCGGTGCATTAATAGCGACCAATGGAAACAGCACAGCCTTCCGGAACGCCTCATCTGGATCACGTTCGCAGGCCACCGGATCAAGTGCTGCTTGCACATCCGGATCATTCAAAAACTCCTTGTATCCTTGGATCAAGGTCGACTTAGTGATCTGCTCAACAATACAGTGAATGAAGTTGGTGATGGACAATGTTTCGATATCGTGTGCCTGACAGAAGTAGAACGCCAACAGCCGCTTGCTAAGCACCACCTGGCGGCCATGGTCGGAAGTCGGCCACACGACTTCGCAGCAGAGTGCGGTCTTGCCACAGCCTGGACCACCTGTGATGAGCGTCCCGGACGTCTTCGATTCGGGGCGACTCTCAAGACTGTGGTTGAGTTTATTGAACGCCCACTCACGGCAGAAGAATGCCTTGCCTTCCAACAGGCTCGTTGTCATGGTTACGGCTGAGAACTCGTGCACACACAATCGATACAGCTCTAGTTAATCTGTATGTTGTATTTATACAACATTAACGTCCTTCCCCTCTCCATCGCCTAGCATGTCTTTGACTACGATATGCACAGTTTCTGTCAACTTAAAAACACTTCAGAGACGTGCCCCATCACAAGTGTGGAGTCTGCAGTCACACACAAGCTGGTTTCTACTTACTATCTGCTACTGCTGTAGTCCTGCAGCCATCCGCGTCCAGGATGTCACAAGACGAGCTTCATACGAGCCTCATACGTCAAACTGCAACAAATGACACAATCATCAGACTTTGTACCTCTAAATGGGACATCAACCAAAAGATTCAGCCTACAAGAGGGAAGGACAAGGGAAACACATGCAGTCATGTAAAATCCAACAAAGATCCAACTGACAATGAACAACTGTCTGGCATTCATCAAATATTATCTAGACACAGGCTACAAATGACACAGTAGCCATTTATTCTTCCCAAAGAACTTGCAAATGGACATAAACATTAGCCACCAACACAAAGATAGACCACACCAGGTGAACATCAGATGCTTTTGTCAATACAATTCTTCCAGCAATTAGATAGTTTGTACCATAATTATTGGCAGTGGACTCAGACAGTGACTTTAATAATGCATGTAGCAACATGTCATTTGACTAATGGCTTTGTATGTCAGCAGTTGACAAAAAACTGTCTTGAGAGTCTGACTGCTAAATAACTCTGGGTCTGTGATACACTATTACAGTGGATCAAGTAATTGTTAACACCATCAGTCAGGCGGTGGGGGTTGTCTGGAGAGATGTTCAGGTGGCATCTGCTTTTCATACCCATGTATCTTCCTATAGATGATGTATGGACAAAAACACCTGTGCCCAGTAATTGACCACCAGCACAGCTACAGGCCAAGGCTATCCAGCTTACTTTTGACAAATTCACAGTCTCTATACCTTCTATTGCTATACAACCAGCTTTTAGACCATAATAGTATATGTTATTTGAATATATATAGAAAAAACAGAAAATATTGGAACTATTTTTTTGCAGATATTTTATTGTATATAATTGGGTCAATATTTTCACAGACCCAACACAGAAATGCAAGTCAAGACAGTTATCCTCGGTGGGGAGGAGGGAGTGGGGGGTCCAAGAACAGAGACTAGGGGAACCAATCTCCATGTAGATGGATCGATGTCTTCATTTCAAGCTTTTTAGGTGGGCAATCTGGCATTTGAAGCCAGAAGGCCAAGTCACAATAGAGAAACCATTTCTGGCTCTACACTTACTTAGTTGTCATGTTGTTGTTGTTACTGTTAAGACATGTGTCTTGCTTTAAATAGACAGTTAATTGACTTAGTCAGACTTCTGACAGATGTGTGCACAACACAATGATTGGGTAACCAACAGACCGGATGTAAATGTAAAACTTAATCACCCTGTATACACTGACATAATTAGCTCAGCTACATTACCCTAGTGTTTTGGCACTAGAAACTTTACACACAGAAAGAAACTTCAATTACATAACTAACTTATCAGTGAAAGATGAAGCAGACCTGATCGTTTATGGAGCCCTGTCAAAAGAATGTGACATGATGGTGTTGCTATCAAGTGTCTAGTTTCTATCATGGTTGATAACCAGTTGCACAATTTCTTTTAAATTAATACACACATTTCCTCGGTTTTACATTAATAGTTAAACAGAATCTTGATGGATAGCTATCTCACAAATTCTTGTATCAATGTGATCAGGGTATTTTTACTTCTGACAATAGCTATTAACTGATGTAATTTATTTTTAACAAATATGAAAGATGGGCACGTGATTTACTTAAGACATAAGGTAAGCTGGTCTAGGCCAATGCGCAGTTCACATCGAAGCATGACAGCGGGATAACATGTAATTAGTGTCTCTTTTGAACTGAACTTTGCAAAGTTTCCATCATTTTTGATCAATTAGCCAAGTTTGGATCACCTCTGGGAACAAGACAATCTGCAGATTTTTCATTTTGGAAATTTGGTAATTAGACAATCTTTCAAAAACTTTCAAAAATAGTTATAATGGTAATTTTCTAGATCTGTCAAATCAGTGCATCACCATACATGGGGGTGGCAAGAAGGGGGAGGTTGGCCGTAAAAATTATGGGAAGTGGAAGGTTGAGCTCAAATATTGGTAGGAGATAGGAGGTGGGATTGGCAGGAAGTGGGCTCTCAAAAAATGGTGGGAGGTTGGCCCCGAAGATGGTAGGTTGGTTTATGTTGATATGTGCCCAAATTCAGACCCACAAATTGGAATGTATTTTCGTTATGGTTTGCATGAGTCTGCCCCACGGTGTTATCAACTGTTTTGACAGGGGGGAGTGGGGGGGGGGCTGGAGGGATGCACCTATACATCAACATGGCTACAGAATGTGCCAAGTGACAGGTGTTGATTATACCTGGTGGTGCAACTAAATGCCCGACAACAGACGTCGCCGTGAGAGCTGTCACACGATCGGCCATCTATAAACAAACATGCCGACGCCTTCTTGAAATTTTCGTCGGGTCGATGAAATCTCTTGACGTAAGCACAGACCGACCCAGACCTGTCTTTCGATGCAACGCTGGCTTCTGTAAATAGATGCACCAGTAAGCACCACCGATCGAACGGCAGCGCCAGACAGTCGGCGACCGTGAGAGACAAAGGGTTAAAACACATTTCCTCCCATTAATAGTGTTCGACAATGATATGGCACTGCGACACAGATGGTGGCGATATATCTCAGCTCACACAGGAACCATAACCCGATGTAGGTTTTGACAGCCGTTTGACAACTGACCCCCATCCCCGCGCTGAAAGGCTGGTAGTTCCACAGGCACAGGACGTATAGCTTTGTCGAGCATACGAGACCGAATGGAACTTCACGCGGCCGGGCCGGTTCGTCTGTCTGGCGTTTTCGCCCGATTTCGACGGTCAAACAGCGAAATACACCTAATTCGGCCTACCTTCATGTGTGACGCACCGAATACTTTAGCAACGCCGCTATATCGTGTCAACGACAAAATCCACCGTGTACAACCGACCTGGAGGCAACGAACTGGTGTCAACGAACCAGACCGCAGTCTACCGAAACCGCTAGCGCCTCACAAAGGCAATGCCGAGAGGAGGCGTGGTCGTGACGTCAGACAGCGCGTGATTGGCCCTCTGCGACGCTACAACGTTATGATTGACGGCGCACGTTACGGACTCGTGCTGTCTATAAATAAACTTGTCCTAATACAATAGCCGGAGGCCGGCAATTTTTATATCCGATGGTGTGCCGAAGGTGACAAAAATGTGCCATCCGCATTCTTGTTGATAAATTCAATACTTTTCAGCAAAGCCGCAATTAAGATTCATTGTCACAAAACAGATGTATCGAGTAAACTCAAATGTATCAAACACTGCGGTGGTATGTTATCCACGTAAAACACGCAATATATGTAGCACTTTCGAACATCTGAATTACATTAGGCATTCCGCGTACATTCTACATTTATATTGTAAAACATCAACACGAAATGTCATGTTTCACGTGATGTGTGGCACCGAGTGGGAAGTTGGCCCTAAAAATTATGGGAGGTTAATAAAACAAACAGGTGGGAAATGGGAGGTTGCCACCCCCTCAAGAATGAGACATTTTGGCATACAGCTGCATATGAGATATATGATATTTTTACATAATATGTAAAAATATCATATATCATTATATATTATAATATGTGTACCTCAAAACATGTTTTCAAGTATGTGCACTTCAAAGACGAGGTGTGTCTGGCGTTCTTATTATTTGTAAACACATCGTAGGATATAACACATTAAAGTCAACAACATGCATCATGAAAATCATAAAATCATTGTATCAACCAACCCTTTTGCGGGAGAGAACACTTGTAACTGTAGAAATACATTTCACCAAGGAAGACAATATATTTTCACAGCCATTGTGTGAAAAATTAGACACCTATTTAAATGCATGCTGAATTTAGGCACATGACCCAAACTCTGTTACCTGCACATAAACTTCAAACACTGCCGACCAGACCAGACACCGCGTCTCGATTGCATCTAAAGTATTGCCCTCTCGTCGGAAGCCGTCATGAATGTTGAACACTGATCTAATTGTTGAATCTTGAGTCGACACACAAAAACGTGAAGTCATGTGTTGTCCTGGCTGTTTCGTCACGTCATAGGTAAACCGTGTCGCCGAGCTACACGTTACCTATGCTCGCTGCGTCATGCCTGTTTCCTAATAGTAAATCTCTACCAGAGAGCCCGCCCCTCCGTCTCGCCCACCGCGTCTATGGTCCTTTATTAAAGAGTCGCTTCTTTGCTTCCATCTTGTGAATATACCTATACATGCCAACAAACTATGTTTCTTCACAAATACCCAGTCGTTTCGTGGGGTGATTGCGTCCACTGTGGTAAGTTATTTATGTGTTCACTACCTATTGTGTTTGAACAAACCCTGTTACTAGATCATTGAGTCTTGGTTGGAACGTACGGGGTCAATAACTATGATTATGGTTAATGTGACAGGACGTGAACCTCTTCAACCCAAAGAAGTAATTTTAGTAAAAGAACTGAACAGTGTAGATTCAACTGAATGTACAGTACATAATTGTTAACACAGAATGTATATTATGTTAAACAAAATTATGTAAATATATGTGTTCAAATATCTTATGGGGACCCACATACATATTTTAAATTGTGCATTCTCATCCAACAGGGTCTGTTTGATCTGAAGCTTGTATGTGTAACACTTGTTGTAAGGTTACCGTGGGCGGATCCAGCCCCGGGAAAAGGGGGTGACACCAGGCGGCATGACTTCTAGTTATAAATACAAATGCATACAGGGTGTATACGCACGCACGCACGCACGCACGCACGCACGCACGCACGCACGCACGCACAGTCGTCCTTTTCTTATTAATTATTAGGGTCATCCTCTCAGTAAAGGTGCACTGCCCTTATAACAGGGGTGGACTCTCGTGAAGGGGAGTTATCATGGGAAAGTTTTATTTGCTGCAAGGCAAGGTGGCATCTGGTGAGAACGTGGTCTGTTGAGTGTATAAGGTGGACCACTACTGCATATGCAGTAGGTTGTGCATACATAATACAAACCAAATACATATAGCGTTTTTGTTGAAAGGTAAATTATTTTACAAATTCATATTTTTTTAAGTCATACTACCATGCACCCATTGTCTTCTTATGCGTCACGGAGATTGACTCAGACACTAACTGTGTAATCATACTTTCGGTCTTCGTTTGTCTATTTGGGAACAATTAAAGAAATCGCATGCTTAGTCGTGCATCTTTTAAGGCGATTGTCACTCACTGGTTTGCTGTTGGCCAGTGGAAATTCACTAAAAATGCACTGACAGCAAAAACCATTAACATTAATTTAGTAATCGGTACTAAGAAGATATGGCAGGATGGTGAGTACATCAGAACGACTGGGGCGAAATGGCTGTACTGGTGGAAATCACCTGAGTTTGTGTGGTAGAGTTGTCCTCATCCGCGGAACAGGTGCGGAAGGGCGCCACCATGCGGTATCTTGACAACTAGTTCTAACTTCACGGAAAAAAATGCGGCCGAAATAAAAGGGGTGCCAGGCACCTGATGGACACTCCTGTATCAGCCCATGTTTATATTTTGTTGGAGAATCTACACATATTGTAAATGTATAAAAGAAAATCTCATCATTTAGTCACAATATAGTTTTGAATCTAACTTATTACGCTTACAGTTATTCCTACCACGCATACTGGTCCCATGCAACTTTGGAATAGTGGTTCAAATAAAATTTACAATGTAGCGAACGTTCGTTGCTTGTTAAAATTCATGCCCATCCTCTATTACAAGATTAACATTCCGGGTCAAACGTAGTTACTTTCCGTTATTCATATTCATTTATATCGGTTCCTGGTCATTCACTTTTTGCAGCTAAACAGCCTTAAAGTGGCGAATCCGGACATACTGCCTGGTTTCGTACAATAAACTTACTAAACGACTGCACCGTGGCTTACCGCCACCACAGAATCCGGAATCCGGTCTGGGTGTTGGCAACTTGTCCAATGGCAGGACTTCCGAGGTCACGCCATGCCTTGATTTAACCCATCCTTGTCAATAAGGTGACGTCTACGTTGTGGGCGAAGGCGGAACCGCTGGTAACGCAGGGATTAGTTAACCAGCAACTCCTGTTCGGTATCGTCGTTCCGGCTTTCGCGGAATAATTCAGTAGCGGCCGGTGGGCACTGGACTGACAGCTAGGAGACAGTGTAATATTCGGAATACATGAATAAGCTAAGGTTATTAATCATAGCGAAGAACGGTTTTTGTCGCGTCGATCGATGGACGAATTCCCCGAGGTCATAAGCGAGCGGTAGCGACCAGAATATTCCGTTGATGGTGTCCCGTTGTTACGCACAACTTGGCGTGAACATTGATCTCGACGGAGACTGCTATAGGGAGGAGGGACCAGGGAGGGAGGAGGGACCAGGGAGGGTAGTCGGTCCAAGGAGGGAGGAGGGACCAGGGAAGGTGATGGTACCAGGGAGGGAGGAGGGACCAGGGAGGGAGGACGGACCCGGGAGGGAGGAGGAAGCATCAGGGAAGGAAGAGGAGGGACCAGGGAGGGTGGTGGGACCAGAGAGGGAGGAGGGACCAGGGAGGGTGGCGGGACCAGGGAGGGTGACGGGACCAGGGAGGGAGGAGGGACCAGGGAGGGATGATAGTCCCGGGAGAGAGGAGGAAGCATCAGGGAGGGAAGAGGAGGGACCAGGGAGGGAGGAGGGACCAGGGAGGGTGACGGGACCAGGGAGGGAGGATGGACCAGGGAGGGTGACGGGACCAGGGAGGGTGACAGGAGCAGGGAGGGAGGAGGGACCAGGGAGGGTGGCGGGACCAGGGAGGGAGGAGGCACCAGGGAGGGAGGATGGTCCCGGGAGGGAGGAGGAAGCATAAATGAGGGAAGAGGAGGGACCAAGGGGAGGGAGGAGGGACAAGGGAGGGAGGAGGATGGATCAGGGAGGGAGGAAGCGAGAGGGGGATAGATGGAGAGACGGAGTTTGAGTGGTGAAGAAAAAAGAAAGGGAGCGAATGAGGGATGGGGATAGAGAGATTGGACAAGATATAGCAGGAGAGGAGCAGAGAACCGGGAGGCGAATGGGGAGACGGGAAAGAGGGGAAGAGGAGTGGTGAATGGGGACTGTGGAATCGGGAGGCATTAGAGGGGAGCGATGAAAAGAATGACACGGAGGAGAGAAGAATGGGGAGACAAGGGAATTCGGGATAGAGGAAGAGGGTAATATTTCTTTATAAAATTTAATATATTCCCATTTTATCTATCTACCTAGTTATTTTAACACCTCACGTGAAACTGATATTCGCAACAAGTCTCCATGTCATCCGACTTATAACAAAATGTCCCAGTAAATAGGGATTTTGTTTTTCTTGATTACATAATTGTCTTTAAAACTTATGTTTTATTTACTTCAAAACTTCCCATACTTTCACCTTGTCATCCTACTCAGCTTCATTCAGTTAAGGATCTGAATTGTTGTTCACTCTAAATACTCGCTTTCTTTATCTGGATTATTTCAACGTCGTGCAAGGCGCGCATCAGTGAGCTGTCGTATGGATAAAGCCAATTCGGCGTTCCATGACGTATAAGATGGTTGCGCAACGTCACCGATTACATAATTCATAACAATCTTGGCTGGTGACCGGCAGCGATGTGGTTATTTAGTAACGGTTTAACGTTGACATATTCGGTTAATTCGTCTTAATAGTTGTTGAATGACGATTTCCATACCACTCGTCTTTGTGTTTATATTTGTGTTTGTGAATCTACGCCGCCTACACTTTCGAATGGCATTAGTCAGGCCGGTTATGTTGGCTTTTGAGTTTTAGTCGCTTAGCAAAACAGTTTGCATCGTTAGACACTTAGCATTCACGCTACACTTTAACATAATCATTTGCTTAGGTTTATCGAAGGAGTGACGCAGTAAGTGGGAGGTATGTGAATTGGCCCCAAAATGAGAGGTGTGAGGTTGGTTCCAAAATAGGTGGGAAGATGGGAGGTTGAATCCCTTCAGGTTCTGAATAAAAAAAACTGTTTGCTATATATTCCAGGTGTCTAGTCACTGAGTGCATCATATAACTGTATATGTTTATATCATAAACCTGGTGGAGCTAGCGGCTTGCCGAGTCCATGCCACATAACTCGGGTAATGCTTTTGACTAGTGGCCAAGCCAGATTTTTTTTATTAAAAAACGAAACTGGCATCAGACGGACAGGGTGACGTCCAAAATTTCGGGGATCGCTTACGTCAGCCGTCTGCCACTTGCGCTTTCGCGTTTGGCGTAGACATCCAACGAAACTGCAATGACATTCACAGCCCGTGCTAAATTTGCCGCAATGCGATTCGTAATCGTTTGACGTGGCAGGTTTAGTAGATTTTCTAGTGTCTGCGTAAAACAAATTCCGTGTACATTTACAACACTGCAGTCCAATAAAAGGTTACATTTGTCGGAGTCATGTGTGATGCGCTACAATTAATAACAGTTATTCGTGTGTGGTTAGTATACACATGCAAGCGTGTGCGCGCGCGCACGCACGCACGCGCGGTGGTTGATGTAGACAAAACAACTGCATGGTGGTACGAAGAATTTGTACCAACAAATAGCAATATGAAAGATTGAAATCAGCGAAGTAATGTGTGTGCGCGTATTATACATATATTTAATTAATATAATATATTATATCATATATTTAATTAAATACGCGCAATGAGTTTAGATTAGGAGCAATATAATTATGGCTCCTCTGGAGAATACAAAACGTCTCTTTGACACAGCACATTATAAACGAATCAGTTCTAGGCAAAAGGTAGGGCTTATCCTGACAACAAAGACAATTACTGGAAATGTTAATTAAGAAGACAGTTTCAATCAGTATGACATTGACGAGGCGTGTAGTAGGAGCACATTATATGATACGGAGACAACATTACGAAGCAGTGACATCACATTCACACGCTTAGAATGTTTCAATTTACGTATATAGAGGAAGCTAGAGCGACTTAGCTGGACAGAGGAAAACCGTAATAAAATGATGGGACGTACGCGTGACGTGTCATACAAGGTGATAACTTATTCAACTGGCAATTGGGACAACAATACTACAACGGAAATGACAAATGAGAAAGACATTGAAGAAAAAACAGAATGCCGAGAAGACTAAACGAGCCGAGAACCCGCGGCATGTTAGAAAACACAGAAAAAGTTCAGACCCTGCCGGGGTAGGTCAACACGTTCATCTCAAGTCGGGTTCAATTAGTGTAGCTGCATGTTTACACAATGCGTCATGTCGTATAGCACGTTACATTTTGCCAGCGCCAAATCAGTAAGATCTATAACACCCCACGCGTAGGGTGACGTACAGACGTACTTGGCCAATATGCCGCAGGTAAATAGCGTCCAGTTGCGAGGTAAACGATTTGGAAGAACTATAATTGGACTCGGTGATTAGTATTGTGGTCACTCGCGTGCTTTCTCAGTTCACGACCTGCAACCGCGGGCCCATTTTTTTGGGGTGTATAATTATTGTGAATAATGTATAAGATTGTAATCGCAACAGTGGGCACTTTCCAACAAAACGTTGAATCTTTGCGAGTATGGATAACTGATTATATGACTAATATATGTCGAACTGTTGTAATTTTCTATCGCCATCGGGTTCACTTTTGTACTTTCTCGGTTTTGGACCAGTTGTCACCGATCATAACAGGAACATTACCAATTTGTTGATTGCGAGCCACATTATTTATTGTTGTTGTTGTTGTTGTTGACGCCTGACGGTTACCACGCGTGACTATTCAATGACTTCGCCTGCAGGAAACCGATAACGTGGTTGCCAAACCGCACTTAACTTTCCTTTCAAAGCCCGTATAATTACGTTTAATGATCACCCAATTTCAATTTTGCGCGTTATGATTATGTAAAGGGGTATTGACAAGAATAAAGCTATTATTTTTATTACCCGGTAGTGGTAATAGTACAAAGGGTAAAAGTGTATATAATCTTAACCCATTTCAGACCAAGTCCAGCAGTCACGGGCATAACAGGATAAAGTAATACCGGAGTGGACAAAATGAAAATGATTGAAAGGCCAACATTACAAATATGATTTTTTAAATAAATATTATTAATGATTTGCAACCCAAATATGAGGAGCTTTTTTAAAGAGTTACTGATGGTTGTAAATTTTGAAACCATTCTGCAACTCGCCAGTATTGCATTACAATTCAATCAGCTATGATAATTATTAATGAAGAATCACAAGCTTAATTGATTAGTGTTAATTATGACATTTACACACGGTTTATTTGTTTGAATGACCATATAATGAAATAAAATAATGAAAGCCCACCTTACGTACATTTTTTGGTACTAATTATTCTTGTCACACATGGGCTGTGATGCTGTTCTAATAAATGGTGACCCACCTTTATTTACGACATGTAATGTAAAATCATATTTGTATTCACCTACGATACAAGTTTAGCTCTCCTGAAAATTGGAGCTGCTTCGCTAAATTTCCAGACCCCAAAATCTACTACTAATATATTCATGAGTTTTTATTCTAGTATTTAATTATTTCCAAAAGGAGCGTATTAAGTTTATCTATGGAATATTCAACATTTTACGGATGCTTATTAAATTGAAATCCATTCCATGATTAATGAATCCTATTATGACCACAGCACAGCCTGTCCCCCAGTCAAGTGCAGCCTGTCCTTTGTTTGACCTACCCTGGATGGAGCTCTGGACATCTCATGCTGACCGAATATGTGTGGTCATGTACAGCCAATAATCACAACAACCCAGTGACTGGCATTACATTGTTCCATGCACTGCCCCCCCCCCACCATCTCCATACAGATGTAATTCCAGACGGTCAATTGCTTTCATTAACCAAATTCATCAGAAAGCCTGCTTCAAAGCTGCTGACTGACCACTCTTCCTCTTAATCATCTTCATTCCAACCAGAGCATAAGGCCAAAACAACATTTCTCCCAACTCTCTGTTTTTGGCTGATTTCTTCATCTCTTTCCAGGTACAGGCCCTGTTACCGGCGGTAGTTCCAAGCAGTCATTTTCTCAGCTAAAAACTTCTTCCAATTATTATTTGGTCTTCTCAGTTTTCTTTCCCTCAAGGATTCTGTAGTAGAGCCTGTCTCGTAACGTTGGTGGTACTTTCAGGAGGGTGTGTCCTATCCAAGTCCATCTTTTCGGAATGATGTTGTGTTGACCTGTCCTCCTCATGAGCTCTTTGTTTGTGACAGTGATCTTGTCGTCGTGCCATTTCATTTTGAGGATGTGTGGGATACATTTGTATATGTATGTTTGAAGTTTTCTGGTTGTTGTCTTGGTTGCTCTCCATGTTTTCTGGTTGTTGTCTTGGTTACTCTCCATGTTTTTAACGTTGTCTTGGTTACTCTCCATGTTTTCTGGTTGTTGTCTCGGAGCCATAGAGCAGCATGGTTTTCACACTGGTATTAAAGATCTCTGGTATGCACTGTTTTAGGGTCAAGCATCTTCGTAGCATCATAACCCCTGGTTTATACCCTGTAAATATTTTCATTTTATACCAGCGTTGTCATATAAATTTATTGGCTATTTATATAGTACATAAATTTTGACAAGTGAATAAATAATTATTCTTTGGATGAACAGTGTGTCTTTCATTGAGTAGTCTATGGCAGGTCATCATATTCTATTCTACGGCATGTCATTAGGGTTGCCAACATTTGAAGAAAAGAAATGAGTTGATTTATTTAAAACTTGAATTGGAGGGAGCATAATGATTGGAGATGCAGAGTTAGCAACATTGGGTCATGCAGGAATTACAAATAAAAATCCACATTACGCTGTGGATTCTGCCAGAAGAATCAACAAGACAAGATACACATTGCAGTATTCTTACATATTTATATCACCTTTATGTTAAATAACATTCAAAATAACAATGTAAAATCAAGAAACAACAAAGTCGCACCAAGTCACAGAACAGCCAAGGTAAAAAGGTAAAGTCATCCCCCAGGCATTACGCATTAGGAAGCCACGAAGGCTTATATGGCCAGTGCTTAAACCTGGTTTCTGTAGTGCGAAGCAACTTAGAGTGCAGTTATACTGACTCACCTGGCCGGGACACTAGTCCATCGCAGGTACCTTCCAAACAGTGTTTGTACTCATTTGCAGCTGAGTAGACTGAGGCAAAGTAGGGTAAACGAAATTGCCTAAGCTTCGAAAACGAACCGTGCCCAGTGTGGGTCTTGAACTCACAACCCTTGAATTTAGAGTCCAACAACTTAACCACTAGGCCACGGCTGCCCCCGAACAGCCAAGTCTGTAACAATAAACAAAGTAAAACTTGTCAGAGTTAAAAATCAGCAAACCTACATAAACGCAGTCCAGTACATCCTTGCTGCTTTCCAAAACACATCATCACACTGCCTATATGAAATGAAACCGGACTCATTGTACGGCAACAAAAATATGCTTGCTGCAGGATACATTATCACCAATCTTTATATCACGTGGCACACAATGACGTATATATAAAATCATGTCCATGTCAACACAAAGTATCGACTGACTGCCTGTACAATAATAAAGCAGTCCATCAACCACTACGTATGGCTGTTGCTATTATGCAGCATGTGGGAAAGCATGGAAAACTTGTCAAAACTGGATATTTATATCTTTTGAATTTATCTCATCCTAAAACATACAAATTTCTTCCATGAGAAAATCCTGCCATTAATGCAAGTGGCTACCATTTCTAACTAAATATGTCACTATTTAGGTAATCAGAACATTAATAGTTTCCCCTAAAAATGTTTGGCATTTGTAAATTTATATTACTTGTCAACTAGTTTCATTTCTTAACAGCAATAATTTGCCGATCCCTTTACGAATAGCAACTAACAAAACTTTAGCAAATTATGAATACCAAGTTACAACACATCTTTATTGTAGATTTTCACTAATTTTCGGAAATATTTTTGTAACTTTTAATGAGAATTGATCAAACAGAACCTTGTAAATCATAGGTCTACCAATTCAGACTATGTGACTGGAAACCAAGATTGTGCAAAACTAAAATTAGGAAATATTGGCATATATATGAGAAATACAATGTTTAGAATATATAAAACTGTTAAGCCAATATATATGTAAATATTTAAGCTCATTTTAAGAATATAAGTTGTTTTGACTAATTAAAACCATCAAATCTTTGGCTATTAGAAAGCGTTAGAAGACACAATTAGTAGCACCACCAAATGGATTCGCATTGAGACGATTACTGACAAATGTATTAAATTTCCCCACCACATTTGGATTCAGATGCAGGCAGCTGAGATAAAATTCTAATACCCACGAAGATGGCTTTGGTGTGTTAAGATACTTGCCAAATCAGGATTTGTCAAGTGGATAATGATACTGGAGATGGGAGAATAGAAGTATGTCCTTACTAAAAGCGTTATTACGTTACAAAAGCAGAAACATCACAGTTCATATGACTGCAATAACAATATGGTAATCTGCTCACAAAATCAGTCATGCAAAGTCGTATAGTTGAACCAAACTGCACACAAATCCACCGTAAATAGTCTGCTGGCCTGCAACAGGATCCTATATATTATATACACGTGTGCGTGTCTGTTTTTATATACATGAATAAACCGGAGTGTTGCGGTTGGGACGGTACACTGCCCTTATATACACATTCCCCCAACGTCCCCATTGTTTCAAAACCGTGTCAGGGGCGTCTCTGCCAGGATTCAGAAGACAAGCCGTGAGCCAGGGTGCAAATTGCCCCCTCCGCAGCTGCCCGGGGGCCCCTTGTCATTGTCGTCATTCCAGTTGTTGTACCATGACGATGATGGTGCCGGTGGATCAGTCTTGCGTGCCGCTTGTTTCCGGGCCAACAACTCGCACTCCTCGAAACAGAAAATGTCATGTTATACTCTAAGGGGAACAGAAGCCTAATTCGGAAGTTTACCAATGTCCCAAAGAAAAGCTTATAATTCCGTGATGTTTCTGTGGCAAAATTATTTTATATAACATAAGGTTGGAAAACACAACTTATGTATTGCTAGAATCTCACAATTTCACACTTGTCCAAGGAAAACAACACATACAATAAGTATGCAAAGTATAAGAGGGATGTGAATGATACTACCAGAAATATTATATTTCGAAAATGTGAAAAAATTGTCAATGTGGCACTTGTTGGGAGACAAACAATTGAAAAATACCGAGGCAACTAAAATGTAAAAAAATGGAAGAATAATTTTATTGTGTATGCTAAAACAAGTTTCATTCAGCCATGTTATTTTGTTTTGAAGGTGACATAATTTTATTTTCCTGAATTGACTTGGCTAGGTGAAACGGTATGTTTATATGTATATTTGCAGGCAAATTTTCCTTCGTTCAGATTAGTGTTTGTCACAGATTGGTGGCATAATTGTTTTTCTTCAAAGTAAATTTATTCCGATTGGATAGGACAAAAACTGACGCAATGTGAGGTCTATGAATGAAGCATGGTTTAGTACTTTACACGCGATTTTCAATCTGACCAACAAGCACAGCGAGCAGCTTCGCATCCACGTAACAGCATAGGGCTCTGAGGCAGGTGGTATGTTGCCACAGCCAGTAAATCATGTATTCATAGGTTTTTGGGAAAGCTTGCTAATTTTGAAGTTATAACATTTTTTTTTACACATGAACATTTTATTCCAATACATTTAATAATAATGTATTGTAGACATGTAGAAATGAGGAAAATTTCTATGGAAAATCATTGCCCAAGCCTATATAATAAAGACGTAGAGTTCCAATCTATGTAACTTCAATCCAGTTGCAATGGCACATTTAAAATTCTCCATAATTTTCCACTAAAATTTTGTCACAATTCCGATTCCAAATGAAAATTCCTTAATTCTTTTCTCACAGAGCTTGAGAAACTTATTCTTGTTGAATTTATCACCTTTGGGTGTAGCTACCCATGTTATTACAGATCTGCAGGGTGAAATGGGATGTTAAGTGTACTTAGATTACGGGTGGATTCATCCTGCTAAAACATTCCTTATGTACCTGCAAATATGCCTTGTTATCCCTCTCGATGGCATCTCTCAGTTCGTCCCGTAGCGTCAGCTCAAGCGACTGGGCTCGTCCAGTTGTGCCCTTAGAAATCAGCACATCTGGATTAATTCGCTTGTAGAACAGGACGTAGGCCGTATCCTTGGCAAACCTCTTTGTGACGTTACTGAAGGAGCTGTATGTGGAGTACGAGACACGACAGTCGTTGAATAGGTACCATCTATCCTCTAGAAAGTCAACATCATCATTCCGCTTTTTCGTCGACACTTTCGCCTTATCCACTGGTATGCAGTGTCGGGCGTAGCAGTAGTAGTGACCACAGTCCAGCGACAACCCTGAGTGGACAATCACCGTCATAAGAGCATAGACCTCGACTTTCACGACGCCTGGAGACTTGCTTTTGCTGCGGCGATGTGACGAAGTCTTTGTCCCGTCATCATGTACCTCGATGTACACAGTCTTCGGATACGTCACATCCTGGAAGATTTTTGATCTCGACTGTGTCTTTACGTCGTACGCAAACCGCAGTAGTGTCAAAATGAGGCACTCGGGGGCACGGACGACTTTTAGCGTCCTCTCACAGTCCTGTAGACTCTTACAGGTCTCACACTGGTACTTATTATCTCCCTCGAGTCGTTCAGGCTTGAAGTAGTGCGCCACTAAATCCCTAAGATGCACATTGTGTGAAATGCTACTTCCACTACCTAGGCCACTTGTCTTCATTGTATGACGAACATGTGTCATTGTAGACCCACCAGCCATTGATGGCTTCACTGGTGAATGTCCCATCCTGTGATTGGTGGATCTATCACCAGTGTCGACAGGAAACGCAAGAGGAATATCGGTGAATGTCTCAACCAACGTCGACTGTGACCCACACTTGAGACACCGACTTGAGTGTAGAAGCTTCCCACAGAACGTCCGCTCAATTAATGTTGGTGGTGACGTGTCAGTTTGTGATGACCCATGCTTGGGTGACGTGTCTTTACGACTGGGCTTATGCTCTACGATCTCCTGTTCGTGTAGCTGATTGAGGAGACATCGCAAGAACTCGGAACAGTCCTGTTGACTTCCTGGCTCAAACCATGTTGGCCGCGACACCTTCAGTAATTCATACGGGGCATACGCCACTCGCTACAACACAGGTAAAGCTATGGTCAAATACAAATTTGTATTTGAACTAGACATGGCATTTTGTATGTATTATCCGTATTCAACACTATTTTGGGGGAGGAGGAGCTGTATTCCGTATCTATACAGATTTGTTTCAAATTTACAGAAAAATATAGTCAAAGTTTAAAATCAATAATAAATGGTCGAAGTTTTAACCCTCCCCGTGCGGAGATCAGCGTAAGATGATCACGTGATTGTGTTTTCCACCAGGGGAGCGTCTTTAGTCAACCTCTGCAGCTATACTCGCCCGTGCGGGGATCGATTTTAATTAAATGACTGGCTCTGCTATTTACATACGGGCACACCAGACCACGAACATCACCATGTTATATTTAGATGCTTCGCGCAGGAAGCCGGGTATTTTCCATACAAGATGCATATTTCAGAATATGTTAACGAGTGCACGTGACATTGCAGTGACGCATTTTGCTCGTCTTTTATTCGGTGGTGAATTCTTTTGATGACTGGTTGGACATTTGATAAGTGAAAGGGCGCCTGGGCCATGGGAAATTTGTTTACCATAGAGGTATTTATGTTTATATTTTCTAGTTGAAGTACAAATTGTTGTACAACAATTTTAGAAATAGCATATTTGTAGTTGGTCAAGGTTATTGGAGGGATGGAGTATGGGAAGGAGGCAGGTGGGAGGCAGTAAGGAACATAGGACAGTTGTAAGTACAATGTGTCAGCAGAGTTCTAATCCAGTGTCATGTCTGTTGAATTTGCTGCATTTATAATTGATCATAATTACATACCCCTGTAACAGGTTTGACTGGATTGACAATAACTTTCCTTGTGATATTACATTAAGAATAACACACACTAGGACATTATTTGGTAACTGCAGAGAGAGACAATAGAGAAGTAAGCTACTCTACCTGTGTCTTGGTGAGGAATGCAAAGAGCAACTGTAGTCTTGCTTGCACGATCTGTCTCTGGCCACACGACAACATCAGCACATCACGGCAGAAACTGAAAAATGTATATACAAATTAACGGGCACAAACAACTTGCAGTATGCACAGTACCCTGGCAACACTGGAAATTGGTACTTCAGTCAAGTGATTGCTAAGTCAAACAATATTGCAGCATCCATTACACTGATTCAACTGTGCAGCAACTTCAAACATTTTAAAACACAAACTTCTAGTAACCTACAAAAACATATTAACCAAAGTTCACATGACAAATTAAGTACATGTTCAACAAACTCTGTAGTCTACTCTTCAGTGTCAAATAAGCATCCATACACACATATTTATTTGATGAAAAATTCCACCCTATAAGCCCTTTATTTGCCACTATACTATTATTAGATTTAAACATTTGTGCCGGCCTACAGTTTTTTAGGAGAGCAATCGCTCTCACTCCCTATTGCTCATGCTAATCATCCACGGAGTGGTTTACCGCTCGCGCTAAAATCACTTGCTCCCAACTGGAGCTGCATGTGGCTCCCTCTGAAGTCTTCAACCTTTTGAACAACAGTCATGAATTTAGCGGGATCCAGTGTTTCCGGATCCTAGATTTCAA
Source organism: Lamellibrachia columna (assembly GCA_963662155.1). Lineage (NCBI taxonomy): Eukaryota > Metazoa > Annelida > Polychaeta > Sabellida > Siboglinidae > Lamellibrachia > Lamellibrachia columna. The sequence goes on from OY759274.1 coordinate 38,122,166, forward strand.
TCCCGAAGCATTAGACCATTAGATTTTCATGATTAGATGAATCGGTCAGAATCCTTAGTTCTCGGGAGCTCAATATGGTATATTATTAGTTAGAACTAATATCCATTTAAAAATTAAAAATTTTTTTCTCAGAAATAAAACGCGGCTACTATATCTTTGGTGATGTGAATATGCACAAAGTTTATGCATATTCGGCAGAAAAAACCTCAAAATACTCTGCGTAGTTTTTAGGGACGCCTTGGCTTTACGTCGAGTAAAAATGGTGAGAGATAAAAACACAAATATAATAGTGCCTTTTTGCACTATACTATTATTTGTTTTGAACAATTTGCCACCCTATACTGTTATTCGGCACTTTACTTTGTTGTCATCCACTATTATTTCAATATCGAAAAATGCTCTTGGAGACATGAGTCAAAGCGACAACTACAGAGGGATAGCACTGTGTAATTGTATTTGCAAGCTGTTTGACATTATACTTATGAAAAAATGCAGCGATGTATTGTGCACTAGCGATCAGCAATTTGCATTCAAAGCGAATCACTCTACCACTCTATGTAGTGGAATATTAATTGAAACTGCCAATCATTTTGTAAATAATAACAGTTGCGTATACAGCTGTTTTCTAGACGCCTCTAAAGCATTTGATAAGGTTAACTACGGAAAGCTGTTCAATTTGATGCTTAAACGCAATGTACCTAGCGTAATTGTTAGATTCATTCTTGACAGATACATCAGACAATGTATGTGTGCACAGTGGGAACGTTACAAATCTAGAATTTTTTATGTACACAACGGCGTGAAGCAAGGGGCGGTTATATCACCGATACTGTTCGCTGTATACTACGATGAATTAATAGCTAAATTAGCCAGCAGCGGATACGGGTGCCGTATCGCTCAGCACTTTGTTGGTGCACTATCGTATGCAGACGATATATCACATTATTATCACCTTCGCTACAAGGTCTGCAATACATGGTAAATATATGTGAGGAGTACGGGAAAGAATTCCATGTCACTTTTAACGATAAGAAAACTATAGGAATGGTGTTCGGCGCAAGCAATGTTGATTGTAAAGCCATCCAGGTAAACGGGAACAATGTTACTTGGGCGACGAACGCAAAACACCTTGGTAACGTAGTCGATCACAAGCTTTCAGACTTGAATGATATAAATGCAAAAAAAGGTTATTTTATCGCGAGTGTTAACTGGTTTGTGGGCCACTTCAGAGGCAAAGTGCCTATTGATTGTTATATTCGTCTATTTCAGTCTTATTGTAGCACCCATTATGGCTCAACTCTATGGGCATTACATGATAAAGGGTTCAACGATTTTTGCGTGACTTGGAACAAAGGCGTCAGGCGCATCTTAAACGTCAGTTATATGACGCATACAGCACTTTTAGGACAATTAATTAACACCTGTCACATATCCATTCAATTGGTGAAGCGATTTTGCAAGTTTGTGGATTTAATGTTGACTAGCCGCAACGCCATTGTAAGGCACTTCGTTAGGCGGGCTATAAACTCAGCTCAATCACCAATTGGCCGAAATATAGGTGTTAACATCGTTTTTTGTAAAACCGGGTAAGTCAATCTCGTTATTGGATACACGCAATAATTCGAGTATGCACCAAGCGATTCCTGTCAGCTCTGGCTGACTGAAGACATTGTCTACGTACGTGGTTCACGTTAATATCTAGTACATATATTGCATACCTATGCCGAATAACGAGATTGACTTACCCGGTTTTACAAAAAACGATGTTAACAACATGATTAACGCACTCTGCACTTGTTAAGCAGGCTGCCAATGGTTTTTTTGTTTTATTCAATTGTACCTAAACTATTGTGTACGAATAAATGATATACACACACTATTATTAAATTTGACCAATTTGCCACCCTATACTGTTATTTGGCATCCTATACTATCATTTGGCACTCAATAGTATATCATAACCTTATTTTTAATGAGACAATGGGTAAGTTCATAACAATGGCTTTCATACAGTCACCTGGATGACTTAGCTAAAATAGTTGGTTATCCTATTTGACAATGCATCTAATCCGATGCCTGGAAAGACCTGTAACTTCGCAGAAGCTGTAACAAACCACTAAGGAAGCTGTAACAAACCACTAAGGTAGCTGAAGGTGCCACAGACACGTAAAACTAGATGAGCCATTACGGCAGACTCTGGAACACTGCATCATCATTCGGTTTGAGTTTTTACTTATATGTGCTAACGAATAGTTTTTACGCAGTAATTGCAGCGTGGCTGAGTGCTTCCCAGAGAAGTTGAAATGGCCTTGGAATAAACAGGTCTGCCAGGGGGTGAAGCGCTTTGAGCAGTGCTGAGGACTGGATACAGTGCTATATAAGAAATTACCTTTACCTTTTATCTCGATTGACAGTCTGACGTTCTAACTACAGTGCTATCACATCCCAACTCACCTGTCACACATGAACAATGCTTGGAGCACACTGTTCATGTAGCATGTGTTTCCTAGGTTCACGAGACCCGTCTTTCCCGTCTCTGACTTCTGCAGACTCGGACTGTAGATGGCGACACTGCTGGCCGACTTTCGTGCCGGCCACCTGGTCTGAGCCAGTCGCCGCTCGATCATCTCGCTCGTCGGCTGTGGGTACTCCTACAAATGAACAATTCTGCTTAGATGACATTTCACAGATGGTATCATAAACTGGTGAAATATTTCAACTGATGACATGTTTCAACTTTCGCTACTGGAATTTTTAACTATTTAATATTTTAAATGTGGTATTAGATGTGCGCGTTGTCCATTACATATTACTTTTCCACATTCACAAGGGTCCAAATCACAGAACAGACCCCAAACCCTGAGAGCAATTGGATGGGCCAATATGGAACTTATACCGCTGACAAGAATGCCAATTAGCCCATTTGTTGCAGGCTAGTTTGATTACTGTTTACTATTTTATCATTAACTGAAGATATTTCAATCGTGCAAGCTGTAACATTCCACTGATACGTCTGCACCTGCAAAGTTCGAAGAAAATGTTCGCTAACAAAAATAAATTTGTCCTAATTATTATGCACAAGCCAATAATTGAAAATGATACACACACACATATTATATTTTAAACAATCTCTGCCTCTATGCTATGCCAAGATGATTGCATATCTGAAATGTGAACGTAATTATTACCAGGTGACCAGTAAAAGAGGGAAGATAGATGCAATGGAGTAATAACCTACACAACATTGACTCAGTTAATTAAACCTGTAAAGGACTAAATGAAAGACAAATTAACCTGTCACCTTGAGGGCTTCGAGGACAGGTTCATAGAGATCAGGGTAGCCAGGATGTAACTGCATCAAACACTGCATCAGCTCAGTAAATCGGAGAATAAACTCGCCATTTGTCTTCTCAGTTCTCAATTGAGACACTAGGTGGGGCACTTTACCCACAACCTGGAAGTCGAAGAACAAAGCATCTTCCAACAAGTGAATATCACAAAAACGTGTGCTATCTCGAACTACAAATTCTTTAAATGTAAAAACCAAAATGAATACAGTGGAAAATATCAGGCAATTAACTATGTACTGGGTGACACCTTCATTGCATTTATAAACAATGAGATATTTCATTTCACAAGCAAATTTAGCATTAGTGTTTAACCATTACACAAGAGTCTTGTGGGAACGTCTCGGGGGGAAGGGGGGTCTGGATTCAGGGATTAATATTTTTATTTGGATGATATCCCTGTTCATCATAAAATATTATATTAATAAAAACCTAAACCAAAATGGTCATTACATTTGACAGCAGCTATTTAATTTGGACTACATCCCTTATATTTAAAGAAGTAAAATCATTAAGTCTATTCACATTTGATCAGTTCGCAAAATCATTAAGTCTATTCACATTTGAAGCCGGGCAACATTTGTAGTGTATGTTACCTTGTGAAAGGCTTCAGGAGAATCTTGGAAACTGAGCAACATGTGTGAAATGACATGGAAGACGCCTTGCCGAACGGCAGGGTATGAAAGCTTGTCAAACAACTGAAAACAAAAACATTGTATTACTTGCTAACAGTAGCAGCACATTCTCATGCAACCAATGTATAACTTTGTTATGAACACATTTTAAACACTTACAAAAGTCATTCATCAGTAATTAACCTAGATGAGTTATGCATTTTCAACATTCTCATTTAGACATGCAAGACTGAACTGATCCTCGTATGGTCCTAGTAGCAGGGCTGGGTCCAATTATGTAATTGTAATTGATTACAGCAAAATTGTGTAATTGTTATTGTAATTGATTATGGTTTCGAAATGTTGCTGTAATTGTAATTTTGTATAATTGAAAATTTATTTCAATTACAATCAATTACAGTACGTTTCATATCACAAACTACCTGAACGAATTGTCAATAAAAATATAATTTAAGTCTCACGAGTTGAAAATCAAGACTAATAATAACACCTGATTATATATTTATATTTAAGTCTCAGTATTCACTGTCTGCTGGGTACTGGTCAGTGGTGCTAGTGGTGGGTAGCCTTAGCAATTAGCCTTTTCAGTAAGTTGGTAATAGCCAGAAAGCAATAAACAATGCACAGACATTGTCAGACAAAGGCTAAGCTGGTTTTCAAACAACATGGAAAGACCTGTAGCCTGATATTGCTTCAGAAAATATCAGCTCAGTGAAACATTGCAGAGTTAGCAAGCCAATCACACCCCTTGTGTTGTGGTGGGTTGGAGACAGGTCAGGTAGCAAGGACCATTTATATGGCCTCTCTTCCCATTCCCAACTCACACAAAGCAAAGGGCAGACCAATTAAGAATGTCAGCTCAGAGCAGGAGCTACAACCTCAAAGTAAACACATCAAACCCTATTATTAGTATTTTCCAAAGAAAAATTTAAGAAATGCATACGGATAGATGTCTGCATTGGAATATGCCCTGTAGGATTATGTCTGGATATTGCATTGTATTTTTATATAATAAAATATGTTTTAAACAGCTATCTTTTTATTTAGTATAATTCAAAGTCACAATTCAACAAAATGTACAAACATTAGTTATATTTCTTTATCAATTATGTACAAAATATTGAAATTCAGTAAAACGCGCAAAAATGCATAATTAGCAAATGCTGAATATATTTGGTTCCGCATAATGTAATTGTAATTGAAACAGTGTAATTGTAATTGATTTGGAAAATTATGACTGTAATTGAAATTTTTTTTTTACTGTAATTGTAATTTATATTATTTTGTGTAATTGGACCCAGCCCTGCCTAGTAGTAGCTTGTTTGTTAATCAATTTAGTATACATTGTATCTGAATAAAAAATATTACTTTATTGAAATGTTTAAGGTTAAGAAAAAATATTGATGCAGGTTTTAAAAAATGTCAGAAGTATAAACTAGTCTAACAAATTATTTTTTTTAGCACAAATCAGTTCAGTTTGTATTTTTTATGCTGAAGAAATAAACTGCTGCCTACTATTTGACCAGTTCAAATGTGTGAGATTTTATATGAAAGTGCTAATACCTGATCCACTTGTGACTCTGTGATTTCAACAAGGATCGAATATTTGTGCACTGAAGCGAGACCATGTAGAAAGGCGACCACCCAGTGATCGATGTTCACGGCCCCGGGCCATGACAGCCAACCAATCATTCGCTTTAATGCCATAGTCATGTTCGTGTCCTGGACATTCTGGTCTGCAACCATCGTCTTGGTAACTGTGTCCATTAGTTCGACAGGAATGTATTGAATGATCCCGCCAAGGGCTATGGATGGCTCGAGACCGATGTCGTCTACGTACGATATAATACTGAATATGGTCCTCAACAACTGCATGATATGAGCCCTCTCAAAACTGCCCCAAACGTAACTGAGGAACCGACCAATGACCTGTCCGACAGCTTGAATGTAGTGTCTAGTTCGCTGGGGCTCCATTGGAGGGCTGAACGTGCTAACGGCGTGGATGATAGACATACAAAACGTAACAGCAAAAGCTCCATTTGGGATACATCCTGGTATATCGAAGAGAAGCTGGCAGAAAGCTGCAACCATTTCAAATTCTGGATGTTCACGGACGAACGATATCGCCTTCATCTCGACGATCCGACACACCCCGTCGAAACGTGAGCTTCCCCGGAGCATCATTAAGCTCTGATGCGTCAACCATATGACGTTGATGCTCAACGTGAACTTGCCATCGAGCAGGCGATGCAGCAAGTCAGCACTGAAGAACTCCTCAAGCGCCGACTTATTATACTGGGCCCACGCCGCGTAGATCTGCTTGCATGACTCCACTTCAAAGTCCGTCTTTCCATTCTCGACAATGACGAGTGACGTAAAGTGCAACATGGATATGACATCGGCTGAGTTGTCAACCCGCTGGCCTGTTTCGATCACTTTGTGCACAAACGCATTCTTCACCTGGGCAGGTTTTGATGACCGCAACACACCCTCGAGAATCCGATCCATGATGATGGCAGTAGTGATTGTTACAAAATGCTCAGCGGCTAAAACATGACAAAATGCATTTAACAACAGCAAATTTAAACAGAATGAATGCAGCATCCACAGATCATGCAGACACAATATTTTTTCTTCAAAAGTAGATAAAAAAATAATAAAATATCAACATGAGACTGTAGCTCTAGTTAATTACTAAATTTAACATGAAAATTTTCAAAGAAATGTGTGTAGCTGCAGATGCGCTTTGAGAGTAGACATCAGCAAGTTTAAAAAATCTATTATTATCAGAACCATAAACCTAATATTACCAATATCAGACGTTCACGCTGGCTACCAAGTCATAAATTTACCTAAACACCATGTGGGTTCAAACACCTGGTCGGCAACCAACCAGCCATTTCATGTGTCTGTATGTCCTGTTTATTGATGTCTATGAAAGGGGTAGTAAAATGTCTTATACAGAGGTAAATGCGTAACCTGGTGTGGACTCATGAGTCATGGTGTGGTGGTTATCTTTCTGTAACCCACCAAAACATGGTGTGAAAATACTCTACAGACAGGGATGCACCTAACCGGTAGAAGTAGGCTTGGTCTTAGACAACAGTGTCATGTACATTGAGCCACTGGCATAAAATTCGAGCCACCATATCTAATTTCAATCCATTTTGAGATCTTTCTGTATATAGCGCATCACAGGTGTCACTAGATATATTGGTCCTTAGGAGTGTAAACATACAACAAAGTTAAAGAAAAATTAATTGCTTCAAAGAAAAATCACAAACAGTTTTTTTAGACATATTTTGGTATTTCATCAGGACAATGATCACTAGATGGGTATATAGCAGTACTACCACACCATTTTGGTGATGTTGGTGGCTATTACCATTCGTAATAATCATCACAGGAAAGTTAACGAATGGACCCATGGATGGTGTTTGTACATTTACTGCATTGCCTCGTTTCACATGATCTGCTCTAAGACTAAGCATTCAATTATTTTATGTATTTCACTATAAAAAAATTTCTAACAATTGGTTTGCATTGAACTGATGAAGTAACTGTTAGTGAATTGGCATATTGTCTATTGATCACTTCTGCAAAAATGTGTTAAGATTTTTGTGAAAACAGCATATACTATTAAGTAGCTCCAATTTTACTCCGACCAGCATACCAACAGAGAAAATAATATCCACCAGTCAATTCCATAAAAATTACAACATTTACGGTTAATATTCCAGTTCACGAAGACTTCACTCACAGAAATTGTCACACTTATCAGCATGTAATATAACACAGGACGATGCTCAGCATAACTAAGCTCAGTTCCTGCAGTACTATGTCATGACAACAAGTTGCATAATTGTGTATAACCGTAATAAATCACCAGGAGTTGATGGGATACCACCAAAACTGCTTAAGGAAATTGTTGAGCAAATTAGTACACCACTCGCAAAATTATTTAACTTGTCACTAGAAGAAGGAATAGTTCCTTCAGAATGGAAAGAAGGAAACATTACGCTGCTATTTAAGAAGGGATCGAGGAACAAGCCAGAAAATTACAGACCAGTGAGTTTAACATCAGTTGTATGTAAATTACTCGAAACATTAATTAGAGACCACATGGTGGAATTCCTTGTAAAACATAAATTAATAAATACATCTCAACACAGGTTCCTAAAAGCAAGGTCATGTCTAACCAATTTTTTATGTTTTTTGGAGGAAATTACAAAGAGGGTAGATGATGTGTCACCAGTGGATGTTGTCTACTTATATTTTCAGAAAGCTTTCTATAAAGTGCCACACCAAAGATTGTTACTTAAACTAAAAGCACATTGTATAGGTAATGATGTAATCAACTGCACAGAAGAGTGGCTTACACACAGAAGACAGAGAGTAATAGTAGATCCCTTTGGGGGATGGGGGATGCTGTACTAGGTAGAACCACACAAGAAAAGGACTTAGGAGTAACATTTAGTGCTGACATGAAAGTTTTAGAGCAATGTCGAATTGCTGCTTCGAAAGTATATCAAGTTCTAGGGCTAATTAGAAGAACTATCACGTATAAGGAGAAACAGCTAATTGTACCCCTGTACAAAGCAATAGTTAGACCACATGTATAGTAAAAAGGACATAGACAAGCTGGAAAGCATACAACAAAGAGCAATTAAAGTGATTCCAGAATTGAGAGACCTTAGTTATGAAAGTCGCTTATTACAATGTGGTATGACAACACTAGAGACCAGGAGACTAACACGAAACCAAATAGAAGTGTTTAAAATAGTGAACGGTTATTAGGATGTTGATAAGAATATGTTCTTCAAACATAAAGAAGGCAGTAGAAACAGAGGACACAAAGCAGCATTAGTTATAAGGAGCAGTGTAGGTTGGACATGAGAAAGTACTCATTCTCACAGAGGGTGATAAATGAATGGAACAAACTGCCAAATGATTGTGTTAATGGAGGAATAATGCTAGTAGTGTGAATGTTTTACAAATAGAATTGACATATATCTAATAAGGGCGGGCTACACATACATAAGAATTTTTTTGGATTCTCGATAAACCAATGGCTTCCTTGTCCACTTGCCATCTGGAACTTGTTGTTCGGGATGGCAATCTTGTTAAATCTTGTATGTCTAACAAATACGGGTATGACTGGTAATTGACTAATTCGCATTACTCATTTACGCAGTCTTGTTCTGACTTCAATATGTACAAGTATATCACACATTTAAATTCCAAATTGGTCCCATCACTCGATACGATATAAAACTCTGCAAATATGCTAACTTTTTTGACAGTAATATTACAAAGTTACCATAAAAATCTTGAAAACTCTTCGTTCGAAGCCATAATATCAGTCAAGTGATTCGCCATTTTGAATGCATCAGGCATATGAGGGATCCGTCATTAACTGACTTCATGAACTTCACAGCAAAGCCCTGCAGTAAATCCAACTGAATATGCTACGTGATATTTTTACACCAAATTACATCAGAAAACGGTTGGATTAACTATGGAAGAACTGAAATAATTTAGCGCACGAGCACGAGCACGCGCACGCGCACGCGCACGCACACGCACACGCGCACGCGCGCACACACACACACACACACACACATATATCTATATATATATATGTATATATATATATATATATATATATATTCATACACACACACACACACACACACACACACACACACACACACACACACACACACACACACACACACACACACACACACACACACACACACACACACACACACACACACACACACACACACACACACACACACACACACACACACACACACACACACACACACACACACACACACACACACACATATATATCTTCACTTCACTTTCCCATAACCCGTAAGGATCGTTGGGGCACCATTGATGACTTTCTCACCAACTCTCTCCACGTTTGCTTGTTCTCAACAGCCCTCTGGGAGTCAGCGAACTCCATTCCTGTCCACTCTTTGATGTTGTCTTCCCACCTCTTCTTCTGTCTACCTCTTCGTCTCCCCCCTCTTACGGTACCTTGCAAGATAGTCTTTGCAAGGCCAGATGATCGTTATACATGGCCGTACCACTTCAGTTTACGCTTCTTAACTGTTGTAAGAAGGTCGTCATATGGTCCGATGGCTTGTTTGATCTTGTTGCGGACAGCTTCGTTAGTAACATGGTCTTTGTATGATATGCGCAAGATCTTCCGAAAGCATCTCATTTCCATGGCTTGTATCCTCTTCTGTAGATCTGCTGAGAGGGTCCTTGTTTCAGAAGCGTACAGAAAGATAGACTTGACAAGGGAGCGCATCAGCCTTATTTTCGAACTGACCGTAATGTTTCTGTCGTTCCATAAGGATTTCAACCTTGTTAGTGCTGCTGTTGTCTGTGTAATCCTGGCAAGTATCTCCGGTTTGGAACCCTCATCTGTGATAATTGATCCCAAGTACATGAAGCTTGTTACTGTCTCAAGTCTCTGTCCATTAACTTTGGCCTCTGTGCTAATGCCTTGTGTGTTGTTCGTCATCAGTGTGGACTTTTCGGCATTGATCTCCATGCCGTATGATGTAGATGTTTTCTCGAGGCGCTCCACCAAATTGACTAGTTCTTGTTCATCTCCTGCTAAGCCGTCGATGTCGTCAGCAAAACGAAGGTTGGTGATTGTCCTGCCTCCAATGCATTGATAGTTTTCTAAAGCATCAGCCATGATCCTTTCCAGAAAAATTTTGAAGAGCGTTGGTGATAGTAGGCATCCTTGTCGAACTCCGACTGTTGTTCGAAACCAGTCTCCTATGCTGCTGTTGAAGATTACTGCGCTTGTGGCATTGTCATATAGGTGTTCAATGGTTCGGACAAGCTTGGAGCCAATGTTGTACTTCATCATGGTTGCCAATAGGGCCGCATGCCATACCTTATCAAAGAAGGCCTTCTTGAAATATATATATATATATATATATATATATATATGTATATGTATATGTATATATATATATATATGTATATATATATATATATATATGTATATGTATATGTATATGTATATGTATATGTATATATTTATATATATATATATATATATATATATATATATATATATATATATATATATATATATATATATATATATATATATATATATATATATATATATATATATATATATATATATATAAACGCTTTTTACTTAAAAAAAGGGTGGTGTACGTACGGTTACGACCGAGTGTTGTCTCTTGAAATAATGTTGGTCTACATATAGGATCAGTAGGACATATAGATATACTATATATACACTGAACGAATGGTGCACGCGTGTGAATTTTCACTTAATTGACCTATTAGGAATTCTACCATTCTTTCGTTTTCTTTAGGCCCTATGCCTACGCCTAATTTCGTCTTTTCTGTTTTCACGGTCGAACTGCGTCAACCTACATTTGCCTATACCAATAACGTAAAAGCAGTAACAGTCATATTATACAGTCAGTGTACGTCTATATGGATCGAATTGGCGAGCAGGGGCGTAGCTAGGCATAGGGCCTATATTCACGTTTCAGCACACATCTAAGAGGGAGTTCTGGGTGTCCACTTTATTTAAATCAAACTGTAATAATTTGCAATCTGGAACATCTTGATTTCGAAATGAAACATAAAAAGAATGCACCTACGGCCATGGATAAAGACATGATCCTCCACTTGACACTGAACTGCATCCCCATTTCTACTCTCAGAACATTCGCATCACGCTCGATAGACTAACAGTCACACTTCTCAACTCGCAACTTTATCACCACCAACAGTGATGGCCCTTTCCCGTGTGCCTAAGACTGTGACGAACTATGTAAATACGTCTATTTTTTAAAAGTTATTCGTAATTTATCGACGCTGGGACCTAGTCCCCGAAGCGGTGTACAAAGAACTATGACGCCGTTTGCTGATGCTTGTGGCGCCGCTTGTGTGCTTGCAGTCGGCCGTCACCCAGTCAACGCGTGTGTGTGTGCGTCGAAGTCATCGGCTGTCTAAAGGTGCGTGGTGGTTCGTCGCGACAGGCGATCCTGAAATATATCTTGAAGAACTTCAACGTCGGCAAAGACGAACGCGTCGTCAACCAGCACCTGAAGATGGCGCTGAGGGCCGGCGTGAAGAACGGTGCTCTGAAGCAATCGAAGGGCTCCGGCGCGTCGGGCAGTTTCCGTTTGGGTGACAAGGCGGCTCCGAAAAAGGTCGTCGCCAAGAAGCCGAAGGCGGCCGGCACCGCCGTGAAGAAGGTCGCGAAGAAGGCGAAGACGCCCAAGAAGGCCGCAAAGAAGGTGAAGACGCCCGAGAAAGCCACGAAGAAGCCCAAGAGCCCCGCGAAAGCTAAGAAGCCGAAGCCGGCCGTCAAATCGAAGAAACCCGCAGCAAAGAAGGCGAAGACACCAGTGAAGGCGAAGAAGGCAGCAGGAAAGCCGAAGAAGGCGGCAACGAAGAAGGCGTAAACTGCGGTGATCGTCCTTCCCCGTGTGCCTAAGACTGTCGATCTTTGTAAATACGACTATTTTTCGAACGTTACCCGTAATTTATCGACGCTAGGAGCTAGTCTCCGAAGCGGTGTACATAGAACTATGACGCCGTCTGCTGCTACTTGTGGCGCCGCTTGTGTGCAAGCAGTCGGCCGTCGCCCAGTCAACGCGTGTTTGTGTGCGTCTAAGCCACAGGCTTACTCGTCAATTCCATTGTGTGCTTGAGAATCACCCTTGTTGTGTATGTATCGTTGACAATATATTATATTTTTGTACTTGAAACCTGTGTTTGGTCTCATTCGCTACTTAGACGTTGTCGAACGAGCAATTGTCGGTGAAAGGAAATGATCAGACCCATGAGCCCCAAAAGACGTGCTCGTTTCAATTCACAGAAAGTCGCTTCGTTTTCTAGTAGATGTCGTGCGGCGTTTGATATATCACACGCACACCTAGGTCATAACAATTGCGTCCCCTTCCCTATTCTTCTTATAAACAAACGGTTACTTGACGTCTTGGTTGCCATACAGTACACAGGCAGCACTATTTAGATTTCGAACGGCGGCTACATTAAGTGAGTCGAATCAAGTGTGCTCACGAATACAGAGGCAAGTAGCACAGATGATTCCTGAACGTAAGAGATGATACTTGTGAGAAAAGTAAAAAAATGCGCTTGAGCTACACTGGAAATGGGCATATTAAAATAGACGAAAAGGAATTGACACAAGAAAATAGTTATAGAAATAATGATAGAAGTATTGTAATTTGGGCTTCGCTATTCGTGGATCTCTGGTTAATATCGCTTCACAGTGATCGAGATATGAAGACGTAGTATTATGTCATTGCATTACGTCTCGGTTACGTTCGCGTAACTTATTAGACCGATAAACTACATGACATTCGAGAGGGTGAATAAACGGTGTACTCCAATTAGATGTAGGTATGTTGATTTCTTTCTAATATCAGGACATACGCACCATTATTTCAAGAATCAACGTTTCGTCAGTTTCGAAAAGTATACACCGAAGCGCTATGCACACTGTAGAGATGACTATTTTGTAAAATGTCAAAGGTAAATTTCAATAAGCGGTAAAAGTTTGTATTTCTCACGTTTCTGACACGTAATCACAGGATGTGTTGAAATACTTTCAATAAATCGTATTACATATTAGTTAAATTAACCATGTCATGCATGAAAATCAGACAATATAAAAAACTCTTTAATGAAATATCACAGCCTAAATTGTAAAACATCTTGACAACAAATTGCCTTATGCTTTTAATGTGTTGAACAAGTGTAATGGAAATCACATACACTCACGTCGCAAACGCGCTTGAAATCTCATCAAACATGGCAGTTTTCGCAAAACATATTTGTACGCCTACTGGTGTTTCGGGAATGTCACTATTAAAGTACCGACGTTTCTTGAAATCCGCGTCATACCGTAACATCTCACTGACAAAGGTAAATTATTTCAAAGGTTCCAACGTTGCTGGCTGAATACAATTACTATTTGGCAAATCGAATCACTGAAATCGGCTATATTGCGTATTGTTAGGCTCTACATTTGTCTGTAACACGCCCGCAAGAGTAACTGTAGTCTGAATCCATCGACCGTTGGCGCCATCTGGCGAACGTCGTTAACATTTCCTCAACGTGGATAGGCATTCACGCACAGCTGAACAGCTCGACTTTACATTGCAACAAACTCCGACATTTTGCGTAAATGAGCGCCTATTTTTTATTACACAATCATTCCCCTGACCAAATTGAAGTTACGTTGTCGTACTATTCAGCATATGAAACATTTTGTCTGTAAATCTGCGCTCCTCTAAATGTTGTCATTAAACTGTGTCGAACTGCACGACAGAGTGTACGTACGAGACGATCGCAAATAATTCTTCGCCTGTAGCCGAAACTGTGCGGAAACAGCAACTTGATGCATGTAGATATTATGTAGAATCGAAACGATTGCTACATACATTGTACAAAACTCCTTCGAGAGAATATTTTGCGAAAATTCAACTAGTATAATTTCGAGCGGAGCCGTTACAAGATGGCGGGACGAATCGAATCTGTGCTACTATGGTTGTCTTTATCGGCCATTTTTTCACAGTAGATCGATGTGAATCGGTTCGTGTACAAGTGAATATGATCGAATAGTATTTCTCCCACAACTCAAGTGAAACACTTTCGAAAAGTTTCAGCGCAAAAACGAAATATTAATACATTAGTATCGAGCTTAGATGATCGAACACGGCAAAATTTAGTTTCAAGTGGAAAACTGAATGGAAACATATATTCCATCAGTAATGTAAACATACTGATAGAAAGAGTGACGTTTCTAGTTTGTAAAACCGTTGCGATGTCTATGTTTTATTACGACGACGATGCTATAATAAAGCATTTTCGCCGAACAAGTAGCACATCTTGGCGAAATCAGCGCATCGAAGCTCGCCGCTCGAGCCGACTTTGCGCTGTTCTACTACCACGTCCGCGCGCCGGGTATAAAGCGAGCGGCGCTTCGATTGAATAGCATTCGCTTCTCGCTCGATAAACTCGAAGTCGCATTTCTCAACTCAGAACTTTGTCGTCGTCGTCGTCGCCGTCACCACCGTAGTCGTCATGTCTGCCCCTGTTGCTACATCGAAGAAGGTTGTTGCTACACCGAAGAAGGCTGCGTCTGCCAAGCCAAAGAAGCCGGCAGCTCACCCGAAATACACCGAGATGATTGCCGCCGCCGTCGGCAGTCTGAAGGAGCGTGGTGGTTCGTCGCGACAGGCAATCCTGAAATATATCGTGAAGAACTTCAACGTCGGCAAAGACGAACGCGTCGTCAACCAGCACCTGAAGATGGCGCTGAGGGCCGGCGTGAAGAACGGTGCTCTGAAGCAATCGAAGGGCTCCGGCGCGACGGGCAGTTTCCGTCTGGGTGACAAGGCGGCTCCGAAAAAGGTCGTCGCCAAGAAACCGAAGGCGGCCGGCACCGCTGTGAAGAAGGTCGCGAAGAAGGCGAAGACGCCCAAGAAGGCCGCAAAGAAGGTGAATACGCCCAAGAAAGCCACAAAGAAACCCAAGAGCCCCGCGAAAGCTAAGAAGCCGAAGACGGTCGTCAAAGCGAAGAAGCCCGCAGCAAAGAAGGCGAAGACACCAGTGAAGGCGAAGAAGGCAGCAGGAAAGCCGAAGAAGGCGGCAACGAAGAAGGCGTAAACTGCGGTGATCGTCCTTCCCCGTGTGCCTAAGACTGTCGATCTTTGTAAATACGACTATTTTTCGAACGTTACACGTAATTTATCGACGCTAGGAGCTAGTCTCCGAAGCGGTGTACATAGAACTATGACGCCGTCTGCTGCTACTTGTGGCGCCGCTTGTGCGCATGCAGTCGGCCGTCGCCCAGTCAACGCGTGTTTGTGTGCGTCTAAGCCACAGGCTTACTCGTCAATTCCATTGTTTGCTTGAGAATCACCCTTGTTGTGTATGTATCGTTGACAATATATTATATTTTTGTACTTGAAACCTGTGTTTGGTCTCATTCGCTACTTAGACGTTGTCGAACGAGCAATTGTCGGTGAAAGGAAATGATCAGACCCATGAGCCCCAAAAGACGTGCTCGTTTCAATTCACAGAAAGTCGCTTCGTTTTCTAGTAGATGTCGTGCGGCGTTTGATATATCACACGCACACCTAGGTCATAACAATTGCGTCCCCTTCCCTATTCTTCTTATAAACAAACGGTTACTTGACGTCTTGGTTGCCATACAGTACACAGGCAGCAATATTTAGATTTCGAACGGCGGCTACATTAAGTGAGTCGAATCAAGTGTGCTCACGAATACAGAGGCAAGTAGCACAGATGATTCCTGAACGTAAGAGATGATACTTGTGAGAAAAGTAAAAAAATGCGCTTGAGCTACACTGGAAATGGGCATATTAAAATAGACGAAAAGGAATTGACACAAGAAAATAGTTATAGAAATAATGATAGAAGTATTGTAATTTGGGCTTCGCTATTCGTGGATCTCTGGTTAATATCGCTTCACAGTGATCGAGATATGAAGACGTAGTATTATGTCATTGCATTACGTCTCGGTTACGTTCGCGTAACTTATTAGACCGATAAACTACATGACATTCGAGAGGGTGAATAAACGGTGTACTCCAATTAGATGTAGGTATGTTGATTTCTTTCAAATATCAGGACATACGCACCATTATTTCAAGAATCAACGTTTCGTCAGTTTCGAAAAGTATACACCGAAGCGCTATGCACACTGTAGAGATGACTATTTTGTAAAATGTCAAAGGTAAATTTCAATAAGCGGTAAAAGTTTGTATTTCTCACGTTTCTGACACGTAATCACAGGATGTGTTGAAATACTTTCAATAAATCGTATTACATATTAGTTAAATTAACCATGTCATACATGAAAATCAGACAATACAAAAAACTCTTTAATGAAATATCACAGCCTAAATTGTAAAACATCTTGACAACAAATTGCCTTATGCTTTTAATGTGTTGAACAAGTGTAATGGAAATCACATACACTCACGTCGCAAAAGCGCTTGAAATCTCATCAAACATGACAGTTTTCGCAAAACATATTTGTACGCCTACTGGTGTTTCGGGAATGTCACTATTAAAGTACCGACGTTTCTTGAAATCCGCGTCATACCGTAACATCTCACTGACAAAGGTAAATTATTTCAAAGGTTCCAACGTTGCTGGCTGAATACAATTACTATTTGGCAAATCGAATCACTGAAATCGGCTATATTGCGTATTGTTAGGCTCTACATTTGTCTGTAACACGCCCGCAAGAGTAACTGTAGTCTGAATCCATCGACCGTTGGCGCCATCTGGCGAACGTCGTTAACATTTCCTCAACGTGGATAGGCATTCACGCACAGCTGAACAGCTCGACTTTACATTGCAACAAACTCCGACATTTTGCGTAAATGAGCGCCTATTTTTTATTACACAATCATTCCCCTGACCAAATTGAAGTTACGTTGTCGTACTATTCAGCATATGAAACATTTTGTCTGTAAATCTGCGCTCCTCTAAATGTTGTCATTAAACTGTGTCGAACTGCACGACAGAGTGTACGTACGAGACGATCGCAAATAATTCTTCGCCTGTAGCCGAAACTTTGCGGAAACAGCAACTTGATGCATGTAGATATTATGTAGAATCGAAACGATTGCTACATACATTGTACAAAACTCCTTCGAGAGAATATTTTGCGAAAATTCAACTAGTATAATTTCGAGCGGAGCCGTTACAAGATGGCGGGACGAATCGAATCTGTGCTACTATGGTTGTCTTTATCGGCCATTTTTTCACAGTAGATCGATGTGAATCGGTTCGTGTACAAGTGAATATGATCGAATAGTATTTCTCCCACAACTCAAGTGAAACACTTTCGAAAAGTTTCAGCGCAAAAACGAAATATTAATACATTAGTATCGAGCTTAGATGATCGAACACGGCAAAATTTAGTTTCAAGTGGAAAACTGAATGGAAACATATATTCCATCAGTAATGTAAACATACTGATAGAAAGAGTGACGTTTCTAGTTTGTAAAACCGTTGCGATGTCTATGTTTTATTACGACGACGATGCTATAATAAAGCATTTTCGCCGAACAAGTAGCACATCTTGGTGAAATCAGCGCATCGAAGCTCGCCGCTCGAGCCGACTTTGCGCTGTTCTACTACCACGTCCGCGCGCCGGGTATAAAGCGAGCGGCGCTTCGATTGAATAGCATTCGCTTCTCGCTCGATAAACTCGAAGTCGCATTTCTCAACTCAGAACTTTGTCGTCGTCGTCGTCGCCGTCACCACCGTAGTCGTCATGTCTGCCCCTGTTGCTACATCGAAGAAGGTTGTTGCTACACCGAAGAAGGCTGCGTCTGCCAAGCCAAAGAAGCCGGCAGCTCACCCGAAATACACCGAGATGATTGCCGCCGCCGTCGGCAGTCTGAAGGAGCGTGGTGGTTCGTCGCGACAGGCAATCCTGAAATATATCGTGAAGAACTTCAACGTCGGCAAAGACGAACGCGTCGTCAACCAGCACCTGAAGATGGCGCTGAGGGCCGGCGTGAAGAACGGTGCTCTGAAGCAATCGAAGGGCTCCGGCGCGACGGGCAGTTTCCGTCTGGGTGACAAGGCGGCTCCGAAAAAGGTCGTCGCCAAGAAACCGAAGGCGGCCGGCACCGCTGTGAAGAAGGTCGCGAAGAAGGCGAAGACGCCCAAGAAGGCCGCAAAGAAGGTGAATACGCCCAAGAAAGCCACAAAGAAACCCAAGAGCCCCGCGAAAGCTAAGAAGCCGAAGACGGTCGTCAAAGCGAAGAAGCCCGCAGCAAAGAAGGCGAAGACACCAGTGAAGGCGAAGAAGGCAGCAGGAAAGCCGAAGAAGGCGGCAACGAAGAAGGCGTAAACTGCGGTGATCGTCCTTCCCCGTGTGCCTAAGACTGTCGATCTTTGTAAATACGACTATTTTTCGAACGTTACACGTAATTTATCGACGCTAGGAGCTAGTCTCCGAAGCGGTGTACATAGAACTATGACGCCGTCTGCTGCTACTTGTGGCGCCGCTTGTGCGCATGCAGTCGGCCGTCGCCCAGTCAACGCGTGTTTGTGTGCGTCTAAGCCACAGGCTTACTCGTCAATTCCATTGTGTGCTTGAGAATCACCCTTGTTGTGTATGTATCGTTGACAATATATTATATTTTTGTACTTGAAACCTGTGTTTGGTCTCATTCGCTACTTAGACGTTGTCGAACGAGCAATTGTCGGTGAAAGGAAATGATCAGACCCATGAGCCCCAAAAGACGTGCTCGTTTCAATTCACAGAAAGTCGCTTCGTTTTCTAGTAGATGTCGTGCGGCGTTTGATATATCACACGCACACCTAGGTCATAACAATTGCGTCCCCTTCCCTATTCTTCTTATAAACAAACGGTTACTTGACGTCTTGGTTGCCATACAGTACACAGGCAGCACTATTTAGATTTCGAACGGCGGCTACATTAAGTGAGTCGAATCAAGTGTGCTCACGAATACAGAGGCAAGTAGCACAGATGATTCCTGAACGTAAGAGATGATACTTGTGAGAAAAGTAAAAAAATGCGCTTGAGCTACACTGGAAATGGGCATATTAAAATAGACGAAAAGGAATTGACACAAGAAAATAGTTATAGAAATAATGATAGAAGTATTGTAATTTGGGCTTCGCTATTCGTGGATCTCTGGTTAATATCGCTTCACAGTGATCGAGATATGAAGACGTAGTATTATGTCATTGCATTACGTCTCGGTTACGTTCGCGTAACTTATTAGACCGATAAACTACATGACATTCGAGAGGGTGAATAAACGGTGTACTCCAATTAGATGTAGGTATGTTGATTTCTTTCTAATATCAGGACATACGCACCATTATTTCAAGAATCAACGTTTCGTCAGTTTCGAAAAGTATACACCGAAGCGCTATGCACACTGTAGAGATGACTATTTTGTAAAATGTCAAAGGTAAATTTCAATAAGCGGTAAAAGTTTGTATTTCTCACGTTTCTGACACGTAATCACAGGATGTGTTGAAATACTTTCAATAAATCGTATTACATATTAGTTAAATTAACCATGTCATGCATGAAAATCAGACAATATAAAAAACTCTTTAATGAAATATCACAGCCTAAATTGTAAAACATCTTGACAACAAATTGCCTTATGCTTTTAATGTGTTGAACAAGTGTAATGGAAATCACATACACTCACGTCGCAAACGCGCTTGAAATCTCATCAAACATGGCAGTTTTCGCAAAACATATTTGTACGCCTACTGGTGTTTCGGGAATGTCACTATTAAAGTACCGACGTTTCTTGAAATCCGCGTCATACCGTAACATCTCACTGACAAAGGTAAATTATTTCAAAGGTTCCAACGTTGCTGGCTGAATACAATTACTATTTGGCAAATCGAATCACTGAAATCGGCTATATTGCGTATTGTTAGGCTCTACATTTGTCTGTAACACGCCCGCAAGAGTAACTGTAGTCTGAATCCATCGACCGTTGGCGCCATCTGGCGAACGTCGTTAACATTTCCTCAACGTGGATAGGCATTCACGCACAGCTGAACAGCTCGACTTTACATTGCAACAAACTCCGACATTTTGCGTAAATGAGCGCCTATTTTTTATTACACAATCATTCCCCTGACCAAATTGAAGTTACGTTGTCGTACTATTCAGCATATGAAACATTTTGTCTGTAAATCTGCGCTCCTCTAAATGTTGTCATTAAACTGTGTCGAACTGCACGACAGAGTGTACGTACGAGACGATCGCAAATAATTCTTCGCCTGTAGCCGAAACTGTGCGGAAACAGCAACTTGATGCATGTAGATATTATGTAGAATCGAAACGATTGCTACATACATTGTACAAAACTCCTTCGAGAGAATATTTTGCGAAAATTCAACTAGTATAATTTCGAGCGGAGCCGTTACAAGATGGCGGGACGAATCGAATCTGTGCTACTATGGTTGTCTTTATCGGCCATTTTTTCACAGTAGATCGATGTGAATCGGTTCGTGTACAAGTGAATATGATCGAATAGTATTTCTCCCACAACTCAAGTGAAACACTTTCGAAAAGTTTCAGCGCAAAAACGAAATATTAATACATTAGTATCGAGCTTAGATGATCGAACACGGCAAAATTTAGTTTCAAGTGGAAAACTGAATGGAAACATATATTCCATCAGTAATGTAAACATACTGATAGAAAGAGTGACGTTTCTAGTTTGTAAAACCGTTGCGATGTCTATGTTTTATTACGACGACGATGCTATAATAAAGCATTTTCGCCGAACAAGTAGCACATCTTGGCGAAATCAGCGCATCGAAGCTCGCCGCTCGAGCCGACTTTGCGCTGTTCTACTACCACGTCCGCGCGCCGGGTATAAAGCGAGCGGCGCTTCGATTGAATAGCATTCGCTTCTCGCTCGATAAACTCGAAGTCGCATTTCTCAACTCAGAACTTTGTCGTCGTCGTCGTCGCCGTCACCACCGTAGTCGTCATGTCTGCCCCTGTTGCTACATCGAAGAAGGTTGTTGCTACACCGAAGAAGGCTGCGTCTGCCAAGCCAAAGAAGCCGGCAGCTCACCCGAAATACACCGAGATGATTGCCGCCGCCGTCGGCAGTCTGAAGGAGCGTGGTGGTTCGTCGCGACAGGCAATCCTGAAATATATCGTGAAGAACTTCAACGTCGGCAAAGACGAACGCGTCGTCAACCAGCACCTGAAGATGGCGCTGAGGGCCGGCGTGAAGAACGGTGCTCTGAAGCAATCGAAGGGCTCCGGCGCGACGGGCAGTTTCCGTCTGGGTGACAAGGCGGCTCCGAAAAAGGTCGTCGCCAAGAAACCGAAGGCGGCCGGCACCGCTGTGAAGAAGGTCGCGAAGAAGGCGAAGACGCCCAAGAAGGCCGCAAAGAAGGTGAATACGCCCAAGAAAGCCACAAAGAAACCCAAGAGCCCCGCGAAAGCTAAGAAGCCGAAGACGGTCGTCAAAGCGAAGAAGCCCGCAGCAAAGAAGGCGAAGACACCAGTGAAGGCGAAGAAGGCAGCAGGAAAGCCGAAGAAGGCGGCAACGAAGAAGGCGTAAACTGCGGTGATCGTCCTTCCCCGTGTGCCTAAGACTGTCGATCTTTGTAAATACGACTTTTTCGAACGTTACTCGTAATTTATCGACGCTAGGAGCTAGTCTCCGAAGCGGTGTACATAGAACTATGACGCCGTCTGCTGCTACTTGTGGCGCCGCTTGTGTGCATGTAGTCGGCCGTCGCCCAGTCAACGCGTGTTTGTGTGCGTCTAAGCCACAGGCTTACTCGTCAATTTCATTGTGTGCTTGAGAATCACCCTTGTTGTGTATGTATCGTTGACAATATATTATATTTTTGTACTTGAAACCTGTGTTTGGTCTCATTCGCTACTTAGACGTTGTCGAACGAGCAATTGTCGGTGAAAGGAAATGATCAGACCCATGAGCCCCAAAAGACGTGCTCGTTTCAATTCACAGAAAGTCGCTTCGTTTTCTAGTAGATGTCGTGCGGCGTTTGATATATCACACGCACACCTAGGTCATAACAATTGCGTCCCCTTCCCTATTCTTCTTATAAACAAACGGTTACTTCTTGACGTCTTGGTTGCCATACAGTACACAGGCAGCACTATTTAGATTTCGAACGGCGGCTACATTAAGTGAGTCGAATCAAGTGTGCTCACGAATACAGAGGCAAGTAGCACAGATGATTCCTGAACGTAAGAGATGATACTTGTGAGAAAAGTAAAAGAATGCGCTTGAGCTACACTGGAAATGGGCATATTAAAATAGACGAAAAGGAATTGACACAAGAAAATAGTTATAGAAATAATGATAGAAGTATTGTAATTTGGGCTTCGCTATTCGTGGATCTCTGGTTAATATCGCTTCACAGTGATCGAGATATGAAGACGTAGTATTATGTCATTGCATTACGTCTCGGTTACGTTCGCGTAACTTATTAGACCGATAAACTACATGACATTCTAGAGGGTGAATAAACGGTGTACTCCAATTAGATGTAGGTATGTTGATTTCTTTCTAATATCAGGACATACGCACCATTATTTCAAGAATCAACGTTTCGTCAGTTTCGAAAAGTATACACCGAAGCGCTATGCACACTGTAGAGATGACTATTTTGTAAAATGTCAAAGGTAAATTTCAATAAGCGGTAAAAGTTTGTATTTCTCACGTTTCTGACACGTAATCACAGGATGTGTTGAAATACTTTCAATAAATCGTATTACATATTAGTTAAATTAACCATGTCATGCATGAAAATCAGACAATAAAAAAAACTCTTTAATGAAATATCACAGCCTAAATTGTAAAACATCTTGACAACAAATTGCCTTATGCTTTTAATGTGTTGAACAAGTGTAATGGAAATCACATACACTCACGTCGCAAACGCGCTTGAAATCTCATCAAACATGGCAGTTTTCGCAAAACATATTTGTACGCCTACTGGTGTTTCGGGAATGTCACTATTAAAGTACCGACGTTTCTTGAAATCCGCGTCATACCGTAACATCTCACTGACAAAGGTAAATTATTTCAAAGGTTCCAACGTTGCTGGCTGAATACAATTACTATTTGGCAAATCGAATCACTGAAATCGGCTATATTGCGTATTGTTAGGCTCTACATTTGTCTGTAACACGCCCGCAAGAGTAACTGTAGTCTGAATCCATCGACCGTTGGCGCCATCTGGCGAACGTCGTTAACATTTCCTCAACGTGGATAGGCATTCACGCACAGCTGAACAGCTCGACTTTACATTGCAACAAACTCCGACATTTTGCGTAAATGAGCGCCTATTTTTTATTACACAATCATTCCCCTGACCAAATTGAAGTTACGTTGTCGTACTATTCAGCATATGAAACATTTTGTCTGTAAATCTGCGCTCCTCTAAATGTTGTCATTAAACTGTGTCGAACTGCACGACAGAGTGTACGTACGAGACGATCGCAAATAATTCTTCGCCTGTAGCCGAAACTGTGCGGAAACAGCAACTTGATGCATGTAGATATTATGTAGAATCGAAACGATTGCTACATACATTGTACAAAACTCCTTCGAGAGAATATTTTGCGAAAATTCAACTAGTATAATTTCGAGCGGAGCCGTTACAAGATGGCGGGACGAATCGAATCTGTGCTACTATGGTTGTCTTTATCGGCCATTTTTTCACAGTAGATCGATGTGAATCGGTTCGTGTACAAGTGAATATGATCGAATAGTATTTCTCCCACAACTCAAGTGAAACACTTTCGAAAAGTTTCAGCGCAAAAACGAAATATTAATACATTAGTATCGAGCTTAGATGATCGAACACGGCAAAATTTAGTTTCAAGTGGAAAACTGAATGGAAACATATATTCCATCAGTAATGTAAACATACTGATAGAAAGAGTGACGTTTCTAGTTTGTAAAACCGTTGCGATGTCTATGTTTTATTACGACGACGATGCTATAATAAAGCATTTTCGCCGAACAAGTAGCACATCTTGGTGAAATCAGCGCATCGAAGCTCGCCGCTCGAGCCGACTTTGCGCTGTTCTACTACCACGTCCGCGCGCCGGGTATAAAGCGAGCGGCGCTTCGATTGAATAGCATTCGCTTCTCGCTCGATAAACTCGAAGTCGCATTTCTCAACTCAGAACTTTGTCGTCGTCGTCGTCGCCGTCACCACCGTAGTCGTCATGTCTGCCCCTGTTGCTACATCGAAGAAGGTTGTTGCTACACCGAAGAAGGCTGCGTCTGCCAAGCCAAAGAAGCCGGCAGCTCACCCGAAATACACCGAGATGATTGCCGCCGCCGTCGGCAGTCTGAAGGAGCGTGGTGGTTCGTCGCGACAGGCAATCCTGAAATATATCGTGAAGAACTTCAACGTCGGCAAAGACGAACGCGTCGTCAACCAGCATCTGAAGATGGCGCTGAGGGCCGGCGTGAAGAACGGTGCTCTGAAGCAATCGAAGGGCTCCGGCGCGACGGGCAGTTTCCGTCTGGGTGACAAGGCGGCTCCGAAAAAGGTCGTCGCCAAGAAGCCGAAGGCGGCCGGCACCGCTGTGAAGAAGGTCGCGAAGAAGGCGAAGACGCCCAAGAAGGCCGCAAAGAAGGTGAATACGCCCAAGAAAGCCACAAAGAAGCCCAAGAGCCCCGCGAAAGCTAAGAAGCCGAAGACGGTCGTCAAAGCGAAGAAGCCCGCAGCAAAGAAGGCGAAGACACCAGTGAAGGCGAAGAAGGCAGCAGGAAAGCCGAAGAAGGCGGCAACGAAGAAGGCGTAAACTGCGGTGATCGTCCTTCCCCGTGTGTCTAAGACTGTCGATCTTTGTAAATACGACTATTTTTCGAACGTTACACGTAATTTATCGACGCTAGGAGCTAGTCTCCGAAGCGGTGTACATAGAACTATGACGCCGTCTGCTGCTACTTGTGGCGCCGCTTGTGTGCATGTAGTCGGCCGTCGCCCAGTCTACGCGTGTTTGTGTGCGTCTAAGCCACAGGCTTACTCGTCAATTTCATTGTGTGCTTGAGAATCACCCTTGTTGTGTATGTATCGTTGACAATATATTATATTTTTGTACTTGAAACCTGTGTTTGGTCTCATTCGCTACTTAGACGTTGTCGAACGAGCAATTGTCGGTGAAAGGAAATGATCAGACCCATGAGCCCCAAAAGACGTGCTCGTTTCAATTCACAGAAAGTCGCTTCGTTTTCTAGTAGATGTCGTGCGGCGTTTGATATATCACACGCACACCTAGGTCATAACAATTGCGTCCCCTTCCCTATTCTTCTTATAAACAAACGGTTACTTCTTGACGTCTTGGTTGCCATACAGTACACAGGCAGCACTATTTAGATTTCGAACGGCGGCTACATTAAGTGAGTCGAATCAAGTGTGCTCACGAATACAGAGGCAAGTAGCACAGATGATTCCTGAACGTAAGAGATGATACTTGTGAGAAAAGTAAAAGAATGCGCTTGAGCTACACTGGAAATGGGCATATTAAAATAGACGAAAAGGAATTGACACAAGAAAATAGTTATAGAAATAATGATAGAAGTATTGTAATTTGGGCTTCGCTATTCGTGGATCTCTGGTTAATATCGCTTCACAGTGATCGAGATATGAAGACGTAGTATTATGTCATTGCATTACGTCTCGGTTACGTTCGCGTAACTTATTAGACCGATAAACTACATGACATTCTAGAGGGTGAATAAACGGTGTACTCCAATTAGATGTAGGTATGTTGATTTCTTTCTAATATCAGGACATACGCACCATTATTTCAAGAATCAACGTTTCGTCAGTTTCGAAAAGTATACACCGAAGCGCTATGCACACTGTAGAGATGACTATTTTGTAAAATGTCAAAGGTAAATTTCAATAAGCGGTAAAAGTTTGTATTTCTCACGTTTCTGACACGTAATCACAGGATGTGTTGAAATACTTTCAATAAATCGTATTACATATTAGTTAAATTAACCATGTCATGCATGAAAATCAGACAATAAAAAAAACTCTTTAATGAAATATCACAGCCTAAATTGTAAAACATCTTGACAACAAATTGCCTTATGCTTTTAATGTGTTGAACAAGTGTAATGGAAATCACATACACTCACGTCGCAAACGCGCTTGAAATCTCATCAAACATGGCAGTTTTCGCAAAACATATTTGTACGCCTACTGGTGTTTCGGGAATGTCACTATTAAAGTACCGACGTTTCTTGAAATCCGCGTCATACCGTAACATCTCACTGACAAAGGTAAATTATTTCAAAGGTTCCAACGTTGCTGGCTGAATACAATTACTATTTGGCAAATCGAATCACTGAAATCGGCTATATTGCGTATTGTTAGGCTCTACATTTGTCTGTAACACGCCCGCAAGAGTAACTGTAGTCTGAATCCATCGACCGTTGGCGCCATCTGGCGAACGTCGTTAACATTTCCTCAACGTGGATAGGCATTCACGCACAGCTGAACAGCTCGACTTTACATTGCAACAAACTCCGACATTTTGCGTAAATGAGCGCCTATTTTTTATTACACAATCATTCCCCTGACCAAATTGAAGTTACGTTGTCGTACTATTCAGCATATGAAACATTTTGTCTGTAAATCTGCGCTCCTCTAAATGTTGTCATTAAACTGTGTCGAACTGCACGACAGAGTGTACGTACGAGACGATCGCAAATAATTCTTCGCCTGTAGCCGAAACTGTGCGGAAACAGCAACTTGATGCATGTAGATATTATGTAGAATCGAAACGATTGCTACATACATTGTACAAAACTCCTTCGAGAGAATATTTTGCGAAAATTCAACTAGTATAATTTCGAGCGGAGCCGTTACAAGATGGCGGGACGAATCGAATCTGTGCTACTATGGTTGTCTTTATCGGCCATTTTTTCACAGTAGATCGATGTGAATCGGTTCGTGTACAAGTGAATATGATCGAATAGTATTTCTCCCACAACTCAAGTGAAACACTTTCGAAAAGTTTCAGCGCAAAAACGAAATATTAATACATTAGTATCGAGCTTAGATGATCGAACACGGCAAAATTTAGTTTCAAGTGGAAAACTGAATGGAAACATATATTCCATCAGTAATGTAAACATACTGATAGAAAGAGTGACGTTTCTAGTTTGTAAAACCGTTGCGATGTCTATGTTTTATTACGACGACGATGCTATAATAAAGCATTTTCGCCGAACAAGTAGCACATCTTGGTGAAATCAGCGCATCGAAGCTCGCCGCTCGAGCCGACTTTGCGCTGTTCTACTACCACGTCCGCGCGCCGGGTATAAAGCGAGCGGCGCTTCGATTGAATAGCATTCGCTTCTCGCTCGATAAACTCGAAGTCGCATTTCTCAACTAAGAACTTTGTCGTCGTCGTCGTCGCCGTCACCACCGTAGTCGTCATGTCTGCCCCTGTTGCTACATCGAAGAAGGTTGTTGCTACACCGAAGAAGGCTGCGTCTGCCAAGCCAAAGAAGCCGGCAGCTCACCCGAAATACACCGAGATGATTGCCGCCGCCGTCGGCAGTCTGAAGGAGCGTGGTGGTTCGTCGCGACAGGCAATCCTGAAATATATCGTGAAGAACTTCAACGTCGGCAAAGACGAACGCGTCGTCAACCAGCATCTGAAGATGGCGCTGAGGGCCGGCGTGAAGAACGGTGCTCTGAAGCAATCGAAGGGCTCCGGCGCGACGGGCAGTTTCCGTCTGGGTGACAAGGCGGCTCCGAAAAAGGTCGTCGCCAAGAAGCCGAAGGCGGCCGGCACCGCTGTGAAGAAGGTCGCGAAGAAGGCGAAGACGCCCAAGAAGGCCGCAAAGAAGGTGAATACGCCCAAGAAAGCCACAAAGAAGCCCAAGAGCCCCGCGAAAGCTAAGAAGCCGAAGACGGTCGTCAAAGCGAAGAAGCCCGCAGCAAAGAAGGCGAAGACACCAGTGAAGGCGAAGAAGGCAGCAGGAAAGCCGAAGAAGGCGGCAACGAAGAAGGCGTAAACTGCGGTGATCGTCCTTCCCCGTGTGTCTAAGACTGTCGATCTTTGTAAATACGACTATTTTTCGAACGTTACACGTAATTTATCGACGCTAGGAGCTAGTCTCCGAAGCGGTGTACATAGAACTATGACGCCGTCTGCTGCTACTTGTGGCGCCGCTTGTGTGCATGTAGTCGGCCGTCGCCCAGTCAACGCGTGTTTGTGTGCGTCTAAGCCACAGGCTTACTCGTCAATTTCATTGTGTGCTTGAGAATCACCCTTGTTGTGTATGTATCGTTGACAATATATTATATTTTTGTACTTGAAACCTGTGTTTGGTCTCATTCGCTACTTAGACGTTGTCGAACGAGCAATTGTCGGTGAAAGGAAATGATCAGACCCATTAGCCCCAAAAGACGTGCTCGTTTCAATTCACAGAAAGTCGCTTCGTTTTCTAGTAGTTGTGCGGCGTTTGATATATCACACGCACACCTAGGTCATAACAATTGCGTCCCCTTCCCTATTCTTCTTATAAACAAACGGTTATTTCTTGACGTCTTGGTTGCCATACAGTACACAGGCAGCACTATTTAGATTTCGAACGGCGGCTACATTAAGTGAGTCGAATCAAGTGTGCTCACGAATACAGAGGCAAGTAGCACAGATGATTCCTGAACGTAAGAGATGATACTTGTGAGAAAAGTAAAACAATGCGCTTGAGCTACACTGGAAATGGGCATATTAAAATAGACGAAAAGGAATTGACAAAAGAAAATAGTTATAGAAATAATGATAGAAGTATTGTAATTTGGGCTTCGCTATTCGTGGATCTCTGGTTAATATCGCTTCACAGTGATCGATATATGAAGACGTAGTATTATGTCATTGCATTACGTCTCGGTTACGTTCGCGTAACTTATTAGACCGATAAACTACATGACATTCGAGAGGGTGAATAAACGGTGTACTCCAATTAGATGTAGGTATGTTGATTTCTTTCAAATATCAGGACATACGCACCATTATTTCAAGAATCAGCGTTTCGTCAGTTTCGAAAAGTATACACCGAAGCGCTATGCACACTGTAGAGATGACTATTTTGTAAAATGTCAAAGGTAAATTTCAATAAGCGGTAAAAGTTTGTATTTCTCACGTTTCTGACACGTAATCACAGGATGTGTTGAAATACTTTCAATAAATCGTATTACATATTAGTTAAATTAACCATGTCATACATGAAAATCAGACAATACAAAAAACTCTTTAATGAAATATCACAGCCTAAATTGTAAAACATCTTGACAACAAATTGCCTTATGCTTTTAATGTGTTGAACAAGTGTAATGGAAATCACATACACTCACGTCGCAAAAGCGCTTGAAATCTCATCAAACATGGCAGTTTTCGCAAAACATATTTGTACGCCTACTGGTGTTTCGGGAATGTCACTATTAAAGTACCGACGTTTCTTGAAATCCGCGTCATACCGTAACATCTCACTGACAAAGGTAAATTATTTCAAAGGTTCCAACGTTGCTGGCTGAATACAATTACTATTTGGCAAATCGAATCACTGAAATCGGCTATATTGCGTATTGTTAGGCTCTACATTTGTCTGTAACACGCCCGCAAGAGTAACTGTAGTCTGAATCCATCGACCGTTGGCGCCATCTGGCGAACGTCGTTAACATTTCCTCAACGTGGATAGGCATTCACGCACAGCTGAACAGCTCGACTTTACATTGCAACAAACTCCGACATTTTGCGTAAATGAGCGCCTATTTTTTATTACACAATCATTCCCCTGACCAAATTGAAGTTACGTTGTCGTACTATTCAGCATATGAAACATTTTGTCTGTAAATCTGCGCTCCTCTAAATGTTGTCATTAAACTGTGTCGAACTGCACGACAGAGTGTACGTACGAGACGATCGCAAATAATTCTACGCCTGTAGCCGAAACTTTGCGGAAACAGCAACTTGATTCATGTAGATATTATGTAGAATCGAAACGATTGCTACATACATTGTACAAAACTCCTTCGAGAGAATATTTTGCGAAAATTCAACTAGTATAATTTCGAGCGGAGCCGTTACAAGATGGCGGGACGAATCGAATCTGTGCTACTATGGTTGTCTTTATCGGCCATTTTTTCACAGTAGATCGATGTGAATCGGTTCGTGTACAAGTGAATATGATCGAATAGTATTTCTCCCACAACTCAAGTGAAACACTTTCGAAAAGTTTCAGCGCAAAAACGAAATATTAATACATTAGTATCGAGCTTAGATGATCGAACACGGCAAAATTTAGTTTCAAGTGGAAAACTGAATGGAAACATATATTCCATCAGTAATGTAAACATACTGATAGAAAGAGTGACGTTTCTAGTTTGTAAAACCGTTGCGATGTCTATGTTTTATTACGACGACGATGCTATAATAAAGCATTTTCGCCGAACAAGTAGCACATCTTGGCGAAATCAGCGCAGCGAAGCTCGCCGCTCGAGCCGACTTTGCGCTGTTCTACTACCACGTCCGCGCGCCGGGTATAAAGCGAGCCGCGCTTCGATTGAATAGCATTCGCTTCTCGCTCGATAAACTCGAAGTCGCATTTCTCAACTCAGAACTTTGTCGTCGTCGTCGTCGCCGTCACCACCGTAGTCGTCATGTCTGCCCCTGTTGCTACATCGAAGAAGGTTGTTGCTACACCGAAGAAGGCTGCGTCTGCCAAGCTAAAGAAGCCGGCAGCTCACCCGAAATACACCGAGATGATTGCCGCCGCCGTCGGCAGTCTGAAGGAGCGTGGTGGTTCGTCGCGACAGGCAATCCTGAAATATATCGTGAAGAACTTCAACGTCGGCAAAGACGAACGCGTCGTCAACCAGCACCTGAAGATGGCGCTGAGGGCCGGCGTGAAGAACGGTGCTCTGAAGCAATCGAAGGGCTCCGGCGCGTCGGGCAGTTTCCGTCTGGGTGACAAGGCGGCTCCGAAAAAGGTCGTCGCCAAGAAGCCGAAGGCGGCCGGCACCGCTGTGAAGAAGGTCGCGAAGAAGGCGAAGACGCCCAAGAAGGCCGCAAAGAAGGTGAAGACGCCCAAGAAAGCCGCAAAGAAGCCCAAGAGCCTCGCGAAAGCTAAGAAGCCGAAGACGGCCGTCAAAGCGAAGAAGCCCGCAGCAAAGAAGGCGAAGACACCAGTGAAGGCGAAGAAGGCAGCAGGAAAGCCGAAGAAGGCGGCAACGAAGAAGGCGTAAACTGCGGTGATCGTCCTTCCCCGTGTGCCTAAGACTGTCGATCTTTGTAAATACGACTTTTTCGAACGTTACTCGTAATTTATCGACGCTAGGAGCTAGTCTCCGAAGCGGTGTACATAGAACTATGACGCCGTCTGCTGCTACTTGTGGCGCCGCTTGTGCGCATGCAGTCGGCCGTCGCCCAGTCAACGCGTGTTTGTGTGCGTCTAAGCCACAGGCTTACTCGTCAATTCCATTGTGTGCTTGAGAATCACCCTTGTTGTGTATGTATCGTTGACAATATATTATATTTTTGTACTTGAAACCTGTGTTTGGTCTCATTCGCTACTTAGACGTTGTCGAACGAGCAATTGTCGGTGAAAGGAAATGATCAGACCCATGAGCCCCAAAAGACGTGCTCGTTTCAATTCACAGAAAGTCGCTTCGTTTTCTAGTAGATGTCGTGCGGCGTTTGATATATCACACGCACACCTAGGTCATAACAATTGCGTCCCCTTCCCTATTCTTCTTATAAACAAACGGTTACTTCTTGACGTCTTGGTTGCCATACAGTACACAGGCAGCACTATTTAGATTTCGAACGGCGGCTACATTAAGTGAGTCGAATCAAGTGTGCTCACGAATACAGAGGCAAGTAGCACAGATGATTCCTGAACGTAAGAGATGATACTTGTGAGAAAAGTAAAAGAATGCGCTTGAGCTACACTGGAAATGGGCATATTAAAATAGACGAAAAGGAATTGACACAAGAAAATAATTATAGAAATAATGATAGAAGTATTGTAATTTGGGCTTCGCTATTCGTGGATCTCTGCTTAATATCGCTTCACAGTGATCGAGATATGAAGACGTAGTATTATGTCATTGCATTACGTCTCGGTTACGTTCGCGTAACTTATTAGACCGATAAACTACATGACATTCGAGAGGGTGAATAAACGGTGTACTCCAATTAGATGTAGGTATGTTGATTTCTTTCAAATATCAGGACATACGCACCATTATTTCAAGAATCAGCGTTTCGTCAGTTTCGAAAAGTATACACCGAAGCGCTATGCACACTGTAGAGATGACTATTTTGTAAAATGTCAAAGGTAAATTTCAATAAGCGGTAAAAGTTTGTATTTCTCACGTTTCTGACACGTAATCACAGGATGTGTTGAAATACTTTCAATAAATCGTATTACATATTAGTTAAATTATCCATGTCATACATGAAAATCAGACAATACAAAAAACTCTTTAATGAAATATCACAGCCTAAATTGTAAAACATCTTGACAACAAATTGCCTTATGCTTTTAATGTGTTGAACAAGTG
This sequence comes from Lamellibrachia columna, assembly GCA_963662155.1. Classification (NCBI taxonomy): domain Eukaryota; kingdom Metazoa; phylum Annelida; class Polychaeta; order Sabellida; family Siboglinidae; genus Lamellibrachia; species Lamellibrachia columna. Next base: position 38,155,356 of record OY759274.1, read on the forward strand.
TAATGGAAATCACATACACTCACGTCGCAAACGCGCTTGAAATCTCATCAAACATGGCAGTTTTCGCAAAACATATTTGTACGCCTACTGGTGTTTCGGGAATGTCACTATTAAAGTACCGACGTTTCTTGAAATCCGCGTCATACCGTAACATCTCACTGACAAAGGTAAATTATTTCAAAGGTTCCAACGTTGCTGGCTGAATACAATTACTATTTGGCAAATCGAATCACTGAAATCGGCTATATTGCGTATTGTTAGGCTCTACATTTGTCTGTAACACACCCGCAAGAGTAACTGTAGTCTGAATCCATCGACCGTTGGCGCCATCTGGCGAACGTCGTTAACATTTCCTCAACGTGGATAGGCATTCACGCACAGCTGAACAGCTCGACTTTACATTGCAACAAACTCCGACATTTTGCGTAAATGAGCGCCTATTTTTTATTACACAATCATTCCCCTGACCAAATTGAAGTTACGTTGTCGTACTATTCAGCATATGAAACATTTTGTCTGTAAATCTGCGCTCCTCTAAATGTTGTCATTAAACTGTGTCGAACTGCACGACAGAGTGTACGTACGAGACGATCGCAAATAATTCTTCGCCTGTAGCCGAAACTGTGCGGAAACAGCAACTTGATGCATGTAGATAATATGTAGAATCGAAACGATTGCTACATACATTGTACAAAACTCTTTCGAGAGAATATTTTGCGAAAATTCAACTAGTATAATTTCGAGCGGAGCCGTTACAAGATGGCGGGACGAATCGAATCTGTGCTACTATGGTTGTCTTTATCGGCCATTTTTTCACAGTAGATCGATGTGAATCGGTTCGTGTACAAGTGAATATGATCGAATAGTATTTCTCCCACAACTCAAGTGAAACACTTTCGAAAAGTTTCAGCGCAAAAACGAAATATTAATACATTAGTATCGAGCTTAGATGATCGAACACGGCAAAATTTAGTTTCAAGTGGAAAACTGAATGGAAACATATATTCCATCAGTAATGTAAACATACTGATAGAAAGAGTGACGTTTCTAGTTTGTAAAACCGTTGCGATGTCTATGTTTTATTACGACGACGATGCTATAATAAAGCATTTTCGCCGAACAAGTAGCACATCTTGGCGAAATCAGCGCAGCGAAGCTCGCCGCTCGAGCCGACTTTGCGCTGTTCTACTACCACGTCCGCGCGCCGGGTATAAAGCGAGCCGCGCTTCGATTGAATAGCATTCGCTTCTCGCTCGATAAACTCGAAGTCGCATTTCTCAACTCAGAACTTTGTCGTCGTCGTCGTCGCCGTCACCACCGTAGTCGTCATGTCTGCCCCTGTTGCTACACCGAAGAAGGTTGTTGCTACACCGAAGAAGGCTGCGTCTGCCAAGCCAAAAAAGCCGGCAGCACACCCGAAATACACCGAGATGATTGCCGCCGCCGTCGGCAGTCTGAAGGAGCGTGGTGGTTCTTCGCGACAGGCGATCCTGAAATATATCGTGAAGAACTTCAACGTCGGCAAAGACGAACGCGTCGTCAACCAGCACCTGAAGATGGCGCTGAGGGCCGGCGTGAAGAACGGTGCTCTGAAGCAATCGAAGGGCTCCGGCGCGTCGGGCAGTTTCCGTCTGGGTGACAAGGCGGCTCCGAAAAAGGTCGTCGCCAAGAAGCCGAAGGCGGCCGGCACCGCTGTGAAGAAGGTCGCGAAGAAGGCGAAGACGCCCAAGAAGGCCGCAAAGAAGGTGAAGACGCCCAAGAAAGCCGCAAAGAAGCCCAAGAGCCTCGCGAAAGCTAAGAAGCCGAAGACGGCCGTCAAAGCGAAGAAGCCCGCAGCAAAGAAGGCGAAGACACCAGTGAAGGCGAAGAAGGCAGCAGGAAAGCCGAAGAAGGCGGCAACGAAGAAGGCGTAAACTGCGGTGATCGTCCTTCCCCGTGTGCCTAAGACTGTCGATCTTTGTAAATACGACTATTTTTCGAACGTTACACGTAATTTATCGACGCTAGGAGCTAGTCTCCGAAGCGGTGTACATAGAACTATGACGCCGTCTGCTGCTACTTGTGGCGCCGCTTGTGTGCATGTAGTCGGCCGTCGCCCAGTCAACGCGTGTTTGTGTGCGTCTAAGCCACAGGCTTACTCGTCAATTTCATTGTGTGCTTGAGAATCACCCTTGTTGTGTATGTATCGTTGACAATATATTATATTTTTGTACTTGAAACCTGTGTTTGGTCTCATTCGCTACTTAGACGTTGTCGAACGAGCAATTGTCGGTGAAAGGAAATGATCAGACCCATTAGCCCCAAAAGACGTGCTCGTTTCAATTCACAGAAAGTCGCTTCGTTTTCTAGTAGTTGTGCGGCGTTTGATATATCACACGCACACCTAGGTCATAACAATTGCGTCCCCTTCCCTATTCTTCTTATAAACAAACGGTTATTTCTTGACGTCTTGGTTGCCATACAGTACACAGGCAGCACTATTTAGATTTCGAACGGCGGCTACATTAAGTGAGTCGAATCAAGTGTGCTCACGAATACAGAGGCAAGTAGCACAGATGATTCCTGAACGTAAGAGATGATACTTGTGAGAAAAGTAAAAGAATGCGCTTGAGCTACACTGGAAATGGGCATATTAAAATAGACGAAAAGGAATTGACACAAGAAAATAGTTATAGAAATAATGATAGAAGTATTGTAATTTGGGCTTCGCTATTCGTGGATCTCTGCTTAATATCGCTTCACAGTGATCGAGATATGAAGACGTAGTATTATGTCATTGCATTACGTCTCGGTTACGTTCGCGTAACTTATTAGACCGATAAACTACATGACATTCGAGAGGGTGAATAAACGGTGTACTCCAATTAGATGTAGGTATGTTGATTTCTTTCAAATATCAGGACATACGCACCATTATTTCAAGAATCAGCGTTTCGTCAGTTTCGAAAAGTATACACCGAAGCGCTATGCACACTGTAGAGATGACTATTTTGTAAAATGTCAAAGGTAAATTTCAATAAGCGGTAAAAGTTTGTATTTCTCACGTTTCTGACACGTAATCACAGGATGTGTTGAAATACTTTCAATAAATCGTATTACATATTAGTTAAATTAACCATGTCATACATGAAAATCAGACAATACAAAAAACTCTTTAATGAAATATCACAGCCTAAATTGTAAAACATCTTGACAACAAATTGCCTTATGCTTTTAATGTGTTGAACAAGTGTAATGGAAATCACATACACTCACGTCGCAAAAGCGCTTGAAATCTCATCAAACATGGCAGTTTTCGCAAAACATATTTGTACGCCTACTGGTGTTTCGGGAATGTCACTATTAAAGTACCGACGTTTCTTGAAATCCGCGTCATACCGTAACATCTCACTGACAAAGGTAAATTATTTCAAAGGTTCCAACGTTGCTGGCTGAATACAATTACTATTTGGCAAATCGAATCACTGAAATCGGCTATATTGCGTATTGTAAGGCTCTACATTTGTCTGTAACACGCCCGCAAGAGTAACTGTAGTCTGAATCCATCGACCGTTGGCGCCATCTGGCGAACGTCGTTAACATTTCCTCAACGTGGATAGGCATTCACGCACAGCTGAACAGCTCGACTTTACATTGCAACAAACTCCGACATTTTGCGTAAATGAGCGCCTATTTTTTATTACACAATCATTCCCCTGACCAAATTGAAGTTACGTTGTCGTACTATTCAGCATATGAAACATTTTGTCTGTAAATCTGCGCTCCTCTAAATGTTGTCATTAAACTGTGTCGAACTGCACGACAGAGTGTACGTACGAGACGATCGCAAATAATTCTACGCCTGTAGCCGAAACTTTGCGGAAACAGCAACTTGATTCATGTAGATATTATGTAGAATCGAAACGATTGCTACATACATTGTACAAAACTCCTTCGAGAGAATATTTTGCGAAAATTCAACTAGTATAATTTCGAGCGGAGCCGTTACAAGATGGCGGGACGAATCGAATCTGTGCTACTATGGTTGTCTTTATCGGCCATTTTTTCACAGTAGATCGATGTGAATCGGTTCGTGTACAAGTGAATATGATCGAATAGTATTTCTCCCACAACTCAAGTGAAACACTTTCGAAAAGTTTCAGCGCAAAAACGAAATATTAATACATTAGTATCGAGCTTAGATGATCGAACACGGCAAAATTTAGTTTCAAGTGGAAAACTGAATGGAAACATATATTCCATCAGTAATGTAAACATACTGATAGAAAGAGTGACGTTTCTAGTTTGTAAAACCGTTGCGATGTCTATGTTTTATTACGACGACGATGCTATAATAAAGCATTTTCGCCGAACAAGTAGCACATCTTGGCGAAATCAGCGCATCGAAGCTCGCCGCTCGAGCCGACTTTGCGCTGTTCTACTACCACGTCCGCGCGCCGGGTATAAAGCGAGCGGCGCTTCGATTGAATAGCATTCGCTTCTCGCTCGATAAACTCGAAGTCGCATTTCTCAACTCAGAACTTTGTCGTCGTCGTCGTCGCCGTCACCACCGTAGTCGTCATGTCTGCCCCTGTTGCTACATCGAAGAAGGTTGTTGCTACACCGAAGAAGGCTGCGTCTGCCAAGCCAAAGAAGCCGGCAGCTCACCCGAAATACACCGAGATGATTGCCGCCGCCGTCGGCAGTCTGAAGGAGCGTGGTGGTTCGTCGCGACAGGCAATCCTGAAATATATCGTGAAGAACTTCAACGTCGGCAAAGACGAACGCGTCGTCAACCAGCATCTGAAGATGGCGCTGAGGGCCGGCGTGAAGAACGGTGCTCTGAAGCAATCGAAGGGCTCCGGCGCGACGGGCAGTTTCCGTCTGGGTGACAAGGCGTCTCCGAAAAAGGTCGTCGCCAAGAAGCCGAAGGCGGCCGGCACCGCTGTGAAGAAGGTCGCGAAGAAGGCGAAGACGCCCAAGAAGGCCGCAAAGAAGGTGAATACGCCCAAGAAAGCCACAAAGAAGCCCAAGAGCCCCGCGAAAGCTAAGAAGCCGAAGACGGTCGTCAAAGCGAAGAAGCCCGCAGCAAAGAAGGCGAAGACACCAGTGAAGGCGAAGAAGGCAGCAGGAAAGCCGAAGAAGGCGGCAACGAAGAAGGCGTAAACTGCGGTGATCGTCCTTCCCCGTGTGTCTAAGACTGTCGATCTTTGTAAATACGACTATTTTTCGAACGTTACACGTAATTTATCGACGCTAGGAGCTAGTCTCCGAAGCGGTGTACATAGAACTATGACGCCGTCTGCTGCTACTTGTGGCGCCGCTTGTGTGCATGTAGTCGGCCGTCGCCCAGTCAACGCGTGTTTGTGTGCGTCTAAGCCACAGGCTTACTCGTCAATTTCATTGTGTGCTTGAGAATCACCCTAGTTGTGTATGTATCGTTGACAATATATTATATTTTTGTACTTGAAACCTGTGTTTGGTCTCATTCGCTACTTAGACGTTGTCGAACGAGCAATTGTCGGTGAAAGGAAATGATCAGACCCATTAGCCCCAAAAGACGTGCTCGTTTCAATTCACAGAAAGTCGCTTCGTTTTCTAGTAGTTGTGCGGCGTTTGATATATCACACGCACACCTAGGTCATAACAATTGCGTCCCCTTCCCTATTCTTCTTATAAACAAACGGTTATTTCTTGACGTCTTGGTTGCCATACAGTACACAGGCAGCACTATTTAGATTTCGAACGGCGGCTACATTAAGTGAGTCGAATCAAGTGTGCTCACGAATACAGAGGCAAGTAGCACAGATGATTCCTGAACGTAAGAGATGATACTTGTGAGAAAAGTAAAAGAATGCGCTTGAGCTACACTGGAAATGGGCATATTAAAATAGACGAAAAGGAATTGACACAAGAAAATAGTTATAGAAATAATGATAGAAGTATTGTAATTTGGGCTTCGCTATTCGTGGATCTCTGCTTAATATCGCTTCACAGTGATCGAGATATGAAGACGTAGTATTATGTCATTGCATTACGTCTCGGTTACGTTCGCGTAACTTATTAGACCGATAAACTACATGACATTCGAGAGGGTGAATAAACGGTGTACTCCAATTAGATGTAGGTATGTTGATTTCTTTCAAATATCAGGACATACGCACCATTATTTCAAGAATCAGCGTTTCGTCAGTTTCGAAAAGTATACACCGAAGCGCTATGCACACTGTAGAGATGACTATTTTGTAAAATGTCAAAGGTAAATTTCAATAAGCGGTAAAAGTTTGTATTTCTCACGTTTCTGACACGTAATCACAGGATGTGTTGAAATACTTTCAATAAATCGTATTACATATTAGTTAAATTAACCATGTCATACATGAAAATCTGACAATACAAAAAACTCTTTAATGAAATATCACAGCCTAAATTGTAAAACATCTTGACAACAAATTGCCTTATGCTTTTAATGTGTTGAACAAGTGTAATGGAAATCACATACACTCACGTCGCAAAAGCGCTTGAAATCTCATCAAACATGGCAGTTTTCGCAAAACATATTTGTACGCCTACTGGTGTTTCGGGAATGTCACTATTAAAGTACCGACGTTTCTTGAAATCCGCGTCATACCGTAACATCTCACTGACAAAGGTAAATTATTTCAAAGGTTCCAACGTTGCTGGCTGAATACAATTACTATTTGGCAAATCGAATCACTGAAATCGGCTATATTGCGTATTGTTAGGCTCTACATTTGTCTGTAACACGCCCGCAAGAGTAACTGTAGTCTGAATCCATCGACCGTTGGCGCCATCTGGCGAACGTCGTTAACATTTCCTCAACGTGGATAGGCATTCACGCACAGCTGAACAGCTCGACTTTACATTGCAACAAACTCCGACATTTTGCGTAAATGAGCGCCTATTTTTTATTACACAATCATTCCCCTGACCAAATTGAAGTTACGTTGTCGTACTATTCAGCATATGAAACATTTTGTCTGTAAATCTGCGCTCCTCTAAATGTTGTCATTAAACTGTGTCGAACTGCACGACAGAGTGTACGTACGAGACGATCGCAAATAATTCTACGCCTGTAGCCGAAACTTTGCGGAAACAGCAACTTGATTCATGTAGATATTATGTAGAATCGAAACGATTGCTACATACATTGTACAAAACTCCTTCGAGAGAATATTTTGCGAAAATTCAACTAGTATAATTTCGAGCGGAGCCGTTACAAGATGGCGGGACGAATCGAATCTGTGCTACTATGGTTGTCTTTATCGGCCATTTTTTCACAGTAGATCGATGTGAATCGGTTCGTGTACAAGTGAATATGATCGAATAGTATTTCTCCCACAACTCAAGTGAAACACTTTCGAAAAGTTTCAGCGCAAAAACGAAATATTAATACATTAGTATCGAGCTTAGATGATCGAACACGGCAAAATTTAGTTTCAAGTGGAAAACTGAATGGAAACATATATTCCATCAGTAATGTAAACATACTGATAGAAAGAGTGACGTTTCTAGTTTGTAAAACCGTTGCGATGTCTATGTTTTATTACGACGACGATGCTATAATAAAGCATTTTCGCCGAACAAGTAGCACATCTTGGCGAAATCAGCGCAGCGAAGCTCGCCGCTCGAGCCGACTTTGCGCTGTTCTACTACCACGTCCGCGCGCCGGGTATAAAGCGAGCGGCGCTTCGATTGAATAGCATTCGCTTCTCGCTCGATAAACTCGAAGTCGCATTTCTCAACTCAGAACTTTGTCGTCGTCGTCGTCGCCGTCACCACCGTAGTCGTCATGTCTGCCCCTGTTGCTACACCGAAGAAGGTTGTTGCTACACCGAAGAAGGCTGCGTCTGCCAAGCCAAAAAAGCCGGCAGCACACCCGAAATACACCGAGATGATTGCCGCCGCCGTCGGCAGTCTGAAGGAGCGTGGTGGTTCTTCGCGACAGGCGATCCTGAAATATATCGTGAAGAACTTCAACGTCGGCAAAGACGAACGCGTCGTCAACCAGCACCTGAAGATGGCGCTGAGGGCCGGCGTGAAGAACGGTGCTCTGAAGCAATCGAAGGGCTCCGGCGCGTCGGGCAGTTTCCGTCTGGGTGACAAGGCGGCTCCGAAAAAGGTCGTCGCCAAGAAGCCGAAGGCGGCCGGCACCGCTGTGAAGAAGGTCGCGAAGAAGGCGAAGACGCCCAAGAAGGCCGCAAAGAAGGTGAAGACGCCCAAGAAAGCCGCAAAGAAGCCCAAGAGCCCCGCGAAAGCTAAGAAGCCGAAGACGGCCGTCAAAGCGAAGAAGCCCGCAGCAAAGAAGGCGAAGACACCAGTGAAGGCGAAGAAGGCAGCAGGAAAGCCGAAGAAGGCGGCAACAAAGAAGGCGTAAACTGCGGTGATCGTCCTTCCCCGTGTGCCTAAGACTGTCGATCTTTGTAAATACGACTATTTTTCGAACGTTACACGTAATTTATCGACGCTAGGAGCTAGTCTCCGAAGCGGTGTACATAGAACTATGACGCCGTCTGCTGCTACTTGTGGCGCCGCTTGTGTGCATGTAGTCGGCCGTCGCCCAGTCAACGCGTGTTTGTGTGCGTCTAAGCCACAGGCTTACTCGTCAATTTCATTGTGTGCTTGAGAATCACCCTTGTTGTGTATGTATCGTTGACAATATATTATATTTTTGTACTTGAAACCTGTGTTTGGTCTCATTCGCTACTTAGACGTTGTCGAACGAGCAATTGTCGGTGAAAGGAAATGATCAGACCCATTAGCCCCAAAAGACGTGCTCGTTTCAATTCACAGAAAGTCGCTTCGTTTTCTAGTAGTTGTGCGGCGTTTGATATATCACACGCACACCTAGGTCATAACAATTGCGTCCCCTTCCCTATTCTTCTTATAAACAAACGGTTATTTCTTGACGTCTTGGTTGCCATACAGTACACAGGCAGCACTATTTAGATTTCGAACGGCGGCTACATTAAGTGAGTCGAATCAAGTGTGCTCACGAATACAGAGGCAAGTAGCACAGATGATTCCTGAACGTAAGAGATGATACTTGTGAGAAAAGTAAAAGAATGCGCTTGAGCTACACTGGAAATGGGCATATTAAAATAGACGAAAAGGAATTGACACAAGAAAATAGTTATAGAAATAATGATAGAAGTATTGTAATTTGGGCTTCGCTATTCGTGGATCTCTGCTTAATATCGCTTCACAGTGATCGAGATATGAAGACGTAGTATTATGTCATTGCATTACGTCTCGGTTACGTTCGCGTAACTTATTAGACCGATAAACTACATGACATTCGAGAGGGTGAATAAACGGTGTACTCCAATTAGATGTAGGTATGTTGATTTCTTTCAAATATCAGGACATACGCACCATTATTTCAAGAATCAGCGTTTCGTCAGTTTCGAAAAGTATACACCGAAGCGCTATGCACACTGTAGAGATGACTATTTTGTAAAATGTCAAAGGTAAATTTCAATAAGCGGTAAAAGTTTGTATTTCTCACGTTTCTGACACGTAATCACAGGATGTGTTGAAATACTTTCAATAAATCGTATTACATATTAGTTAAATTAACCATGTCATACATGAAAATCTGACAATACAAAAAACTCTTTAATGAAATATCACAGCCTAAATTGTAAAACATCTTGACAACAAATTGCCTTATGCTTTTAATGTGTTGAACAAGTGTAATGGAAATCACATACACTCACGTCGCAAAAGCGCTTGAAATCTCATCAAACATGGCAGTTTTCGCAAAACATATTTGTACGCCTACTGGTGTTTCGGGAATGTCACTATTAAAGTACCGACGTTTCTTGAAATCCGCGTCATACCGTAACATCTCACTGACAAAGGTAAATTATTTCAAAGGTTCCAACGTTGCTGGCTGAATACAATTACTATTTGGCAAATCGAATCACTGAAATCGGCTATATTGCGTATTGTTAGGCTCTACATTTGTCTGTAACACGCCCGCAAGAGTAACTGTAGTCTGAATCCATCGACCGTTGGCGCCATCTGGCGAACGTCGTTAACATTTCCTCAACGTGGATAGGCATTCACGCACAGCTGAACAGCTCGACTTTACATTGCAACAAACTCCGACATTTTGCGTAAATGAGCGCCTATTTTTTATTACACAATCATTCCCCTGACCAAATTGAAGTTACGTTGTCGTACTATTCAGCATATGAAACATTTTGTCTGTAAATCTGCGCTCCTCTAAATGTTGTCATTAAACTGTGTCGAACTGCACGACAGAGTGTACGTACGAGACGATCGCAAATAATTCTACGCCTGTAGCCGAAACTTTGCGGAAACAGCAACTTGATTCATGTAGATATTATGTAGAATCGAAACGATTGCTACATACATTGTACAAAACTCCTTCGAGAGAATATTTTGCGAAAATTCAACTAGTATAATTTCGAGCGGAGCCGTTACAAGATGGCGGGACGAATCGAATCTGTGCTACTATGGTTGTCTTTATCGGCCATTTTTTCACAGTAGATCGATGTGAATCGGTTCGTGTACAAGTGAATATGATCGAATAGTATTTCTCCCACAACTCAAGTGAAACACTTTCGAAAAGTTTCAGCGCAAAAACGAAATATTAATACATTAGTATCGAGCTTAGATGATCGAACACGGCAAAATTTAGTTTCAAGTGGAAAACTGAATGGAAACATATATTCCATCAGTAATGTAAACATACTGATAGAAAGAGTGACGTTTCTAGTTTGTAAAACCGTTGCGATGTCTATGTTTTATTACGACGACGATGCTATAATAAAGCATTTTCGCCGAACAAGTAGCACATCTTGGCGAAATCAGCGCAGCGAAGCTCGCCGCTCGAGCCGACTTTGCGCTGTTCTACTACCACGTCCGCGCGCCGGGTATAAAGCGAGCCGCGCTTCGATTGAATAGCATTCGCTTCTCGCTCGATAAACTCGAAGTCGCATTTCTCAACTCAGAACTTTGTCGTCGTCGTCGTCGCCGTCACCACCGTAGTCGTCATGTCTGCCCCTGTTGCTACACCGAAGAAGGTTGTTGCTACACCGAAGAAGGCTGCGTCTGCCAAGCCAAAAAAGCCGGCAGCACACCCGAAATACACCGAGATGATTGCCGCCGCCGTCGGCAGTCTGAAGGAGCGTGGTGGTTCTTCGCGACAGGCGATCCTGAAATATATCGTGAAGAACTTCAACGTCGGCAAAGACGAACGCGTCGTCAACCAGCACCTGAAGATGGCGCTGAGGGCCGGCGTGAAGAACGGTGCTCTGAAGCAATCGAAGGGCTCCGGCGCGTCGGGCAGTTTCCGTCTGGGTGACAAGGCGGCTCCGAAAAAGGTCGTCGCCAAGAAGCCGAAGGCGGCCGGCACCGCTGTGAAGAAGGTCGCGAAGAAGGCGAAGACGCCCAAGAAGGCCGCAAAGAAGGTGAAGACGCCCAAGAAAGCCGCAAAGAAGCCCAAGAGCCCCGCGAAAGCTAAGAAGCCGAAGACGGCCGTCAAAGCGAAGAAGCCCGCAGCAAAGAAGGCGAAGACACCAGTGAAGGCGAAGAAGGCAGCAGGAAAGCCGAAGAAGGCGGCAACGAAGAAGGCGTAAACTGCGGTGATCGTCCTTCCCCGTGTGCCTAAGACTGTCGATCTTTGTAAATACGACTATTTTTCGAACGTTACACGTAATTTATCGACGCTAGGAGCTAGTCTCCGAAGCGGTGTACATAGAACTATGACGCCGTCTGCTGCTACTTGTGGCGCCGCTTGTGTGCATGTAGTCGGCCGTCGCCCAGTCAACGCGTGTTTGTGTGCGTCTAAGCCACAGGCTTACTCGTCAATTTCATTGTGTGCTTGAGAATCACCCTTGTTGTGTATGTATCGTTGACAATATATTATATTTTTGTACTTGAAACCTGTGTTTGGTCTCATTCGCTACTTAGACGTTGTCGAACGAGCAATTGTCGGTGAAAGGAAATGATCAGACCCATTAGCCCCAAAAGACGTGCTCGTTTCAATTCACAGAAAGTCGCTTCGTTTTCTAGTAGTTGTGCGGCGTTTGATATATCACACGCACACCTAGGTCATAACAATTGCGTCCCCTTCCCTATTCTTCTTATAAACAAACGGTTATTTCTTGACGTCTTGGTTGCCATACAGTACACAGGCAGCACTATTTAGATTTCGAACGGCGGCTACATTAAGTGAGTCGAATCAAGTGTGCTCACGAATACAGAGGCAAGTAGCACAGATGATTCCTGAACGTAAGAGATGATACTTGTGAGAAAAGTAAAAGAATGCGCTTGAGCTACACTGGAAATGGGCATATTAAAATAGACGAAAAGGAATTGACACAAGAAAATAGTTATAGAAATAATGATAGAAGTATTGTAATTTGGGCTTCGCTATTCGTGGATCTCTGCTTAATATCGCTTCACAGTGATCGAGATATGAAGACGTAGTATTATGTCATTGCATTACGTCTCGGTTACGTTCGCGTAACTTATTAGACCGATAAACTACATGACATTCGAGAGGGTGAATAAACGGTGTACTCCAATTAGATGTAGGTATGTTGATTTCTTTCAAATATCAGGACATACGCACCATTATTTCAAGAATCAGCGTTTCGTCAGTTTCGAAAAGTATACACCGAAGCGCTATGCACACTGTAGAGATGACTATTTTGTAAAATGTCAAAGGTAAATTTCAATAAGCGGTAAAAGTTTGTATTTCTCACGTTTCTGACACGTAATCACAGGATGTGTTGAAATACTTTCAATAAATCGTATTACATATTAGTTAAATTAACCATGTCATACATGAAAATCAGACAATACAAAAAACTCTTTAATGAAATATCACAGCCTAAATTGTAAAACATCTTGACAACAAATTGCCTTATGCTTTTAATGTGTTGAACAAGTGTAATGGAAATCACATACACTCACGTCGCAAAAGCGCTTGAAATCTCATCAAACATGGCAGTTTTCGCAAAACATATTTGTACGCCTACTGGTGTTTCGGGAATGTCACTATTAAAGTACCGACGTTTCTTGAAATCCGCGTCATACCGTAACATCTCACTGACAAAGGTAAATTATTTCAAAGGTTCCAACGTTGCTGGCTGAATACAATTACTATTTGGCAAATCGAATCACTGAAATCGGCTATATTGCGTATTGTAAGGCTCTACATTTGTCTGTAACACGCCCGCAAGAGTAACTGTAGTCTGAATCCATCGACCGTTGGCGCCATCTGGCGAACGTCGTTAACATTTCCTCAACGTGGATAGGCATTCACGCACAGCTGAACAGCTCGACTTTACATTGCAACAAACTCCGACATTTTGCGTAAATGAGCGCCTATTTTTTATTACACAATCATTCCCCTGACCAAATTGAAGTTACGTTGTCGTACTATTCAGCATATGAAACATTTTGTCTGTAAATCTGCGCTCCTCTAAATGTTGTCATTAAACTGTGTCGAACTGCACGACAGAGTGTACGTACGAGACGATCGCAAATAATTCTACGCCTGTAGCCGAAACTTTGCGGAAACAGCAACTTGATTCATGTAGATATTATGTAGAATCGAAACGATTGCTACATACATTGTACAAAACTCCTTCGAGAGAATATTTTGCGAAAATTCAACTAGTATAATTTCGAGCGGAGCCGTTACAAGATGGCGGGACGAATCGAATCTGTGCTACTATGGTTGTCTTTATCGGCCATTTTTTCACAGTAGATCGATGTGAATCGGTTCGTGTACAAGTGAATATGATCGAATAGTATTTCTCCCACAACTCAAGTGAAACACTTTCGAAAAGTTTCAGCGCAAAAACGAAATATTAATACATTAGTATCGAGCTTAGATGATCGAACACGGCAAAATTTAGTTTCAAGTGGAAAACTGAATGGAAACATATATTCCATCAGTAATGTAAACATACTGATAGAAAGAGTGACGTTTCTAGTTTGTAAAACCGTTGCGATGTCTATGTTTTATTACGACGACGATGCTATAATAAAGCATTTTCGCCGAACAAGTAGCACATCTTGGCGAAATCAGCGCATCGAAGCTCGCCGCTCGAGCCGACTTTGCGCTGTTCTACTACCACGTCCGCGCGCCGGGTATAAAGCGAGCGGCGCTTCGATTGAATAGCATTCGCTTCTCGCTCGATAAACTCGAAGTCGCATTTCTCAACTCAGAACTTTGTCGTCGTCGTCGTCGCCGTCACCACCGTAGTCGTCATGTCTGCCCCTGTTGCTACATCGAAGAAGGTTGTTGCTACACCGAAGAAGGCTGCGTCTGCCAAGCCAAAGAAGCCGGCAGCTCACCCGAAATACACCGAGATGATTGCCGCCGCCGTCGGCAGTCTGAAGGAGCGTGGTGGTTCGTCGCGACAGGCAATCCTGAAATATATCGTGAAGAACTTCAACGTCGGCAAAGACGAACGCGTCGTCAACCAGCATCTGAAGATGGCGCTGAGGGCCGGCGTGAAGAACGGTGCTCTGAAGCAATCGAAGGGCTCCGGCGCGACGGGCAGTTTCCGTCTGGGTGACAAGGCGTCTCCGAAAAAGGTCGTCGCCAAGAAGCCGAAGGCGGCCGGCACCGCTGTGAAGAAGGTCGCGAAGAAGGCGAAGACGCCCAAGAAGGCCGCAAAGAAGGTGAATACGCCCAAGAAAGCCACAAAGAAGCCCAAGAGCCCCGCGAAAGCTAAGAAGCCGAAGACGGTCGTCAAAGCGAAGAAGCCCGCAGCAAAGAAGGCGAAGACACCAGTGAAGGCGAAGAAGGCAGCAGGAAAGCCGAAGAAGGCGGCAACGAAGAAGGCGTAAACTGCGGTGATCGTCCTTCCCCGTGTGTCTAAGACTGTCGATCTTTGTAAATACGACTATTTTTCGAACGTTACACGTAATTTATCGACGCTAGGAGCTAGTCTCCGAAGCGGTGTACATAGAACTATGACGCCGTCTGCTGCTACTTGTGGCGCCGCTTGTGTGCATGTAGTCGGCCGTCGCCCAGTCAACGCGTGTTTGTGTGCGTCTAAGCCACAGGCTTACTCGTCAATTTCATTGTGTGCTTGAGAATCACCCTTGTTGTGTATGTATCGTTGACAATATATTATATTTTTGTACTTGAAACCTGTGTTTGGTCTCATTCGCTACTTAGACGTTGTCGAACGAGCAATTGTCGGTGAAAGGAAATGATCAGACCCATTAGCCCCAAAAGACGTGCTCGTTTCAATTCACAGAAAGTCGCTTCGTTTTCTAGTAGTTGTGCGGCGTTTGATATATCACACGCACACCTAGGTCATAACAATTGCGTCCCCTTCCCTATTCTTCTTATAAACAAACGGTTATTTCTTGACGTCTTGGTTGCCATACAGTACACAGGCAGCACTATTTAGATTTCGAACGGCGGCTACATTAAGTGAGTCGAATCAAGTGTGCTCACGAATACAGAGGCAAGTAGCACAGATGATTCCTGAACGTAAGAGATGATACTTGTGAGAAAAGTAAAAGAATGCGCTTGAGCTACACTGGAAATGGGCATATTAAAATAGACGAAAAGGAATTGACACAAGAAAATAGTTATAGAAATAATGATAGAAGTATTGTAATTTGGGCTTCGCTATTCGTGGATCTCTGCTTAATATCGCTTCACAGTGATCGAGATATGAAGACGTAGTATTATGTCATTGCATTACGTCTCGGTTACGTTCGCGTAACTTATTAGACCGATAAACTACATGACATTCGAGAGGGTGAATAAACGGTGTACTCCAATTAGATGTAGGTATGTTGATTTCTTTCAAATATCAGGACATACGCACCATTATTTCAAGAATCAGCGTTTCGTCAGTTTCGAAAAGTATACACCGAAGCGCTATGCACACTGTAGAGATGACTATTTTGTAAAATGTCAAAGGTAAATTTCAATAAGCGGTAAAAGTTTGTATTTCTCACGTTTCTGACACGTAATCACAGGATGTGTTGAAATACTTTCAATAAATCGTATTACATATTAGTTAAATTAACCATGTCATACATGAAAATCTGACAATACAAAAAACTCTTTAATGAAATATCACAGCCTAAATTGTAAAACATCTTGACAACAAATTGCCTTATGCTTTTAATGTGTTGAACAAGTGTAATGGAAATCACATACACTCACGTCGCAAAAGCGCTTGAAATCTCATCAAACATGGCAGTTTTCGCAAAACATATTTGTACGCCTACTGGTGTTTCGGGAATGTCACTATTAAAGTACCGACGTTTCTTGAAATCCGCGTCATACCGTAACATCTCACTGACAAAGGTAAATTATTTCAAAGGTTCCAACGTTGCTGGCTGAATACAATTACTATTTGGCAAATCGAATCACTGAAATCGGCTATATTGCGTATTGTTAGGCTCTACATTTGTCTGTAACACGCCCGCAAGAGTAACTGTAGTCTGAATCCATCGACCGTTGGCGCCATCTGGCGAACGTCGTTAACATTTCCTCAACGTGGATAGGCATTCACGCACAGCTGAACAGCTCGACTTTACATTGCAACAAACTCCGACATTTTGCGTAAATGAGCGCCTATTTTTTATTACACAATCATTCCCCTGACCAAATTGAAGTTACGTTGTCGTACTATTCAGCATATGAAACATTTTGTCTGTAAATCTGCGCTCCTCTAAATGTTGTCATTAAACTGTGTCGAACTGCACGACAGAGTGTACGTACGAGACGATCGCAAATAATTCTACGCCTGTAGCCGAAACTTTGCGGAAACAGCAACTTGATTCATGTAGATATTATGTAGAATCGAAACGATTGCTACATACATTGTACAAAACTCCTTCGAGAGAATATTTTGCGAAAATTCAACTAGTATAATTTCGAGCGGAGCCGTTACAAGATGGCGGGACGAATCGAATCTGTGCTACTATGGTTGTCTTTATCGGCCATTTTTTCACAGTAGATCGATGTGAATCGGTTCGTGTACAAGTGAATATGATCGAATAGTATTTCTCCCACAACTCAAGTGAAACACTTTCGAAAAGTTTCAGCGCAAAAACGAAATATTAATACATTAGTATCGAGCTTAGATGATCGAACACGGCAAAATTTAGTTTCAAGTGGAAAACTGAATGGAAACATATATTCCATCAGTAATGTAAACATACTGATAGAAAGAGTGACGTTTCTAGTTTGTAAAACCGTTGCGATGTCTATGTTTTATTACGACGACGATGCTATAATAAAGCATTTTCGCCGAACAAGTAGCACATCTTGGCGAAATCAGCGCAGCGAAGCTCGCCGCTCGAGCCGACTTTGCGCTGTTCTACTACCACGTCCGCGCGCCGGGTATAAAGCGAGCGGCGCTTCGATTGAATAGCATTCGCTTCTCGCTCGATAAACTCGAAGTCGCATTTCTCAACTCAGAACTTTGTCGTCGTCGTCGTCGCCGTCACCACCGTAGTCGTCATGTCTGCCCCTGTTGCTACATCGAAGAAGGTTGTTGCTACACCGAAGAAGGCTGCGTCTGCCAAGCCAAAGAAGCCGGCAGCTCACCCGAAATACACCGAGATGATTGCCGCCGCCGTCGGCAGTCTGAAGGAGCGTGGTGGTTCGTCGCGACAGGCAATCCTGAAATATATCGTGAAGAACTTCAACGTCGGCAAAGACGAACGCGTCGTCAACCAGCATCTGAAGATGGCGCTGAGGGCCGGCGTGAAGAACGGTGCTCTGAAGCAATCGAAGGGCTCCGGCGCGACGGGCAGTTTCCGTCTGGGTGACAAGGCGGCTCCGAAAAAGGTCGTCGCCAAGAAGCCGAAGGCGGCCGGCACCGCTGTGAAGAAGGTCGCGAAGAAGGCGAAGACGCCCAAGAAGGCCGCAAAGAAGGTGAATACGCCCAAGAAAGCCACAAAGAAGCCCAAGAGCCCCGCGAAAGCTAAGAAGCCGAAGACGGTCGTCAAAGCGAAGAAGCCCGCAGCAAAGAAGGCGAAGACACCAGTGAAGGCGAAGAAGGCAGCAGGAAAGCCGAAGAAGGCGGCAACGAAGAAGGCGTAAACTGCGGTGATCGTCCTTCCCCGTGTGTCTAAGACTGTCGATCTTTGTAAATACGACTATTTTTCGAACGTTACACGTAATTTATCGACGCTAGGAGCTAGTCTCCGAAGCGGTGTACATAGAACTATGACGCCGTCTGCTGCTACTTGTGGCGCCGCTTGTGTGCATGTAGTCGGCCGTCGCCCAGTCAACGCGTGTTTGTGTGCGTCTAAGCCACAGGCTTACTCGTCAATTTCATTGTGTGCTAGAGAATCACCCTTGTTGTGTATGTATCGTTGACAATATATTATATTTTTGTACTTGAAACCTGTGTTTGGTCTCATTCGCTACTTAGACGTTGTCGAACGAGCAATTGTCGGTGAAAGGAAATGATCAGACCCATGAGCCCCAAAAGACGTGCTCGTTTCAATTCACCGATAGTCGCTTCGTTTTCTAGTAGATGTCGTGCGGCGTTTGATATATCACACGCACACCTAGGTCATAACAATTGCGTCCCCTTCCCTATTCTTCTTATAAACAAACGGTTACTTCTTGACGTCTTGGTTGCCATACAGTACACAGGCAGCACTATTTAGATTTCGAACGGCGGCTACATTAAGTGAGTCGAATCAAGTGTGCTCACGAATACAGAGGCAAGTAGCACAGATGATTCCTGAACGTAAGAGATGATACTTGTGAGAAAAGTAAAAGAATGCGCTTGAGCTACACTGGAAATGGGCATATTAAAATAGACGAAAAGGAATTGACACAAGAAAATAGTTATAGAAATAATGATAGAAGTATTGTAATTTGGGCTTCGCTATTCGTGGATCTCTGCTTAATATCGCTTCACAGTGATCGAGATATGAAGACGTAGTATTATGTCATTGCATTACGTCTCGGTTACGTTCGCGTAACTTATTAGACCGATAAACTACATGACATTCGAGAGGGTGAATAAACGGTGTACTCCAATTAGATGTAGGTATGTTGATTTCTTTCAAATATCAGGACATACGCACCATTATTTCAAGAATCAGCGTTTCGTCAGTTTCGAAAAGTATACACCGAAGCGCTATGCACACTGTAGAGATGACTATTTTGTAAAATGTCAAAGGTAAATTTCAATAAGCGGTAAAAGTTTGTATTTCTCACGTTTCTGACACGTAATCACAGGATGTGTTGAAATACTTTCAATAAATCGTATTACATATTAGTTAAATTATCCGTGTCATACATGAAAATCAGACAATACACAAAACTCTTTAATGAAATTTCACAGCCTAAATTGTAAAACATCTTGACAACAAATTGCCTTATGCTTTTAATGTGTTGAACAAGTGTAATGGAAATCACATACACTCACGTCGCAAACGCGCTTGAAATCTCATCAAACATGGCAGTTTTCGCAAAACATATTTGTACGCCTACTGGTGTTTCGGGAATGTCACTATTAAAGTACCGACGTTTCTTGAAATCCGCGTCATACCGTAACATCTCACTGACAAAGGTAAATTATTTCAAAGGTTCCAACGTTGCTGGCTGAATACAATTACTATTTGGCAAATCGAATCACTGAAATCGGCTATATTGCGTATTGTTAGGCTCTACATTTGTCTGTAGCACGCCCGCAAGAGTAACTGTAGTCTGAATCCATCGACCGTTGGCGCCATCTGGCGAACGTCGTTAACATTTCCTCAACGTGGATGGGCATTCACGCACAGCTGAACAGCTCGACTTTACATTGCAACAAACTCCGACATTTTGCGTAAATGAGCGCCTATTTTTTATTACACAATCATTCCCCTGACCAAATTGAAGTTACGTTGTCGTACTATTCAGCATATGAAACATTTTGTCTGTAAATCTGCGCTCCTCTAAATGTTGTCATTAAACTGTGTCGAACTGCACGACAGAGTGTACGTACGAGACGATCGCAAATAATTCTTCGCCTGTAGCCGAAACTGTGCGGAAACAGCATCTTGATGCATGTAGATAATATGTAGAATCGAAACGATTGCTACATACATTGTACAAAACTCTTTCGAGAGAATATTTTGCGAAAATTCAACTAGTATAATTTCGAGCGGAGCCGTTACAAGATGGCGAGACGAATCGAATCTGTGCTACTATGGTTGTCTTTATCGGCCATTTTTTCACAGTAGATCGATGTGAATCGGTTCGTGTACAAGTGAATATGATCGAATAGTATTTCTCCCACAACTCAAGTGAAACACTTTCGAAAAGTTTCAGCGCAAAAACGAAATATTAATACATTAGTATCGAGCTTAGATGATCGAACACGGCAAAATTTAGTTTCAAGTGGAAAACTGAATGGAAACATATATTCCATCAGTAATGTAAACATACTGATAGAAAGAGTGACGTTTTTAGTTTGTAAAACCGTTGCGATGTCTATGTTTTATTACGACGACGATGCTATAATAAAGCATTTTCGCCGAACAAGTAGCACATCTTGGCGAAATCAGCGCAGCGAAGCTCGCCGCTCGAGCCGACTTTGCGCTGTTCTACTACCACGTCCGCGCGCCGGGTATAAAGCGAGCGGCGCTTCGATTGAATAGCATTCGCTTCTCGCTCGATAAACTCGAAGTCGCACTTCTCAACTCAGAACTTTTTCGTCGTCGTCGTCGCCGTCACCACCGTAGTCGTCATGTCTGCCCCTGTTGCTACACCGAAGAAGGCTGCGTCTGCCAAGCCAAAGAAGCCGGTAGCTCACCCGAAATACACCGAGATGATTGCCGCCGCTATCGGCAGTCTGAAGGAGCGTGGTGGTTCGTCGCGACAGGCAATCCTGAAATATATCGTGAAGAACTTCAACGTCGGCAAAGACGAACGCGTCGTCAACCAGCACCTGAAGATGGCGCTGAGGGCCGGCGTGAAGAACGGTGCTCTGAAGCAATCGAAGGGCTCCGGCGCGACGGGCAGTTTCCGTCTGGGTGACAAGGCGGCTCCGAAAAAGTTCGTCGCCAAGAAGCCGAAGGCGGCCGGCACCGCTGTGAAGAAGGTCGCGAAGAAGGCGAAGACGCCCAAGAAGGCCGCAAAGAAGGTGAATACGCCCAAGAAAGCCACAAAGAAGCCCAAGAGCCCCGCGAAAGCTAAGAAGCCGAAGACGGTCGTCAAAGCGAAGAAGCCCGCAGCAAAGAAGGCGAAGACACCAGTGAAGGCGAAGAAGGCAGCAGGAAAGCCGAAGAAGGCGGCAACGAAGAAGGCGTAAACTGCGGTGATCGTCCTTCCCCGTGTGTCTAAGACTGTCGATCTTTGTAAATACGACTATTTTTCGAACGTTACACGTAATTTATCGACGCTAGGAGCTAGTCTCCGAAGCGGTGTACATAGAACTATGACGCCGTCTGCTGCTACTTGTGGCGCCGCTTGTGTGCATGTAGTCGGCCGTCGCCCAGTCTACGCGTGTTTGTGTGCGTCTAAGCCACAGGCTTACTCGTCAATTTCATTGTGTGCTTGAGAATCACCCTTGTTGTGTATGTATCGTTGACAATATATTATATTTTTGTACTTGAAACCTGTGTTTGGTCTCATTCGCTACTTAGACGTTGTCGAACGAGCAATTGTCGGTGAAAGGAAATGATCAGACCCATGAGCCCCAAAAGACGTGCTCGTTTCAATTCACCGATAGTCGCTTCGTTTTCTAGTAGATGTCGTGCGGCGTTTGATATATCACACGCACACCTAGGTCATAACAATTGCGTCCCCTTCCCTATTCTTCTTATAAACAACCGGTTACTTCTTGACGTCTTGGTTGCCATACAGTACACAGGCAGCACTATTTAGATTTCGAACGGCGGCTACATTAAGTGAGTCGAATCAAGTGTGCTCACGAATACAGAGGCAAGTAGCACAGATGATTCCTGAACGTAAGAGATGATACTTGTGAGAAAAGTAAAAGAATGCGCTTGAGCTACACTGGAAATGGGCATATTAAAATAGACGAAAAGGAATTGACACAAGAAAATAGTTATAGAAATAATGATAGAAGTATTGTAATTTGGGCTTCGCTATTCGTGGATCTCTGCTTAATATCGCTTCACAGTGATCGAGATATGAAGACGTAGTATTAT
Source organism: Lamellibrachia columna (assembly GCA_963662155.1). Lineage (NCBI taxonomy): Eukaryota > Metazoa > Annelida > Polychaeta > Sabellida > Siboglinidae > Lamellibrachia > Lamellibrachia columna. The sequence continues at coordinate 38,177,505 of OY759274.1, forward strand.
GTCATTGCATTACGTCTCGGTTACGTTCGCGTAACTTATTAGACCGATAAACTACATGACATTCGAGAGGGTGAATAAACGGTGTACTCCAATTAGATGTAGGTATGTTGATTTCTTTCAAATATCAGGACATACGCACCATTATTTCAAGAATCAGCGTTTCGTCAGTTTCGAAAAGTATACACCGAAGCGCTATGCACACTGTAGAGATGACTATTTTGTAAAATGTCAAAGGTAAATTTCAATAAGCGGTAAAAGTTTGTATTTCTCACGTTTCTGACACGTAATCACAGGATGTGTTGAAATACTTTCAATAAATCGTATTACATATTAGTTAAATTATCCGTGTCATACATGAAAATCAGACAATACACAAAACTCTTTAATGAAATTTCACAGCCTAAATTGTAAAACATCTTGACAACAAATTGCCTTATGCTTTTAATGTGTTGAACAAGTGTAATGGAAATCACATACACTCACGTCGCAAACGCGCTTGAAATCTCATCAAACATGGCAGTTTTCGCAAAACATATTTGTACGCCTACTGGTGTTTCGGGAATGTCACTATTAAAGTACCGACGTTTCTTGAAATCCGCGTCATACCGTAACATCTCACTGACAAAGGTAAATTATTTCAAAGGTTCCAACGTTGCTGGCTGAATACAATTACTATTTGGCAAATCGAATCACTGAAATCGGCTATATTGCGTATTGTTAGGCTCTACATTTGTCTGTAGCACGCCCGCAAGAGTAACTGTAGTCTGAATCCATCGACCGTTGGCGCCATCTGGCGAACGTCGTTAACATTTCCTCAACGTGGATGGGCATTCACGCACAGCTGAACAGCTCGACTTTACATTGCAACAAACTCCGACATTTTGCGTAAATGAGCGCCTATTTTTTATTACACAATCATTCCCCTGACCAAATTGAAGTTACGTTGTCGTACTATTCAGCATATGAAACATTTTGTCTGTAAATCTGCGCTCCTCTAAATGTTGTCATTAAACTGTGTCGAACTGCACGACAGAGTGTACGTACGAGACGATCGCAAATAATTCTTCGCCTGTAGCCGAAACTGTGCGGAAACAGCATCTTGATGCATGTAGATAATATGTAGAATCGAAACGATTGCTACATACATTGTACAAAACTCTTTCGAGAGAATATTTTGCGAAAATTCAACTAGTATAATTTCGAGCGGAGCCGTTACAAGATGGCGAGACGAATCGAATCTGTGCTACTATGGTTGTCTTTATCGGCCATTTTTTCACAGTAGATCGATGTGAATCGGTTCGTGTACAAGTGAATATGATCGAATAGTATTTCTCCCACAACTCAAGTGAAACACTTTCGAAAAGTTTCAGCGCAAAAACGAAATATTAATACATTAGTATCGAGCTTAGATGATCGAACACGGCAAAATTTAGTTTCAAGTGGAAAACTGAATGGAAACATATATTCCATCAGTAATGTAAACATACTGATAGAAAGAGTGACGTTTTTAGTTTGTAAAACCGTTGCGATGTCTATGTTTTATTACGACGACGATGCTATAATAAAGCATTTTCGCCGAACAAGTAGCACATCTTGGCGAAATCAGCGCAGCGAAGCTCGCCGCTCGAGCCGACTTTGCGCTGTTCTACTACCACGTCCGCGCGCCGGGTATAAAGCGAGCGGCGCTTCGATTGAATAGCATTCGCTTCTCGCTCGATAAACTCGAAGTCGCACTTCTCAACTCAGAACTTTTTCGTCGTCGTCGTCGCCGTCACCACCGTAGTCGTCATGTCTGCCCCTGTTGCTACACCGAAGAAGGCTGCGTCTGCCAAGCCAAAGAAGCCGGTAGCTCACCCGAAATACACCGAGATGATTGCCGCCGCTATCGGCAGTCTGAAGGAGCGTGGTGGTTCGTCGCGACAGGCAATCCTGAAATATATCGTGAAGAACTTCAACGTCGGCAAAGACGAACGCGTCGTCAACCAGCACCTGAAGATGGCGCTGAGGGCCGGCGTGAAGAACGGTGCTCTGAAGCAATCGAAGGGCTCCGGCGCGACGGGCAGTTTCCGTCTGGGTGACAAGGCGGCTCCGAAAAAGTTCGTCGCCAAGAAGCCGAAGGCGGCCGGCACCGCTGTGAAGAAGGTCGCGAAGAAGGCGAAGACGCCCAAGAAGGCCGCAAAGAAGGTGAATACGCCCAAGAAAGCCACAAAGAAGCCCAAGAGCCCCGCGAAAGCTAAGAAGCCGAAGACGGTCGTCAAAGCGAAGAAGCCCGCAGCAAAGAAGGCGAAGACACCAGTGAAGGCGAAGAAGGCAGCAGGAAAGCCGAAGAAGGCGGCAACGAAGAAGGCGTAAACTGCGGTGATCGTCCTTCCCCGTGTGTCTAAGACTGTCGATCTTTGTAAATACGACTATTTTTCGAACGTTACACGTAATTTATCGACGCTAGGAGCTAGTCTCCGAAGCGGTGTACATAGAACTATGACGCCGTCTGCTGCTACTTGTGGCGCCGCTTGTGTGCATGTAGTCGGCCGTCGCCCAGTCTACGCGTGTTTGTGTGCGTCTAAGCCACAGGCTTACTCGTCAATTTCATTGTGTGCTTGAGAATCACCCTTGTTGTGTATGTATCGTTGACAATATATTATATTTTTGTACTTGAAACCTGTGTTTGGTCTCATTCGCTACTTAGACGTTGTCGAACGAGCAATTGTCGGTGAAAGGAAATGATCAGACCCATGAGCCCCAAAAGACGTGCTCGTTTCAATTCACCGATAGTCGCTTCGTTTTCTAGTAGATGTCGTGCGGCGTTTGATATATCACACGCACACCTAGGTCATAACAATTGCGTCCCCTTCCCTATTCTTCTTATAAACAACCGGTTACTTCTTGACGTCTTGGTTGCCATACAGTACACAGGCAGCACTATTTAGATTTCGAACGGCGGCTACATTAAGTGAGTCGAATCAAGTGTGCTCACGAATACAGAGGCAAGTAGCACAGATGATTCCTGAACGTAAGAGATGATACTTGTGAGAAAAGTAAAACAATGCGCTTGAGCTACACTGGAAATGGGCATATTAAAATAGACGAAAATGAATTGACAAAAGAAAATAGTTATAGAAATAATGATAGAAGTATTGTAATTTGGGCTTCGCTATTCGTGGATCTCTGGTTAATATCGCTTCACAGTGATCGATATATGAAGACGTAGTATTATGTCATTGCATTACGTCTCGGTTACGTTCGCGTAACTTATTAGACCGATAAACTACATGACATTCGAGAGGGTGAATAAACGGTGTACTCCAATTAGATGTAGGTATGTTGATTTCTTTCAAATATCAGGACATACGCACCATTATTTCAAGAATCAGCGTTTCGTCAGTTTCGAAAAGTATACACCGAAGCGCTATGCACACTGTAGAGATGACTATTTTGTAAAATGTCAAAGGTAAATTTCAATAAGCGGTAAAAGTTTGTATTTCTCACGTTTCTGACACGTAATCACAGGATGTGTTGAAATACTTTCAATAAATCGTATTACATATTAGTTAAATTATCCATGTCATACATGAAAATCAGACAATACAAAAAACTCTTTAATGAAATATCACAGCCTAAATTGTAAAACATCTTTACAACAAATTGCCTTATGCTTTTAATGTGTTGAACAAGTGTAATGGAAATCACAAACACTCACGTCGCAAACGCGCTTGAAATCTCATAAAACATGGCAGTTTTCGCAAAACATATTTGTACGCCTACTGGTGTTTCGGGAATGTCACTATTAAAGTACCGACGTTTCTTGAAATCCGCGTCATACCGTAACATCTCACTGACAAAGGTAAATTATTTCAAAGGTTCCAACGTTGCTGGCTGAATACAATTACTATTTGGCAAATCGAATCACTGAAATCGGCTATATTGCGTATTGTTAGGCTCTACATTTGTCTGTAGCACGCCCGCAAGAGTAACTGTAGTCTGAATCCATCGACCGTTGGCGCCATCTGGCGAACGTCGTTAACATTTCCTCAACGTGGATAGGCATTCACGCACAGCTGAACAGCTCGACTTTACATTGCAACAAACTCCGACATTTTGCGTAAATGAGCGCCTATTTTTTATTACACAATCATTCCCCTGACCAAATTGAAGTTACGTTGTCGTACTATTCAGCATATGAAACATTTTGTCTGTAAATCTGCGCTCCTCTAAATGTTGTCATTAAACTGTGTCGAACTGCACGACAGAGTGTACGTACGAGACGATCGCAAATAATTCTTCGCCTGTAGCCGAAACTGTGCGGAAACAGCATCTTGATGCATGTAGATAATATGTAGAATCGAAACGATTGCTACATACATTGTACAAAACTCTTTCGAGAGAATATTTTGCGAAAATTCAACTAGTATAATTTCGAGCGGAGCCGTTACAAGATGGCGAGACGAATCGAATCTGTGCTACTATGGTTGTCTTTATCGGCCATTTTTTCACAGTAGATCGATGTGAATCGGTTCGTGTACAAGTGAATATGATCGAATAGTATTTCTCCCACAACTCAAGTGAAACACTTTCGAAAAGTTTCAGCGCAAAAACGAAATATTAATACATTAGTATCGAGCTTAGATGATCGAACACGGCAAAATTTAGTTTCAAGTGGAAAACTGAATGGAAACATATATTCCATCAGTAATGTAAACATACTGATAGAAAGAGTGACGTTTTTAGTTTGTAAAACCGTTGCGATGTCTATGTTTTATTACGACGACGATGCTATAATAAAGCATTTTCGCCGAACAAGTAGTACATCTTGGCGAAATCAGCGCAGCGAAGCTCGCCGCTCGAGCCGACTTTGCGCTGTTCTACTACCACGTCCGCGCGCCGGGTATAAAGCGAGCGGCGCTTCGATTGAATAGCATTCGCTTCTCGCTCGATAAACTCGAAGTCGCACTTCTCAACTCAGAACTTTTTCGTCGTCGTCGTCGCCGTCACCACCGTAGTCGTCATGTCTGCCCCTGTTGCTACACCGAAGAAGGCTGCGTCTGCCAAGCCAAAGAAGCCGGTAGCTCACCCGAAATACACCGAGATGATTGCCGCCGCTATCGGCAGTCTGAAGGAGCGTGGTGGTTCGTCGCGACAGGCAATCCTGAAATATATCGTGAAGAACTTCAACGTCGGCAAAGACGAACGCGTCGTCAACCAGCACCTGAAGATGGCGCTGAGGGCCGGCGTGAAGAACGGTGCTCTGAAGCAATCGAAGGGCTCCGGCGCGACGGGCAGTTTCCGTCTGGGTGACAAGGCGGCTCCGAAAAAGTTCGTCGCCAAGAAGCCGAAGGCGGCCGGCACCGCTGTGAAGAAGGTCGCGAAGAAGGCGAAGACGCCCAAGAAGGCCGCAAAGAAGGTGAATACGCCCAAGAAAGCCACAAAGAAGCCCAAGAGCCCCGCGAAAGCTAAGAAGCCGAAGACGGTCGTCAAAGCGAAGAAGCCCGCAGCAAAGAAGGCGAAGACACCAGTGAAGGCGAAGAAGGCAGCAGGAAAGCCGAAGAAGGCGGCAACGAAGAAGGCGTAAACTGCGGTGATCGTCCTTCCCCGTGTGTCTAAGACTGTCGATCTTTGTAAATACGACTATTTTTCGAACGTTACACGTAATTTATCGACGCTAGGAGCTAGTCTCCGAAGCGGTGTACATAGAACTATGACGCCGTCTGCTGCTACTTGTGGCGCCGCTTGTGTGCATGTAGTCGGCCGTCGCCCAGTCTACGCGTGTTTGTGTGCGTCTAAGCCACAGGCTTACTCGTCAATTTCATTGTGTGCTTGAGAATCACCCTTGTTGTGTATGTATCGTTGACAATATATTATATTTTTGTACTTGAAACCTGTGTTTGGTCTCATTCGCTACTTAGACGTTGTCGAACGAGCAATTGTCGGTGAAAGGAAATGATCAGACCCATGAGCCCCAAAAGACGTGCTCGTTTCAATTCACCGATAGTCGCTTCGTTTTCTAGTAGATGTCGTGCGGCGTTTGATATATCACACGCACACCTAGGTCATAACAATTGCGTCCCCTTCCCTATTCTTCTTATAAACAACCGGTTACTTCTTGACGTCTTGGTTGCCATACAGTACACAGGCAGCACTATTTAGATTTCGAACGGCGGCTACATTAAGTGAGTCGAATCAAGTGTGCTCACGAATACAGAGGCAAGTAGCACAGATGATTCCTGAACGTAAGAGATGATACTTGTGAGAAAAGTAAAACAATGCGCTTGAGCTACACTGGAAATGGGCATATTAAAATAGACGAAAATGAATTGACAAAAGAAAATAGTTATAGAAATAATGATAGAAGTATTGTAATTTGGGCTTCGCTATTCGTGGATCTCTGGTTAATATCGCTTCACAGTGATCGATATATGAAGACGTAGTATTATGTCATTGCATTACGTCTCGGTTACGTTCGCGTAACTTATTAGACCGATAAACTACATGACATTCGAGAGGGTGAATAAACGGTGTACTCCAATTAGATGTAGGTATGTTGATTTCTTTCAAATATCAGGACATACGCACCATTATTTCAAGAATCAGCGTTTCGTCAGTTTCGAAAAGTATACACCGAAGCGCTATGCACACTGTAGAGATGACTATTTTGTAAAATGTCAAAGGTAAATTTCAATAAGCGGTAAAAGTTTGTATTTCTCACGTTTCTGACACGTAATCACAGGATGTGTTGAAATACTTTCAATAAATCGTATTACATATTAGTTAAATTATCCATGTCATACATGAAAATCAGACAATACAAAAAACTCTTTAATGAAATATCACAGCCTAAATTGTAAAACATCTTGACAACAAATTGCCTTATGCTTTTAATGTGTTGAACAAGTGTAATGGAAATCACAAACACTCACGTCGCAAACGCGCTTGAAATCTCATAAAACATGGCAGTTTTCGCAAAACATATTTGTACGCCTACTGGTGTTTCGGGAATGTCACTATTAAAGTACCGACGTTTCTTGAAATCCGCGTCATACCGTAACATCTCACTGACAAAGGTAAATTATTTCAAAGGTTCCAACGTTGCTGGCTGAATACAATTACTATTTGGCAAATCGAATCACTGAAATCGGCTATATTGCGTATTGTTAGGCTCTACATTTGTCTGTAGCACGCCCGCAAGAGTAACTGTAGTCTGAATCCATCGACCGTTGGCGCCATCTGGCGAACGTCGTTAACATTTCCTCAACGTGGATAGGCATTCACGCACAGCTGAACAGCTCGACTTTACATTGCAACAAACTCCGACATTTTGCGTAAATGAGCGCCTATTTTTTATTACACAATCATTCCCCTGACCAAATTGAAGTTACGTTGTCGTACTATTCAGCATATGAAACATTTTGTCTGTAAATCTGCGCTCCTCTAAATGTTGTCATTAAACTGTGTCGAACTGCACGACAGAGTGTACGTACGAGACGATCGCAAATAATTCTTCGCCTGTAGCCGAAACTGTGCGGAAACAGCATCTTGATGCATGTAGATAATATGTAGAATCGAAACGATTGCTACATACATTGTACAAAACTCTTTCGAGAGAATATTTTGCGAAAATTCAACTAGTATAATTTCGAGCGGAGCCGTTACAAGATGGCGAGACGAATCGAATCTGTGCTACTATGGTTGTCTTTATCGGCCATTTTTTCACAGTAGATCGATGTGAATCGGTTCGTGTACAAGTGAATATGATCGAATAGTATTTCTCCCACAACTCAAGTGAAACACTTTCGAAAAGTTTCAGCGCAAAAACGAAATATTAATACATTAGTATCGAGCTTAGATGATCGAACACGGCAAAATTTAGTTTCAAGTGGAAAACTGAATGGAAACATATATTCCATCAGTAATGTAAACATACTGATAGAAAGAGTGACGTTTTTAGTTTGTAAAACCGTTGCGATGTCTATGTTTTATTACGACGACGATGCTATAATAAAGCATTTTCGCCGAACAAGTAGTACATCTTGGCGAAATCAGCGCAGCGAAGCTCGCCGCTCGAGCCGACTTTGCGCTGTTCTACTACCACGTCCGCGCGCCGGGTATAAAGCGAGCGGCGCTTCGATTGAATAGCATTCGCTTCTCGCTCGATAAACTCGAAGTCGCACTTCTCAACTCAGAACTTTTTCGTCGTCGTCGTCGCCGTCACCACCGTAGTCGTCATGTCTGCCCCTGTTGCTACACCGAAGAAGGCTGCGTCTGCCAAGCCAAAGAAGCCGGTAGCTCACCCGAAATACACCGAGATGATTGCCGCCGCTATCGGCAGTCTGAAGGAGCGTGGTGGTTCGTCGCGACAGGCAATCCTGAAATATATCGTGAAGAACTTCAACGTCGGCAAAGACGAACGCGTCGTCAACCAGCACCTGAAGATGGCGCTGAGGGCCGGCGTGAAGAACGGTGCTCTGAAGCAATCGAAGGGCTCCGGCGCGACGGGCAGTTTCCGTCTGGGTGACAAGGCGGCTCCGAAAAAGTTCGTCGCCAAGAAGCCGAAGGCGGCCGGCACCGCTGTGAAGAAGGTCGCGAAGAAGGCGAAGACGCCCAAGAAGGCCGCAAAGAAGGTGAATACGCCCAAGAAAGCCACAAAGAAGCCCAAGAGCCCCGCGAAAGCTAAGAAGCCGAAGACGGTCGTCAAAGCGAAGAAGCCCGCAGCAAAGAAGGCGAAGACACCAGTGAAGGCGAAGAAGGCAGCAGGAAAGCCGAAGAAGGCGGCAACGAAGAAGGCGTAAACTGCGGTGATCGTCCTTCCCCGTGTGTCTAAGACTGTCGATCTTTGTAAATACGACTATTTTTCGAACGTTACACGTAATTTATCGACGCTAGGAGCTAGTCTCCGAAGCGGTGTACATAGAACTATGACGCCGTCTGCTGCTACTTGTGGCGCCGCTTGTGTGCATGTAGTCGGCCGTCGCCCAGTCTACGCGTGTTTGTGTGCGTCTAAGCCACAGGCTTACTCGTCAATTTCATTGTGTGCTTGAGAATCACCCTTGTTGTGTATGTTTCGTTGACAATATATTATATTTTTGTACTTGAAACCTGTGTTTGGTCTCATTCGCTACTTAGACGTTGTCGAACGAGCAATTGTCGGTGAAAGGAAATGATCAGACCCATGAGCCCCAAAAGACGTGCTCGTTTCAATTCACCGATAGTCGCTTCGTTTTCTAGTAGATGTCGTGCGGCGTTTGATATATCACACGCACACCTAGGTCATAACAATTGCGTCCCCTTCCCTATTCTTCTTATAAACAACCGGTTACTTCTTGACGTCTTGGTTGCCATACAGTACACAGGCAGCACTATTTAGATTTCGAACGGCGGCTACATTAAGTGAGTCGAATCAAGTGTGCTCACGAATACAGAGGCAAGTAGCACAGATGATTCCTGAACGTAAGAGATGATACTTGTGAGAAAAGTAAAACAATGCGCTTGAGCTACACTGGAAATGGGCATATTAAAATAGACGAAAAGGAATTGACAAAAGAAAATAGTTATAGAAATAATGATAGAAGTATTGTAATTTGGGCTTCGCTATTCGTGGATCTCTGGTTAATATCGCTTCACAGTGATCGATATATGAAGACGTAGTATTATGTCATTGCATTACGTCTCGGTTACGTTCGCGTAACTTATTAGACCGATAAACTACATGACATTCGAGAGGGTGAATAAACGGTGTACTCCAATTAGATGTAGGTATGTTGATTTCTTTCAAATATCAGGACATACGCACCATTATTTCAAGAATCAGCGTTTCGTCAGTTTCGAAAAGTATACACCGAAGCGCTATGCACACTGTAGAGATGACTATTTTGTAAAATGTCAAAGGTAAATTTCAATAAGCGGTAAAAGTTTGTATTTCTCACGTTTCTGACACGTAATCACAGGATGTGTTGAAATACTTTCAATAAATCGTATTACATATTAGTTAAATTATCCATGTCATACATGAAAATCAGACAATACAAAAAACTCTTTAATGAAATATCACAGCCTAAATTGTAAAACATCTTTACAACAAATTGCCTTATGCTTTTAATGTGTTGAACAAGTGTAATGGAAATCACAAACACTCACGTCGCAAACGCGCTTGAAATCTCATAAAACATGGCAGTTTTCGCAAAACATATTTGTACGCCTACTGGTGTTTCGGGAATGTCACTATTAAAGTACCGACGTTTCTTGAAATCCGCGTCATACCGTAACATCTCACTGACAAAGGTAAATTATTTCAAAGGTTCCAACGTTGCTGGCTGAATACAATTACTATTTGGCAAATCGAATCACTGAAATCGGCTATATTGCGTATTGTTAGGCTCTACATTTGTCTGTAGCACGCCCGCAAGAGTAACTGTAGTCTGAATCCATCGACCGTTGGCGCCATCTGGCGAACGTCGTTAACATTTCCTCAACGTGGATAGGCATTCACGCACAGCTGAACAGCTCGACTTTACATTGCAACAAACTCCGACATTTTGCGTAAATGAGCGCCTATTTTTTATTACACAATCATTCCCCTGACCAAATTGAAGTTACGTTGTCGTACTATTCAGCATATGAAACATTTTGTCTGTAAATCTGCGCTCCTCTAAATGTTGTCATTAAACTGTGTCGAACTGCACGACAGAGTGTACGTACGAGACGATCGCAAATAATTCTTCGCCTGTAGCCGAAACTGTGCGGAAACAGCATCTTGATGCATGTAGATAATATGTAGAATCGAAACGATTGCTACATACATTGTACAAAACTCTTTCGAGAGAATATTTTGCGAAAATTCAACTAGTATAATTTCGAGCGGAGCCGTTACAAGATGGCGAGACGAATCGAATCTGTGCTACTATGGTTGTCTTTATCGGCCATTTTTTCACAGTAGATCGATGTGAATCGGTTCGTGTACAAGTGAATATGATCGAATAGTATTTCTCCCACAACTCAAGTGAAACACTTTCGAAAAGTTTCAGCGCAAAAACGAAATATTAATACATTAGTATCGAGCTTAGATGATCGAACACGGCAAAATTTAGTTTCAAGTGGAAAACTGAATGGAAACATATATTCCATCAGTAATGTAAACATACTGATAGAAAGAGTGACGTTTTTAGTTTGTAAAACCGTTGCGATGTCTATGTTTTATTACGACGACGATGCTATAATAAAGCATTTTCGCCGAACAAGTAGTACATCTTGGCGAAATCAGCGCAGCGAAGCTCGCCGCTCGAGCCGACTTTGCGCTGTTCTACTACCACGTCCGCGCGCCGGGTATAAAGCGAGCGGCGCTTCGATTGAATAGCATTCGCTTCTCGCTCGATAAACTCGAAGTCGCACTTCTCAACTCAGAACTTTTTCGTCGTCGTCGTCGCCGTCACCACCGTAGTCGTCATGTCTGCCCCTGTTGCTACACCGAAGAAGGCTGCGTCTGCCAAGCCAAAGAAGCCGGTAGCTCACCCGAAATACACCGAGATGATTGCCGCCGCTATCGGCAGTCTGAAGGAGCGTGGTGGTTCGTCGCGACAGGCAATCCTGAAATATATCGTGAAGAACTTCAACGTCGGCAAAGACGAACGCGTCGTCAACCAGCACCTGAAGATGGCGCTGAGGGCCGGCGTGAAGAACGGTGCTCTGAAGCAATCGAAGGGCTCCGGCGCGACGGGCAGTTTCCGTCTGGGTGACAAGGCGGCTCCGAAAAAGTTCGTCGCCAAGAAGCCGAAGGCGGCCGGCACCGCTGTGAAGAAGGTCGCGAAGAAGGCGAAGACGCCCAAGAAGGCCGCAAAGAAGGTGAATACGCCCAAGAAAGCCACAAAGAAGCCCAAGAGCCCCGCGAAAGCTAAGAAGCCGAAGACGGTCGTCAAAGCGAAGAAGCCCGCAGCAAAGAAGGCGAAGACACCAGTGAAGGCGAAGAAGGCAGCAGGAAAGCCGAAGAAGGCGGCAACGAAGAAGGCGTAAACTGCGGTGATCGTCCTTCCCCGTGTGTCTAAGACTGTCGATCTTTGTAAATACGACTATTTTTCGAACGTTACACGTAATTTATCGACGCTAGGAGCTAGTCTCCGAAGCGGTGTACATAGAACTATGACGCCGTCTGCTGCTACTTGTGGCGCCGCTTGTGTGCATGTAGTCGGCCGTCGCCCAGTCTACGCGTGTTTGTGTGCGTCTAAGCCACAGGCTTACTCGTCAATTTCATTGTGTGCTTGAGAATCACCCTTGTTGTGTATGTATCGTTGACAATATATTATATTTTTGTACTTGAAACCTGTGTTTGGTCTCATTCGCTACTTAGACGTTGTCGAACGAGCAATTGTCGGTGAAAGGAAATGATCAGACCCATGAGCCCCAAAAGACGTGCTCGTTTCAATTCACCGATAGTCGCTTCGTTTTCTAGTAGATGTCGTGCGGCGTTTGATATATCACACGCACACCTAGGTCATAACAATTGCGTCCCCTTCCCTATTCTTCTTATAAACAACCGGTTACTTCTTGACGTCTTGGTTGCCATACAGTACACAGGCAGCACTATTTAGATTTCGAACGGCGGCTACATTAAGTGAGTCGAATCAAGTGTGCTCACGAATACAGAGGCAAGTAGCACAGATGATTCCTGAACGTAAGAGATGATACTTGTGAGAAAAGTAAAACAATGCGCTTGAGCTACACTGGAAATGGGCATATTAAAATAGACGAAAAGGAATTGACAAAAGAAAATAGTTATAGAAATAATGATAGAAGTATTGTAATTTGGGCTTCGCTATTCGTGGATCTCTGGTTAATATCGCTTCACAGTGATCGATATATGAAGACGTAGTATTATGTCATTGCATTACGTCTCGGTTACGTTCGCGTAACTTATTAGACCGATAAACTACATGACATTCGAGAGGGTGAATAAACGGTGTACTCCAATTAGATGTAGGTATGTTGATTTCTTTCAAATATCAGGACATACGCACCATTATTTCAAGAATCAGCGTTTCGTCAGTTTCGAAAAGTATACACCGAAGCGCTATGCACACTGTAGAGATGACTATTTTGTAAAATGTCAAAGGTAAATTTAAATAAGCGGTAAAAGTTTGTATTTCTCACGTTTCTGACACGTAATCACAGGATGTGTTGAAATACTTTCAATAAATCGTATTACATATTAGTTAAATTAACCATGTCATACATGAAAATCAGACAATACAAAAAACTCTTTAATGAAATATCACAGCCTAAATTGTAAAACATCTTGACAACAAATTGCCTTATGCTTTTAATGTGTTGAACAAGTGTAATGGAAATCACATACACTCACGTCGCAAACGCGCTTTAAATCTCATCAAACATGGCAGTTTTCGCAAAACATATTTGTACGCCTACTGGTGTTTCGGGAATGTCACTATTAAAGTACCGACGTTTCTTGAAATCCGCGTCATACCGTAACATCTCACTGACAAAGGTAAATTATTTCAAAGGTTCCAACGTTGCTGGCTGAATACAATTACTATTTGGCAAACCGAATCACTGAAATCGGCTATATTGCGTATTGTTAGGGTCTCCCTTTGTCTGTAACATTCCCGCAAGAGTAACTGTAGTCTGAATCCATCGACCGTTGGCGCCATCTGGCGAACTTCGTTAACACTTCCTCAACGTGGATAGGCATTCACGCACAGTTGAACAGCTCGACTTTACATTGCAACAAACTCCGAAATTTTGCGTAAATGAGCGCCTATTTTTTATTACACAATCATTCCCCTGACCGAATTGAAGTTAAGTTGTCGTACTATTCAGCATATGAAACATTTTGTCTGTAAATCTGCGCTCCTCTAAATGTTGTCATTAAACTGTGTCGAACTGCACGACAGAGTGTACCTACGAGACGATCGCAAATAATTCTTCGCCTGTAGCCGAAACTGTGCGGAAATAGCAACTTGATGCATGAAGATAATATGTAGAATCGAAACGATTGCTACATACATTGTACAAAACTCTTTCGAGAGAATATTTTGCGAAAATTCAACTAGTATAATTTCGAGCGGAGCCGTTACAAGATGGCGGGACGAATCGAATCTGTGCTACTATGGTTGTCTTTATCGGCCATTTTTTCACAGTAGATCGATGTGAATCGGTTCGTGTACAAGTGAATATGATCGAATAGTATTTCTCCCACAACTCAAGTGAAACACTTTCGAAAAGTTTCAGCGCAAAAACGAAATATTAATACATTAGTATCGAGCTTAGATGATCGAACACGGCAAAATTTAGTTTCAAGTGGAAAACTGAATGGAAACATATATTCCATCAGTAACGTAAACATACTGATAGAAAGAGTGACGTTTCTAGTTTGTAAAACCGTTGCGATGTCTATGTTTTATTACGGCGACGATGCTATAATAAAGCATTTTCGCCGAACAAGTAGCACATATTGGCGAAATCAGCGCAGCGACGCTAGCCGCTCGATCCGACTTTGCGCTGCTCTACTACCACGTCCGCGCGCCGGGTATATAGCGAGCGGCGCTTCGATTGAATAGCATTCGCTTCTCGCTCGATAAACTCAAAGTCGCATTTCTCAACTCAGAACTTTGTCGTCGTCGTCGTCGTCGCCATCACCACGTAGTCGTCATGTCTGCCCCTGTTGCTACACCGAAGAAGGCTGCGTCTGCCAAGCCAAAGAAGCCGGCAGCGCACCCGAAATACACCGAGATGATTGCCGCCGCCGTCGGCAGTCTGAAGGAGCGTGGTGGTTCGTCGCGACAGGCGATCCTGAAATATATCGTGAAGAACTTCAACGTCGGCAAAGACGAACGCATCGTCAACCAGCACCAGAAGATGGCGCTGAGGGCCTGCGTGAAGAACGGTGCTCTGAAGCAATCGAAGGGCTCCGGCGCGTCGGGCAGTTTCCGTCTGGGTGACAAGGCGGCTCCGAAAAAGATATATAAGAAAGAGCCGTTAGAAAATAAATTATAGTATGCTGATATATGGAATCACAACATTACATTCTTCCTTATTTAAGACGGCGTCATTGTTACAATATCTCATTACTACCAATTCACAAATCGTATTTGTGTAGTCATAGTTTGCTGCATTTACATTTATATTCTACATTTCTTTACATTTATACTTAATGGCAGTCATATACATAGAAGTTATATTTGGACATAATGTGTCTGACCTTCTGGCCCATAGTGGACTAATGGTAAATGTCATTTGCGATATTATTAACAACCATTTTGTCTGACAAGACTACTGTTCTGTAAAACGTTATTAATCTATAGACCAAAGCAACATCTAAAGATACACATTGTTCAATTAATTGTATTAAATAATTGCGCGAACTATAGTGTAGCTTTATGTGCGAACCATATTGTAGTTTTTGAAACAGCAAACATTAATTCACTCTACCGAATGCTTTAGATACATCAAATAATAACATGTTCACTGTACTACCATTATTTACGTAGTATGTTTCAATTACCATAAATGTGCAATTTTTTTTAGACAAGCCATCTTTACCCACACATTTCAAATGTGATATTTCAAAAACCCCAGTTTGATGTTTGACTATAATGGCAATATAAAGCTTGGTAATGATGATACATCTGGTCAACGCACTATAGTTGTCAGAGCTATGATGCACTTTCTTTTATCTTGTTGAAGCTGCAACATAGTACCTATCAGTAACGCACTGGAGATACACCATGATACGCACGCCATTGTAAAGCAAAATGAATGCTTTGAGCAGTGTTTTAGTACCATGCACAATATGGTTAGAAACTATGCCATTTTCTTCTTGTTAAGATCACCAATATCAATACCATGGTGCTAATGGCAGTTGTGACCATCGTCATTATCATAATTTTCATGGATACACATATTAGTAACAAGAATGTCAATTCTACTTTTTAATAAGTGCGTAAAATCCATCAGAATTGTACAAATGTTCAAACTTTGAGGAACATATGTCAGCAATATATTTTCAACCTATGGCTTTCAATAACATTTGCCAGAACATGACAATTTGTTCAAACTATTCACCTCTTTTCATAGTTTAGGATAGTTACCTTAAGTAATAGCTTCAGCCGTTCTATTGGTTTTTATCCTTTTTAAATGGTCTACTGTTGACTTACAGATATTGCTCTTTGAGCAATCTGTATAAGGTATATTAGAACATTTGGCGTCAATATATTAGAAACATGTGTTCATTATTAACAAATGAAGGGAGAGCTCTTGTATGGAGAGTATCCCGTGATAAGTTTATATAACGATCATCGCCCAGTACAAAATATGTCCATGCAGTTTTGTTACTCATTTCATTAAGAACGTCTATACATTGAAATAATTTGCATAACCATTGTCACGTGGCATATGCATGTTAAAAATTCCAAACTCGATACTATCTAGTGTCACTTTCACAGCACACAGCTTTTTAGATGCAAACTATATTATATAAACTTTACAGCTTTACAGCTCATGTAAGATGATTAAGTGATTGAACAGCCCCTGTAGGGTCTGCCTATCAATGACACACGCTCATCCATTGAACTGGACACACACACACACACACACACACACACACACACACACACACACACACACACACACACACACACACACACACACACACACACACACACACACACACACACACACACACACACACACACACACACACACACACACACACACACACACACACACACACACACACACACACACACACACACACACACACACACACACACACACACACACACACACACACACACACACACACACACACACACACACACACACACACACACACACACACACACACACACACACACACACACACACACACACACACACACACAAACACATACTAAGTGCTTGTATAAAAAAAATCGCTTGCCACCAACATGGTTTGCATAATGACATATTTGTGAAAGCCAACATGCTTACACTTGTAAGAGCGAAACTTAACTTGCTTTTTATTGTCCATCATGAATATGTTTAATTTTGACTTGAATTCACACAAGTTTCACCGTTGCTCTCTGTACTGTCAGTTCTTTTGTCACCTCCATTCGGAGATAAATGCCTTCTAATGTTGATACCACATGACAAAAAGTCAGGATCATAGACCTTCATGATATCTTTAGATATTCATAATTTAAATGTACGATGCTTGACATCATTGTGTGACATGAGAGAACATGAACAAACACACACCTTTAGATTTATTGTGGCCTTTGAGATCAGTCTTTTTATTATCATTGACATTCTCTACTATGAGGTGGTGCTCCTGTAAACAACCACACTATGACAAACA
Organism: Lamellibrachia columna; assembly: GCA_963662155.1. Taxonomy (NCBI): domain Eukaryota; kingdom Metazoa; phylum Annelida; class Polychaeta; order Sabellida; family Siboglinidae; genus Lamellibrachia; species Lamellibrachia columna. The sequence continues at coordinate 38,194,837 of OY759274.1, forward strand.
CAAATGTTCTCTTTTTCGTTTCTACCGTTGTCCATTTAACTTTACCACCACAGAACACAGGCCTGTTGTACGGGGTGTTTCACTTTTCATTGCATTCTGGACTGGCTGTAACAGTTCGATTTTTACTATCTCTGTTCAACTGGACAGCAACTACATATTTCACCTGCCCTTCTAGCTTTTACAGTAATATGCCATGCTTCTGTGCCTCGTCATTTATATCGTCTATTTTTTCTAGTGTCCGTTAGCTCTGTTCTGCACAAGGGGACGTTGCCCTCAACACTCTTCATTTTGTTTTCTAATTTTACCAACCTCTCTAAGACTGATGTCAGGTCCAATTCCTCTGGGGTAACGTTAGGCAATTTCTTAATGTCAACGGCAGCAAACCACGGTTCAACTTTCATGTAATCAAATGTTTGGAATGCAACGAAGATATCTATACCGATTTCTCTGCCTTACTTCTATTGTTTGACTCCTGTCTTTTCTGGGGATCATGCAGCTCATGGCTGTTCTTATCATAGAGCACATGTTTAGCATCACGTACGTCTTGATGAGCATGCAATTTCATACAGGTCATTTGAATTTTCAGGTATTCATTCTTCCACATTTACAGACGCTGCTGCATCACTTTTGGCAGAATGTACAGGCGCCTACTTGCATTGCTTTATATCTGCCTGTTTGCTTGCATTTATCACAATTCAAGTTGTACTTCTACAGTTCCCATCAAAGTGTACGAAGACAATTATTGCATCACTTGCCCACACAAAGGCGTGGGCAGTGGACCAAAACAATGACCTAGCCTTCAATAATTATACACAACACACAGTAATATACAACACAGTATATCAACACAGCAGCAACACTTTTACAACCTATGGTGAACTGAATTTGGTCAAGTACGGTACACTACATTATGACAAACCTGAAATCACATACTATGATCTAACTAGTTACCAATATAGTGCAACAAACTTAGTGTGGCTTTCTGCATGTAATTTTAGGGTGGTTTTCTATATGCTGGTGGCGCACCCTTCGTGGCTTTTCGAAAGTGTTAAACGTTTTAATGGATATTTCAAAGTCATCGCTGTTTTTATGCACCATCAGCCCCGGCGACACCGTGGCGACTGGAGAAGACAGTTTCTACTTCGCCAACGACATAACATTTGATTTTAAAGTGGAGTTCCTTCGCCGTCTCAGTCTTGGCAATGTCGGCTTCTACGATGACACAAGGGGTCATATTCTACTAGCAGGACGTAGCATCCCCACTGGCATAAAACATCCCTAGATGGCAAGTAGGTGCCCACATTATTGTTGTCTATCCGGAGTGTGGGCCATGTTCAAAACGAAAAAAATTCATGCTTTGGCTTTTATCAGAATGTGTTCTAAAATTTCCGGTCATTTCTCCGGTTGACATGTATGCGCATTTCTATGAAATACAGGTAACGTAGACTACGCGTGGCTAATTAAATTACTCCGATATACAAAAAACCAACGCAGTCTGAAACAAACGTGATGTTTTGTCTGTTCTTTAGTAAACAAATGTCAAAATATGTTACATAAGTTGAGTTTGGACCCACACACCATGGCCGTATCCTTAAACGTTTGTTCAACATGTTCCAGGTATGTATACTTGACGGAGATGGGAGGGAAACGCATAAGCGTCTACATCCGGGAATCGGACAGCACTTTGACACTGATCCAGGTAAGGCGTTTGACTGGGTTTTTGAGCCATAAACGCGACAGTTGACCGCCACACTTAAAGTAACCGTGACACTATAAAATCTAACCGTGACACTCGTCTATAAGAGAGCCAATCACATCCTTTGTTTCTATGCTCTACCTTGTAATCATTCTCGAAAGTGTCACGGTTCCTGGCAATCATTACCAAACGTGTCACGGTTTTTCTACATGAATTAAACGGAATGGTTTATATAAAACTACTCCCATTGTAATTTACAATTATCTTTATAGCTGTTGAATGTGTTACAATAACGTAGGTTAATCAACTCCATTACCATACGTTGCATATCCTCTTTGGGTGTGGTGGCCCATAAGGCTGCAGAGTTCCTTCTCCAGATCGTTCTATCTTTGGCCACCTGTTTGGTTTAATTAAATGCCTTCCAATTACCTTTATAGCTGTTGAATGTTTAACAATAACATAGGTTAATCAACTCCATTACCATACGTTTCATATCCTCTATCTTTGCCCACATGTTTGGTTTCAGTAAATGTCTTCCACCCCATCTCTTGTCTTTCTTGTGCTACACTTTTTAACCAGTTTGTCTTTCTCGTGGTCAATCCTTTTCCACCTTCTTTTCGTGATATCATCTAACACTGCACATTAACTGTCCGCCTTTAACAAGATTTAACAAGATTGCCATCCCAAACAACAAGTTCCAGATGGCAAAGTGGACAAGGAAGCCATTGGCTTATCGAGAGTCCAACAATGTTCTCATCTATGTGTAGCCCACCCATATCAAATATCTGTCAATTCTATTTTTAAGCATATTCACACTACTAGCATTAACACAATCATTTGGCAGTTTGTTCCATTCATTTATCACCCTCTGTGAGAAAGAGTACTTTCTCATGTCCAACCTACACTGCTCCTTAACTAATGCTGCTTTGTGTCCTCTGGTTCTACTGCCTTCTTTAAGTTTGAAGAACATATTCCTATCAACATCCTCATAACCGTTCACTATTTTAAATACTTCTATTTGGTCTCCTCTTAGTCTCCTGGTCTCTAGTGTTGTCAAACCACATTGCAATAAGCGACTTTCATAACTAAGGTCTCTCAATTCTGGAATCATGTTCGTTGTTCTTCGTTGTATTCTTTCTAGCTTGTCTATGTCCTGTTTACGATACGGCCTCCATGCTTGAATATAATATTCAAAATGTGGTCTAACTATTGCTTTGTACAGGGGTACAATTAGCTGTTTCTCCTTATACATGATAGCTCTCCTAATTAGCCCTAGAATTTGATTTCCTTTTGAAGCAGCAATCCCACATTGCTCTGAAACTTTCATGTCAGCACTAAATGCTACTCCTAAGTCCTTTTCTTGTGTGGTTCTACCTAGTACAGCATCCCCCATTTTATATTCTTCGTCCTTGTTTCCATGCCCTATGTGTATACATTTGCACTTCCCAAAATTGAATAACATTTGCCATTTTTCTGACCATTTAACTAATTTATCTAGATCATCCTGTAAACTTTGTTTATCTGTATCATTTGTAACCTTTCTGAATACTTTTGTGTCATCTGAAAATTTGAGTACTTTGCTAGATATGTCATCTTCTAGATCATTTATATATATATAAAACAGTATAGGGCCTAATACTGATCCCAGTGGTACCCCACTCAAAACCGATTTCCAGTTTGAAATCTCACCGTCTACTATTACTCTCTGTCTTCTGTGTGTAAGCCACTTTTCTATCCAGTTGATTACATAATTACCTATACCATGGGCTTTTAGTTTAAGTATCAATCTTTGGCGTGGCACTTTATCGAAAGCTTTCTGAAAATCTAAGTAGACAACATCCACTGGTGACCCGTCATCTACCCACTTTTGGTTAGACATGACCTTGCTTTTAGAAACCCATGTTGAGATGTATTTATTAAATTATGTTTTAGAAGGAATTCCACCATGTGGTCTCTAATTAATGTTTCGAGTAATTTACATATAACTGATGTTAAACTCACTGGTCTGTAATTTTCTGACTTGTTCCTCGATCCCTTCTTAAATAGTGGCGTAATGTTTGCTTCTTTCCATTCTGATGGAACTATTCCTTCTTCTAGTGACAAGTTAAACAATTTTGCAAGTGGTGTACTAATTTGCTCAACAATTTCCTTAAGCAGTTTTGGTGGTATCTCATCAACTCCAGGTGATTTATTATCTTTCATCTTCTTAATTTTGTTTGCTATCATTACAGGAGTTACAAATAACTGCTATAAATGTTCTTATTTATTTCCCTCAAATTTAGTAAATGGAACTGGAAGTGAGCTGATATCTTTTGTGGTAAATACTGAGCTGAAATACTCATTCAGGACCTCTGCCATTTGAAACCCCTCTGAAATTATGTTTCCCCTGTTGTTTTTCAGTGGTCCGACCTTATCTCGAACGTTCTGTTTACTCCTTACATAAGCATAGAAACTCTTGCTGTAATTTTTTATATTACCTGCCAATTTTTTTTCAAAGGTTCTTTTAGATTTTCTAATTTCAGTTGTAGCTAGGTTAAGTGTCTCTTTGTAATTTGCATAGTCTTCATCCTTTCTGGTACGCCTATAAACCCTCTACATAATTTGCTTAAACTCTATTTTTCTAATAGCTTCTTTTGACAAGTGTTTCTTTCTAGTCCGTTTTCCTTGTTTTTTCAAGGGAACACATTTTTCGATGATACTCTCAATTTCATATTTTAGAATATTCCAACATTCAATTGCGGTCTTATTCATCAGCATGTTATTCCAATCTAGCTTTGCTAAGTATTTTCTCATATCTTTATAGTTACCTTTGTGGAAGTTTCTCCTATACGTTTTTTTATTTTTACTTTCTGATTTTACGTTGATGTCAAAATGTATTTGATTGTGGTCACTGTTACCCAATGGTTCATGTATTTTTACATTGTCGACTAATTCTTTTTGTGATGGTAAAACTATATCTAATATATTTTCTCCCCTGGTTGGTTCTAGCACGTGCTGAGTAAGAAAGCTATCCTGGATTAAAAATAGAAATTGTTGTTCCTCACTCCCTGTGCTCTCTAGAGATTTCCATTGTATGTGTCCATGGTTAAAATCTCCCATTATGATACTTTCCCCTTTACTAACTTCCTTTATAGCATTTTGTATTTTTGTGTTATCCGCTTCGTTTATGTTTGGACTTCGGTAGACTAATCCTATAGTTAATTTTGAATTTCCTGAGACTATTTTGCACCAAACAGCTTCATCGTAATCTGCTTCGCTTTCTAATTTTATTTCATAAGCCTGAATAGATTCTTTAACATATAAAATAACCCCCCCTCCCCTTTTTCCTATTCTATCTCTCCTAAACATTACGTATCCTGTCAATACTAGTTCAGCATCTGTAATGTCTGTGTTGGCCCATGATTCGGTTATACCAATTATGTAAGGGTCAATATCTTCTACCATAATGTTTAATTCGTTTTTCTTATTTATTATACTCCTAGCATTTAAACACACGCATCAATAACCTTCTTCGGACATGTTTTTCGGACATTTTGTTATTGGCTTATCTGTACTAGCGGCCTCTTGTCCTGCTTGAGGCATCTCTAAGTAACCCCCCTGAGTTTCTAGTTTAAATAGTGTTGACTACCAAAAATATTCGTTATGCTACCCATGCAACTGTCTACTGCTGCTGCTAGACCTTCCGCAAATACTGCTGCCCCCTTTCCATTTAAGATCTTATTCATTTTGATTTTCTTATGAAGGATTCCGTAGCTCTCCATGATTTCCCAAAGGCTCCTTCGTTGCACGAAATTAAAGGCCTTTACGAGGTTCAATTGTCTGTCATTCAACTACCTGGCCAATTTTACTTCATAGAATAAATATCTGTTCACATGTGCCTTCTGAAATCTGCTAGTTGATCTCTCAAATTGTTGTCAACTGCATATTTTATTCTGTCAATAATCACTCTACTGAAAACATTGCTGGGAATATACGTTTTTGTATTTCCTGTCTAATTTCCGCACTCTCTAAGGTAACCTATTTTCGGTATTTTAGCTTCAGCCCAGCTTCCATATTATTGATACTTCCAAGTGTTCCCAACACGTTCACGAATAACCTTACAATCCGTTTCTCTGACGTAGTTTAAAATGTACGACAATGTAATGTTTTATATACTGCTGACAGTTACTTTGTTGTTTGTACATTACATTTACTTAATTTTGGTGCGTTTTCTATGTAAGATTGTGATTTGGCGGAATTTGTGGATTCGGAATTAATTAATTGTATTGTCATCCTTAACAAAATTGTTTGGCGATATAGATTTTTGCTCTAAAGCTATACAAGGTAAGAATCTGTAAATATGGAAGATATAGCGGTAGATTTTGCATCTCTACAATATTTGTCGCCGTTTAGATCCCCATGATGTATAGTTGTTGACGTATCCGGTATCAACATTTTAATTTCTAACGACGATTAGCATCACATTGGACGGTAGTTATTTATTTATTTAGTTGGTCAGTGAGTCAATCAGTCAGTTATTTGGTGTGATTCAGGTGGTACCGCTGGCAATTTTTGCCGATTACATCGATGTCGACGTGTTTACTGGACACTTGTGGGTGGCGGGGCACCCGGACGCCCAGTTGCTGGTGAACCACGCGCCGTGGCCTCACACCGCCTTTGCGCCTTCCCAGGTAAAGTGGAATCCGCCTAGTAGAATTACTCACTATTCCAAAAGTTGTAATATGAAGTGCTTTTTCAGTGCGTGTGTGCGTGCGTGCGTCCGTGAGTGTGTGTGTGTGTGGGCGTATTTGGAAATAGCAAACACTATATATATATATATATATATATATATATATATATATATATATATATATATATATATATATATATATATATATATATATATATATATATATATATATATATATATATATATATATATATATAATTCCCGAGACAATAACAATGTCCGCTACAATGGTGACATCAGTGAATGTCCGTCGTCTTCTGCATTTTATTCGTCTTCTTTCCGCTGTCACATTCGCCGTTGTGTTTTTCGTGTTTTCCACCACTGTTCTGTCTATCTCATCAACATACTGAAACTGTTAACCATCTGATTGCAATGCCATGTTCTGTCGCTCGGCGCAGGTGTTGCGGCTGACGTTGTCCGAAGACTTCAAAGTGACAGACATTGCGGAAGTGTACTACAACGACGGACGACAAATCTCTGCGGCAAGCGTCGCTGTCCACTACCGCCGATATATGCTCGTTGGTAGCTTATTCACAAAACTTCTTCTTTGTGAAGTACATCACGCCTAATTCTTGCAGCTGTCACCATATGTTCCATTCTGCCTCGCGCAAATACTTTATGCACACGCCCGCACGCACTTTCGAACGCTATCACACACAAACACACACAAACACACACACACACACACACACACACACACACACACACACACACACACACACACACACACACACACACACACACACACACACACACACACACACACACACACACACACACACACACACACACACACACACACACACACACACACACACACACACACACACACACACACACAAACGCACGCACGCACGCACGCACGCACGCACGCACGCACGCACGCACATACGTGGCAGATGTTGCTTGGTGTACAAGCAATCGGTTGTCACATGTAGACTAGCCACGAATAAAGATTTATTGGTCTACCTTAAAGGTACAGTAGGTGTTCGTAAAATTTTTTTTATTATAAAATCGTGTTATTTAGTGTAAATTATATATACTGTAACATATGCCGACCGGCGAAACGTGTCGAAATGAAGAAGACGCAATTTTTAAATCGACGCTTCGACGCTTACAACACTCGACGTCGCTGGTCAGTGCACTTCCCGAACAGCTTTCGGCAAGTTCCGAGAAGGTCGCGACCCGAGGAGGCGGAGCTTGTATTATGTCAGCGCCTGTCACTGATAAGCAACATGGCTTCCATAGTAACAGATGGTTCGTCAACGGAGTTGGAGGTACGTTATAGCACAAATTGTCGTAAATATTCCGTTTGCCACTGTGTCTGAGAAATTACCTTCGTTTGAGATTTGTTTCATTTCAACGATTGTTATCAACAAGCCGTGTCCGTCAAAAAGTATTGTATATTATTCGTACATTTGATTTGTTCGATTATAATTTATGTTCGTCTCGAGCGTGCCGTTGCCTATTACCTATATCGTATTACTAGCGTAATTAGGGACCTACACGTAATCATCTAATATACCAGAAAAGACGTAGTGTAAGGCCTGTTTCGTGTATACGGTCTATCGGTTAAACGATATATAATAAGTGTCTATATGTCGTAATAGTTTTTGAAGTTGTTGACATCATTTTAGTTTGCATGCATTCGTTTTCGGTTCCCATTTCGCGGAATAAGACTGGCGATTCTTTCGCGCATAACTGTTATAAAATAAAAGTAAATAAGACAGCACATTTTATTTTCTTGAGTGCCACGATCTTCTGTGAAAACTGTTGCATTTGTGTGTCCCACCACGGTAAAATTTTCCTTGTTTATAATGTAGCAAACAATCCAATGTCAATAATTGTTTTCTAAAGTGGTGATAAAATGTATGTCATAAACTGTACTGGTCTCTATATTATTGTTTAGCCTCATTTGTGGTATTTTTATGCATGCAATAAATTGCAGTGACATAAATTATATCAAATTAATTATGAAGTGTAATAACTGAAAATTATATGTACCCAGTATACAACTGAATTTTTACTTCATTACCCTAATTAACCATAATTAAGGATTTAATTCATTAGCATAACATATTACAAGTACATCTAACAAGGTGGGAGAAAGATGCTTTAAAATTATTAAATGAAGTTAGACATTCTCCATTCCACATGCTGGTGCTATGTACTGTTTCAACGTAAATAGCTAAATGATTTAACACAAATGTAATGTTATTGAAAATACTGGATATGAATGCATATGCATAACATGATATACACATGCTGTTTTTATTTTGCACTGTATTACTGGTTGTGTATTGTAATGCAATAAACCTCCCATTGGAAATATTAACATATGTGAATGATGTTTCTTTCTTTGTATAAACAGCCATCTGAAACATTGTTTTAATCACTATGTAGTCTTCTTTACAAAATACTAACTAACACAAGGGGCTAAGTAGAAACATAATCGCTATTTGTGCTGTAATGGAATGTCATTATTGTTGTGTCTAACAACAATGTATACAAGAGTGTGCCCTTTGCTGTTTGTCTTCAGTGGCAAACCTTTGTGCTTCTTCTATTGCTGCGAGGAAATTTCGTGCCTGATACACTGGGAAGCTGCAATAGATAAGTTTAAACTGTTATGTTTCATAAGCATGATCCAGTTGCCAACTCCACCGCTGGTGGACTTTTGAGCACACACTGTGAACATGGACATTCCAGCTAAGTTTGTTATGGACACCTAGGTATTTGTACTGACCGATCTGGGCAATTTCTTCACCATGGATAACAACAGGCAAGTGATCGGCAACAATACATTTAGCATAAAAAATCATCTCTTGAGTCTTACTAACATTGAGTTTGAGGTGGTTGTTGTCACACCAATGTACAAAGCTTTCAATTTCAGAAGTGTACATACTGATGTCAGAATCAGCACGTAACAGACTAAGAATAGCCGAATCATCAGAACATTTTATTATGTAGTTGTTAGTACTGCTGCTGGTACAGTTATTTGTATATAGAAAGTACAAAATCGGCAAACTGACACAACTTTTGCGCGATATTTGTTACCACAGTTTAGGAAACAGTCTGATTTACTTTAACAAGCTGCACTATGTCTGTTAGAAAAGAATGATACCACTTGATGATATACGGATTGACATTCATTTGTTTCAACTTACTGAGCAGGGTGTGAGGTTGGATTAGGTTAAACGCCAAGCTATAAACAATAGTCTAGCATAAGCCATGGGCTTGTCTAAGTGTTTCAAAATTAAATGGACAACAGTGTTGACAGCATCATATGTTCCTCTGCCCTGCCTCTAGGCATATTGGAATGGGTCAAGATAGTCCTGAACGTCTAACCACAGTTTACAAGCCACTAAGCAATCCAAACATTTCATGACAATTGATGTAAGTGCAACAGGTCTGTAATCATTGTTTTCTTTTGGGCAAATTATCTTTGGTACAGAAGTAATATATGAGGTTTTCCACAGTATTGGTACCCTGTGGCTATCGACCGAAAGTTGGAATATGGGTTATATGGGGCACCAAGCCGGTGCCAGCTCCTCAGCAAATGTTTTCAATAAAAAAGCTGGAATGCCATCAGGACCAGTTGCTTTTCTACTACATACATGTTGGAAGACTTTAGTAACAACATCTACATCAATTTCAAGCCTATCGGCATTACTGACAAACACATCGCTGAGCACAGAATCACATCTACTGGAAGAGTCCTGAGTATCAAAACGTCTGTAAAAATCATTCATTTCATCAGCAAAAACCTGTTCATTTGTATATCTAGTTCTTTGCATTTATAATACAAGTTGAAATACTAAAACAAAACAAACAATAAATAAACATGATTACAGATCACCAAAGTGTTTGGTCACCTTTACTTTTTTGTTAGTGACACTTGAGAAGCCACTTTCAAAGCTGACTCAACCACTTGTCTAAGCCAGCTAAATGCCATGTCTAAACCAGAGTGGGTTGACGGCTCCAGTGATATGCTTATTAAATCAATAAATATTATCACTTAATATTGTGTCAAAATATAATTATTTTTTAATCATAAAAATGTATTGTGCTCAAGTATCAGTGAAAATGTGCAAGAATGTACCTTTGTATTTAATATATGGTATTTGAATAACACAATGTTGTTACTATATTTCTCTGTGACTTTCTTAGGCAATTTTGTGACTTTATTTTCATTACTTTTTTCATGTAGCTTTATTTCCACTCACTATCTCTACATGTATAGCAACATAGGCAAATATTTAGTTGTATCTGTAACATACCTTAACCTTTCATTAAATAACTATTTTATTTGCATATTTCATGCCCCATGTTACAGGGGCCTACTTTCCATTTAGTGATGTGCCCATCAAATTTACGTTGGATGGTAGCAATGTGCATGCATGTAATGGGTTGTCCATAGTACAATAAAATAATTTATTTCCTAAATATGTGGTGAGTACTGTTTATATTCTATACTGTAGTTAAAGTTTATATAGTATATAAAATATTATTCACTTTGATTACCAGTTGCTTTCTGGATATTTTTTGGGTCAAATGCTGGTTTTTTGTCTGACACAATTATATGAACATCTGCCCACATGCACAATTCACACCAGGAGGACTGGTATATTACTGCCAGTCTGGAATGGTTTTACATTACAACCCACTTGGAGGAGGCATTATGTTTAACAATGAGACAATGGATGTGTCAATGAGGCAGGGCAATACACAACATATTAGCAGATTGGACTGATGCTTATCTGTGTGCACTGATGGGACAGTAGTGACTCACTGAAGCTTCCAGTGTTGTTACAACAATGATTGCATTTTAACTTAAAACAACCATTCTTCCATAACCGTTCTTCTTTCCACATCTTTAGATGACCATTTACGTGTTTGTTCATATTATGATGTAATTTTTTTCAATTTGCTACATTTCAATGGGCCAATTCTTTCCCACCATAATTTATCTAAGCATGAGCATGAAATAGGGCCACACTTGGACAATGACAAATGTACGTAATTTCATTGAAGTGGGTACCAATGTTTTGCTGACATATTAGACATAGAATAACCGGCAATATAAACTGCGCATAGCCTTGGTGTCTGACAACTACTTAGTGTACATTATACGTCAGGCATTTTGTATAACAAAATGTGAATCCGAAAAGTGGAGGGTAGAAGGGGTGGAGAAGAAGAAGACCGAGACTGAGATGGGAGGACTGCGTGAAGAGAGATTTAGTGGGAGGGGAATGGAGAATGAGGGTGAGGGATAGAGGGGTAAAGTGGAGACAATTGGTGGAGACCGTAATAAAACGAGACTAGTTATGAAGAAGGCGGAAAATCAATCATCAACCAGTATTGGTGCCAGCCTCACGCGGACTACAGGGAAAAAGAGGAGAGCAACAACAATAAATAGTCTAAGCACATGGGTGAGTTTTTGCTACACTAAGCCTATGCCATGGAGATTATCAACATGCCACATATGCAACATGCAGGCATTATATTTTATGTGGGTGTGTGCGTGCGCACGGCTACAACAAATCAAATGGTGTCCTCGACCAGACCTGAGGCGGAAGTACTCGGTACTCGAGTAATTTTTTTTAAATACTCGTACTCATATAACTTATGTGTCAGGTACTCGTATTCATACTCAATGTACGCAGAATTTATGAGTACATCTGTGTACTTTTCAATATATACTGTGAAAACTAATTTATTTGTAGTTAACAAAATTAAACTTTCCTGAAGTATTTCAATGTTCAATTATTTTTTTTAATGTTCAATTATTTTTTTGGCCTGGGGCTGGGCCTTGCCATTCCTACACATAGCACACACCCTTTTTCCAATAGCCATGACTATGATACCAAAAAAAAGACAACATACAGCAAATTTTCCCAGTAAGAAACACCCTGTTAAGCAAACAATTGTTTAATTTAATTTATATTGTTGTAGCCTGTCGGGTTGCGTCGGTAGGATCGTAACGTTAGTTCCGTTACTTGTAATTAAAACGTTGATATATTTTTACATTCCTCTCACATACACACGTTCATGAACGAATTACACGTAAACCCACATTCTGGAAACAACTTAACTGGTGTTAAACCTGAATTGTGTCAAGGCACCACATGCGACGTAGCCATAGCCTAGGGCCGGGGCTCCGGGTATCGATCCGATGCCGATACTCGCGCTAGGCCTAGGCTAGGACTGTAATAATAAGAAAATGTACTAACGTTTCGAATAGAATGTCTGCCACTTCACTGTCTTTCATTTTAAAGACAGTCTTCAGGCGATCCCAACGTCCCTTTTGGTTTTTCAGTGTCACTCGTGTTGCCAATCTCGCTTTATCCAACTCCTTTTTCCTCCTCGTCGTCGCGGAACGCAACGGTACACGCACAACACGCCTGTCACTGTCAGCCATGTTGCCCGAATGTCAACAAACTCTGAGCAAGTCGCCGGTGCGCGCGCGTCGATCTCGCGATCACGTGATGCATCTCATTAACGTTCAGCAAAGCAAGCTTCGCCTAGCTCCGCCCCTGTGGTTTCGCGCCATAAACACTATTCGCAACTTTTCGTAACGAAACAGTAAAAATGCAAACATATTTATTTGGCTTATTAAACGCATTTTGGCGGGCAGCATCATTTACAAATGTTTATTCTAGTACCAAGAACATTATATTAATAAATGAGCAACAAATACAGTACCTTTAACAAAGAGTGTTATTTCGTATTATTGTATGTCTAAGTATTCCCGAACCATGTAGATATTTAAGAAGGAAGCATTATAACTTCGAGTGACCTCCAATCTGCGAACTATAATAGATCCACCCTCATAAATGAAAATTTTTACATATGTCAAAATAATAGTTATACAATGTGAGGCGAATATTATTATAATTGTCTTGTGCGATGATATTCCGCCGACGGCCCGTTGTGTGATAGACGGCCAACGGTCCGGATTACATATACATTCACCCGGGATCAAAACGAGGCTGGGTGTGGAACGATCCCTCTGTGTTGGAATTCAATAACGTTGCACGTCTTGGTTTTCTTACACAAAGGAAAATTTTATTCAACCAAGATTGGTATTGTTCAAAGTTGTTTCTATTCTGCTTAGACCTTTTGTCTACAGTATATGTAAGTGATACGCGTTTGTTCGCGGATTGCTATTTTAATAATCTTTGAATTTTAGTGAATTTACCATTTTGCTCGTTTTCCATTGTTCGCCGCCATTTTGTCACCCTTCTCGAAATTTGCGTTCGTTTCATGTCCGCTATGGACTCGGATCTCTTAGTTATTGGTCATAGTTTTGTGAAGCGTTTGCAGGTTTCGTTACTGCGTCGTGGTGGTACGACACAGATTGTTGGGGCGGATCTAGGGGTTTCCGCGCAATTTTCACGTGTTTTTTACCACGGTGTGGGCGGTCTTAAAGTTGACGGTTTGCTGGCCGAGTTGCCGCTGATTTGCGAGCTCGGTCCGCGAGCGGTTATTGTCGATATCGGCTCTAACGATCTGTCCCACGCCGGCGTCGATCACAGTCAACTTGCCTCCCGTATTGTAGCCCCCGTCCAGCGGGTGTTGGCAGTCGCTTCGGTGTCGAAAGTAGTCCTTTGCCAGTTTATGCCGCGCGTCGCCGTGCGCCCGACCGGGCGCCGGCGGTACGCAACGCGTGCTGTTTTTAAACAACGCTCGGTTTGTCGTTAATCGTACTCTGGATGCCCTATCATCAGATCTGTCCCATATACACTATTGGCGACACCGCGGCATGCACGCTAACTGCGAACAATATTTTGATAACTTTGGGGTTCACCTCAAAGAAGCAGTGATGCGCAAATATGTACCCTCCATCAAGGGAGCTGCCTTATTTGCTGCCAAACAGTGGTACATGTCTCTCTCCCAGCTCTAAGAACACTCTAGTTTATTATGGCGTTTCCCCCACCCTTATGCAGTTATTACTGAGACTTAATTAAAAAAAAAATTAATTTGTAGTTATGTCAGCACACCTGTTCAGTAACACTTCTCGGTCCCTGTCCGTGTCAATACTGTCCGTGTCAATAGTTGTATGTTGGTTGCAGTATGGTTGGCTTTCATCCAACTTCTCACTGTTATGCCATATATATATATATATATTTATATATGCCGCCGCCACTTATTTCTACACTGTCTCCACCGATAATGCTTGTTACGGTGCATACTTCAATAATAACAAATACAATGCTATTGTCGGCTGTGTACAACCATGATACCAGTGACGTCACATGAGTGGTGTGTGTTTTGTGATTTCTTTTCGCAAAAATCATGTTTACAGAAGGTGTGCTGTGATACAGTGAGGTTGCCCCACTATTTTATGATTCATGTTGGGTGGGTGTGCTGTGATACAGACTGTTTGCTCTGATGGCCCCACTCTCTTATGATTCATGTTTGGTGGGTGTGCTGTGACACAGACTGTTTGCTCTGATGGCACCATTCTCTTATGATTCGTGTTTGGTGGGTGTGCTGTGATACAGACTGTTTGCTCTGATGGCCCCACTCTCTTATGATACATGTTTGGTGGGTGTGCTGTGATACAGGCTGTTTGCTCTGATGGCCCCACTCTCTTATGATTCGTGTTTGGTGGGTGTGCTGTGATACAGACTGTTTGCTCTGATGGCCCCACTCTCTTATGATTCATGTTTGGTGAATGTGTTGATATACAGACTGTTTGCTCTGATGGCCCCACTCTCTTATGGTTCATGTTTGGTGGGTGTGCTGTGATACAGACTGTTTGCTCTGATGGCACCACTCTCTTATGATACATGTTTGGTGGGTGTGCTGTGATACAGACTGTTTGCTCTGATGGCACCACTCTCTTATGATACATGTTTGGTGGGTGTGCTGTGATACAGACTGTTTGTTCTGATGGCCCCACTCTCTTATGATACATGTTTGGTGGGTGTGCTCTGATACAGACTGTTTGCTCTGATGGCCCCACTCTCTAATGATTCATGTTTGGTGGGTGTGCTGTGATACAGACTGTTTGCTCTGATGGCCCCACTCTCTTATGATTCATGTTTGTTGGGTGTGCTGTGATACAGACTGTTTGCTCTGATGGCCCCACTCTCTTATGATTCATGTTTGTGGGGTGTGCTGTGATACAGACTGTTTGCTCTGATGGCCCCACTCTCTTATGATACATGTTTGGTGGGTGTGCTGTGATACAGACTGTTTGCTCTGATGGCCCCACTCTCTAATGATTCATGTTTGGTGGGTGTGCTGTGATACAGACTGTTTGCTCTGATGGCCCCACTCTCTTATGATTCATGTTTGTTGGGTGTGCTGTGATACAGACTGTTTGCTCTGATGGCCCCACTCTCTTATGATACATGTTTGGTGGGTGTGCTGTGATACAGACTGTTTGCTCTGATGGCCCCACTCTC
Organism: Lamellibrachia columna; assembly: GCA_963662155.1. Classification (NCBI taxonomy): domain Eukaryota; kingdom Metazoa; phylum Annelida; class Polychaeta; order Sabellida; family Siboglinidae; genus Lamellibrachia; species Lamellibrachia columna. Next base: position 38,210,675 of record OY759274.1, read on the forward strand.
TTATGATTCATGTTTGTTGGGTGTGCTGTGATACAGACTGTTTGCTCTGATGGCCCCACTCTCTTATGATACATGTTTGGTGGGTGTGCTGTGATACAGACTGTTTGCTCTGATGGCCCCACTCTCTTATGATACATGTTTGGTGGGTGTGCTGTGATACAGGCTGTTTGCTCTGATGGCCCCACTCTCTTATGATTCGTGTTTGGTGGGTGTGCTGTGATACAGACTGTTTGCTCTGATGGCCCCACTCTCTTATGATTCATGTTTGGTGAATGTGCTGATATACAGACTGTTTGCTCTGATGGCCCCACTCTCTTATGGTTCATGTTTGGTGGGTGTGCTGTGATACAGACTGTTTGCTCTGATGGCACCACTCTCTTATGATACATGTTTGGTGGGTGTGCTGTGATACAGACTGTTTGTTCTGATGGCCCCACTCTCTTATGATACATGTTTGGTGGGTGTGCTCTGATACAGACTGTTTGCTCTGATGGCCCCACTCTCGAATGATTCATGTTTGGTGGGTGTGCTGTGATACAGACTGTTTGCTCTGATGGCCCCACTCTCTTATGATTCATGTTTGTTGGGTGTGCTGTGATACAGACTGTTTGCTCTGATGGCCCCACTCTCTTATGATTCATGTTTGTTGGGTGTGCTGTGATACAGACTGTTTGCTCTGATGGCCCCACTCTCTTATGATACATGTTTGGTGGGTGTGCTGTGATACAGACTGTTTGCTCTGATGGCCCCACTCTCTTATGATTCATGTTTGTTGGGTGTGCTGTGATACAGACTGTTTGCTCTGATGGCCCCACTCTCTTATGATACATGTTTGGTGGGTGTGCTGTGATACAGACTGTTTGCTCTGATGGCCCCACTCTCTAATGATTCATGTTTGGTGGGTGTGCTGTGATACAGACTGTTTGCTCTGATGGCACCACTCTCTTATGATACATGTTTGGTGGCTGTGCTGTGATACAGACTGTTTGCTCTGATGGCCCCACTCTCTTATGATTCATGTTTGTTGGGTGTGCTGTGATACAGACTGTTTGCTCTGATGGCCACACTCTCTTATGATTCATGCTTGGTGGGTGTGCTGTGATACAGACTGTTTGCTCTGACGGCACTACTCTCTTATGATACATGCTTGGTGGGTGTGCTGTGATACAGACTGTTTGCTCTGATGGCCCCACTCTCTTATGATACATGTTTGGTGGGTGTGCTGTGATACAGACTGTTTGCTCTGATGGCCACACTCTCTTATGATTCGTGTTTGGTGGGTGTGCTGTGATACAGACTGTTTGCACTTCTCTCCTTTCTAACCTCAATCACCCAACTGTTTTAGATCATAAGGACGTAGTCGAACAGAAACTTTCAAAAGAGCTTTCACTGGGACGCATTGCTGGCCCATTCATTTCATCGCCATTCACTCATTATCAGTCATCCCCGCTTGGGGTAGTGGCAAAGAAAGAGCCAGACACATTCCGTCTTATTCATGATCTTTCTTACCCACAAGGTAATTCCATTAAAGAATATATTCCAATGGAGTGCAACGCTGTCTCTTATGAAACTTTAGACCATGTCATATCTTTGTTGAACCAGTTTGGCCGAGGTGCATTGGTGGGTAAGACCGACATCGAGGATGTATTTCGCATCATTCCCGTCCAACCGTCTTGCTATCATTTATTCGGTTTCACATGGAATTCTAATTTCTTCTACGACCGTTGCCTGCCAATGGGATGTTCCGAATCTTGTCGCATTTGTGAAAGATTGACTTGTGCTTTGCAGTGGGTGTGATGGTTGTGAGTCACATATTGGACGATTTCATCTTCATCGGCCTCCCAAATTCATTACGTTGTTTGCAAGATCTTAATCTATTCATGGCACTGGAAAATGAGCTTTCCATTCCCATCAAACATGCGAAGACCTGTTTTCCAGCTACACTAATCACTGCTCATGGCATCGAACTGCATTGAAATTCAATGTTTATTTTAAAGCAAGGCATATTCCAGGAAAGACTAATGTCGTAGCTGACAAACTGTCAAGATTTCAGGAGGCTGCAGCATGGCAGATGGCGCCTTGGCTCCAACCGCGGCCAACAGAGATTCCTGCAGCAATTCTTCCTTGACAGTAGTGATGCTTCGCCTGCTTAACGCTGCTTTGTTGGAGGGTACAAAGAATGCCTACAAACAGGAACAGGAACAGGAAATATTTATTCGTCCCAAAAACAACAAAACAGAGTATTCAACACAAAAACCATACAATATATTACATCTATGTCGACATAAGAAAACGAAGTGGTAAGAATATAGAGTACGGTCTGAAAATAGAAGATAATGTCATATAAGGGACGGGAGACTCCTACTAAGACTAACAATTAATCGCTAACGTAGGAGCCACCCTGTCAATTAATTTCACCCGTTATTAAGATAAAAAAAATAAAATAAAAAAAATAAAAAAATATATATAAAAAAAAAAAATACCTATAAATATTAATGCATAATTACTGGGTGAACAAAATTAATATAGATATTAATATAGATATGCCGGTATATTACAAATGCCAATTATATTCCTACAACCAGATATACAAACAGTGATTTTTTTTAACCACCTGCAATAATAACATCTGAGTTTGTTCTGTCAAATGATGAAGTGATACGTGTGAATTCAGAAAGGAATTGTTTATAATTTTCGTTAAGGTCTCTTGGGGGCCTGTAAATGTTACCAATTGTTATATCTTTAGATAGCCCACCACCAGTTACTTTAATAAATTGACCTTCCCAATTGTCATACTGATTAAGAGACAAAATTACTTTGTAGTTAAATGTTTTGCTTAAATACATGACCAGACCACCTTTATTACTACATGATTTGCCTTGTTTAATGCACTGATATCCGTCAAGTTGTAAATGACCCATAGCATCATTCTCGGAAACCCAGCATTCCTGAAAACATATTAAGCTAAATTTAAAGTTTATCCGGTTAAGTTCCTCTAAGAAAGCTTCAATTTCGCTGAATTTTGCATTAATAGATTCTATATTTGAACTTAGTATACTAAACCGTTCGTTATTTCTTTCTGCTAGTAATTTAAAGTTGTCAAGATCATAATAGGAGGAATGATGTATTGGTTGAAAATCGTCATCAGTTGCCTCATTTAGCTGTAATATATTAAATAAAGAATTTACGTTTGCACCTCCTTGAAACCGGAGAAATGAATCGTTATCTAACATTCTTTAAATGAATAATTATGGTTGAAAAATATGCAGTAATAATCGACTGTCTTCTGTAAACGAAGTCTTATTTTCCCATAGTGATCCGAAGTTGGCATTCTCCATTCTGTGTAGCAAGTTACTATATCAGTCATCATACATGTCTGTGCCACAATAAGAGTAAATTTAATTTATTTTAAAGTAAATTTAACACAGAATATACCTGCGGAATAAGTATTAATTAGCCACTTAGTCAGTAATGATGGTAATGTTATTACTTAACAATGGACTGCGCGAATACGCTGCATCAAGTTCGACGTAACTCACAAATGGTGCATGAAAGAGTATCTTTACAAATTATCCAAGTCTTTGGTCTCGTGGACTTCTTTGATCACTCCATTGATTGTTTTTATCAGTACTCTTCCGGAATAAGTCCAGCAGTCAGCGATTGTTTTTTTCCGCTTCAACAGTCTGGTCTTATAGGCCAACGATGCTCGCTTTGTGGTCAAGTCTTCATTTATGAAGATAGCCTTGTCTTTGTCAATGCTGTTGTGCTGCTTCAGTTGAGCGCGCGCTTTGAAAACCTCATCCCGGGTCGCCTCACTCCGGAATCGCACAATTATTGCACGCTTCCTAGGACGACCGTTCTCGTTTTTCTTGGGGCCCAGGCGGTGGCTACGCTCCAGATGCGCAACAGTCAGCTGCATCCCCATTTTTTCATTTACTGTCTGTAGCACGAGTTCATTTGTCGTTTCACTCTCTGTCTCGGGAATGCCCTGGAAGCGGAGGTTGGGACGACGAGAGTACTGTTCTCGCTTGTCCGCCTCCGCCTCCAAAACGTCCAGCTTCTCTTCTAAGGCGTTAATTCGTTTGTCTTTCATGTGCAGCAATTGTTTCATATTAGACATCTGGTGCCCCATGACTGCAGCCATCGTCTTAATCAGTAGCGGCGCAATTTGTTCCATCACGTCAAGAACAAGAGTATCGGGCTCAACGACACTGGTAGACTTGCCGCGTGTCCGATCGCCCTTCGTCGGCTTTGCATTGCCCCGCAACAACTTTAATTGTTCTATTTCAGCCGTGAAGTGTGTCTGTATTATGTCACTTATCGCGTCGTCCGACATGGTGGAAGAGGTGCGACAAACGACAAGAACAAAACAAACAGTGTGTGATGTCTGGCGCTCAGTGAAGCCTGACTGGAATCTAGGCGTGGCGTGAGCGACAATGCAGTATTTTAAGGGTCCTTTGAAATGTTCCTCCTTTTATTACCGCCAATGCTTATCGCACAAACATCTAAATTGGCCGACCTCACAAATTACAGCATCACTTTCACAATGACCCTCAATTCAGACTCCCATACCTCCCGCTTCCGACACACCAGCTGGAGAAGACCGGCACCGCTCGTCAACCTGTCAGCCGACCATGACACGACCCATTACAACGATCTATTACATCGTATGCCGCTCTTAGCCGGAACAATTTCTCAACTGTTCGGTTTTTCCAGCTTCAACGGGTGTCTTAGCAATATATATATATATATATATATATATATATATATATATATATATATATATATATATATATACATACCAGACAATTTATGAATATAATGACAAAGCATACATATATGTCTTTAGGGTAGCCAGAGCATGATGCTTGGAGAAGAGGCTTGCTCTCTCTCTCTCTCTCTCTCTCTCTCTCTCTATATATATATATATATATATATATATATATATATATATATATATATATATATATATATATATATATATATATATATATATATATATATATAATATATATATATATATATATATATATATATATATATATATATATATATATATATATATATATATATATATATATATATATAATATATATATATATATATATAGAGAGAGAGAGAGAGGGAGAGAGAGCAAGCCTCTTCTCCAAGCATTATGCTCTGGCTACCCTAATGACATATATGTATGCTTTGTCATTATATTCATAAATTGTCTGGTATGCCTGACCCAACTCAACATTTTGTTATCAAGAAATTACTGGCTGGAGCCCTGAAGCTGGCTGGGAAACCTGACACCCGGTTACCGATTACTCCCAGGGTCCTATGCCATATTGTTGACTCCACACAATTTATTGCCACATCAGCCTATTTAAGGTATATGTTACAGAGCATGTTTCTCTTGGCTTTCCATGCATTCTTGCGCATTGGGAAAATAACGGTACATCCTCAAACCAGGAGTGAATCTGTCATTCAATGGGCAGATGTTACCATTTCTCATTCACATATAGTTTTAGTATTGTGTCATTTTAAGCACAGCACGTATGGGCGCCCTGTCACTCTGTATATTTCACAAAGGCACAATAAGTATTGTCCGGTCCAAGCATTGTCTCAATTCCTGAAGGTCCATGGGCCATTTAATGGCCCACTGTTTGCTTTTGCTAATGATTCCCCTGTTTCGCGAGCCTATTTTGGTCAATACTTGCGTAAAGCATTACAGTGGGTGGGACTGGACCCCAGTAAATATAAAGCTCACCGTTTATGGACAGGTGGAAGTCCACCGCCTTTAAACGTTACATTCTTATACTTATGCTGCAGATGCCCAGACTTTGAATGTGTCTGCGTTGCCCCGTAAGCATTGGGTGCTTCAGTATGACTGGCACCCATTGTGTGCAGTACTATGCCCAATGATATACCACATCCCGTTAGAGAGGACACATTCCGTTCATCATACACTTGGCTTATTGCTGTAGGCAGTGGATGTTGCAGTATGACTGGCATCCACTGTGTGCAGTAGTATTCCCAAGGATGTACAACATTCCGCTAGCTTGGGACATACACCTTTCACCACAAACTTACTTGGCCTATTGCTGTAGGCAGTGGATGCTCCAGTATGACTGGCATCCACTGTGTACAGCATGGCAATAGGCTGATTTCACCCTGGCATCCAATTTATCATATATCTACTTAAACGTGTTCACACAGCCAGGCTGATAGGCGTTTGCGTTGGATAGATATACCAGTATGACTAATATTTTGTTTTCTTTCACATGTACTGATATTCGCTTTGACTATTTGTACTATTAGTATCCGGATCACTCCATGGGCAGCTTAGCTCACTGGCAGAGCTCTGGGGTGTGGGTTGGGCCTATATTGCATAAGGCCGGGTGGGGGATATTACTTCAAAAGTGTCAACGTTGCTGGCTGAATAAGGTTACCATTTGGCAAATCAAATCATTGAAATTGGCTATATTGCGTATCGTTAGGCACTACATTAGTCTGAACCCACCCGCAAGAATAAATGTAGTCTCAATCCATCGACCGTTGACGCCATCTAGCGAACTTCGTTAACGTTTCGTCAACGTGGATAGGCATTCACACGCAACTGAACAGCTCGGTTTACATTGCAACAAACTCAGAATTTTTACGCGACTGAGCGCCTATTTTTAACACTATCCGGCATCATGTTAATTTGTCGTTCAGTTCAGCATATAAAACATTATATCGGTAAATCAGCGCTCCTCTAAATGTTGTCATTAAACTGTGTCGAACAGCCCGGAGTGCACGACCGAGTGTACGTACGACGATCGCGAATAATTCTTCGCCTGTAGCCGAAACTGTGCGGAAACAGCATGATGATGTATAACACTTTTTCGAGAAAATATTTTGCGAAAATTCAACTAGTACAATTTCGAGCGGAGCCGTTACAAGATGGCACGACAAAACGATTCTATGCTACTATGGTTGTATTTATCGGCATTTTTTCATAGTAGATCTATCTGAATGGACTCATGTACAAGTGAATCTGATCGTGTAATGTTTCTCCCACAACTCAAGTCAAACACTTTCGAAATGTTTCAGCGCAAAGTCGAAATATTAGAACATTGGTATCGAGCCTAGATGATCGAGCACTGGAAAATTAAGTTTCAAGCTGATAACTGAATGGAAACATATAATTATTCCATCAGGTCAAACTAGTTATCCTAGGGATCACAGTCGGTCATCTTAATTATGGAAAGGTCACCGTCGGTCAACATAATTATCGAACGACGACAGTCAATCTACATAGCGACCTCACTCAACTTAATTATTCAACTTAGCAAAACTAATGCCATTTCCACACGCTGCATTTCCACACGTTGTCAATCAATATAAAACGTAGAATGAACATTGGCACGTATTATGCGTGCATGCGTGTGAACCACCATTATAAAAAATAGCTAAACATCATTTCTGTGAATGTCGTATTCAAGTTTTGAATGCTGAATGTAAAAAAGAAATAATTGTATGTAGATATAGTTGTTGGATTTGTGTTTTTGATAATTTGATGAACGGAAGATAAAAAAACGGATGAATATCGACATGTAAAACATGAAGAAGCTACCTTCCCTCGCCGTTGGTCACTAGCAATTCAGCACTAACATTAAAACAAACTAAATAAAAACTATCAATGAAAGTTGAAATCTTGTTTATTTCGAACAAAACAGAACTTTTTTAATTTCTTTTTTTAATCGGATGCCGAAAGAAACTTGGAATGGTCGTATTAGTAGGAGATCATACTTTTGGTTGATATTGTCTTAAGGGTTTCGTATCTTAATT
>OY759274.1:38223489-38268489 GCA_963662155.1 Lamellibrachia columna
GATGTAGATGCTTATGCGTTTCCCTACCAACTCCGTCAAGTATACGTACCTGGAACATATTGCACATAAGTTACCGCGCCATTTCTCAGTTACATAGTAAATCTGCCAAACATTTAAAGTGAAATAACATTGATGGTTTTTGGTATATGGACATGTATTAATTACCAAATCATAACCATTTGTAACTGAGTAGTAGATCTGTATATAAATGATTTGGAAGATGACATATCTCACAAAGTACTAACATTTGCAGATGACACAAACGTATTCAGAAAGGTTACTAATGATACCGATAAACAAAGTTTACAGGATGATCTAGATAAATTAGTTAAATGGTCAGAAAAATGGCAAATGTTATTAAATTTTGGGAAGTGTAAATGTCTACGCATAGGACATGGAAACATGGACGAAGAATATAAAATGGGGGATGCTGTACTAGCTAGAACCACACAAGAAAGGGACTTTGGAGTAACATTTAGTGCTGACATGAACGTTTCAGAGCAATGTGGTATTGCTGCTCGAAAGGAAATCAAATTCTAGGGATAATTAGGAGAACTATCAATTATAAGGAGGCACAGCTAATTGTACCCCTGTACAAAGCAATAATTAGACCATACTGTATTCAAGCATGGAGACCATATCGTAAAAAGGACATAGAGAAGCTAGAAAGAATACAAACGAAGAGCAACTAAAATGATTCCAGAATTGAGAGACCTTAGTTACGAAAGTCGCTTATTACAATGTGGTTTGACAACAATAGAGACCAGTAGACTAAGAGGAGACCAAATAGAAGTGTTTCAAATAGTGAATGGTTATGAGGATGTTGACAGGAATATGTTCTTCAAACTTAAAGAAGGCAGTAGAACCAGAGGACATGAAGCAGCATTAGTTAAGGAGCAGTGTAGGTTGGACATGAGAAAGTACTCTTTCTCACAGAGGGTGATAAATGAATGGAACAAACTGTCAAATGATTGTGTTAATGCTAGTAGTGTGAATATGTTTAAAAATAGAATTGGCAGATATTTCATAAGGGCGGGCTACACATAGATGAGAAAATTGTTGGACTCTCGATAAGCCAATGGCTTCCTTGTCCACTTGCCATCAGGAATTTGTTGTTTGGGATGGCAACCTTGTTAAACCTTGTTAAACTGCTATTATTAATGTTACACGAGGAAAGCCAAGTCGAACACACTTTTAATTTGATGTGTTGCGCCATAGTGTTAGAACAGTCAAGAGAGTCGAATTCTAGTAAATGTTTCTTGCAAGCAGTGTAGCAAAATTCGCTCGCCAAATGAAAATATATTATTATCCTTGCCAACAGGATACGGCCATGGTGTATGGGTCCAAATTCAACTTATGTATCATATTTTGGCCTTTGTTTACTAAACTGTTCCTCTTTATGACAAAATATCACGTTTTTTTTAAAACACTGCGCTGGTTTTGTGCGTAACGGCATTATTTAATTAGCCACGCGTAGTGTATGTCACCTGAATTTCATAGAAGAGTGCACGCCAGTCAACCGGAGGAATAACCGGACATTTTAGAACACATTCTGGTAAAAGCAAAAACATGAAAGTCCGGATAGACAACATTACTGCGGACACTTACTTGCCATCCGGGGATGTGTTTATGCCAATCGGAATGCTACGTCCTACTAGGAGAATATGCCCCCTTGTGCCATCGTAGAAGCCGACATTGCCAAGACTGAGACAACGAAGGAGCTCCACTTTAAAATCAAACTTGATGTAGTTGGTGAAGTAGAAACTGTTTTCTCCCGTCGCCACGATGTCGATGGGGCTGATGGTGCACACGAAAACAGCGATGACTTTGAAATATCCATTAAAATGTTAACACTTTGGAAGCCACGAAAGGGCGCCACCAGCCCACAGAAAACCACACTAAGAGTACACGCAGAACTCCACACTAAGGTTATTGCGATAGTATTAGTACTGCATCTGTATTTTATATCACATATACATATCACAATCGTAATACTAAAAACAGTTAAAAACAAACGAGAGTAATATAATAGATTGCAAAAGATAACAAAATAAATAAAAAACGCGACATTGCAACTACCTGCTAGAGGCTCTCCGTTTAAAAATCTCTGCGCTTGAGGATAGAAACTATTTTTGAATCGCGTCGTTTTAGTTTTTATGCAACTGTAGCGCTTACCAGAGGGAATGAGTTCAAAGAGATGGTTGGCTGGATGATATGCGTCTTGTACAATACGCTTGGATTTGCGCAAACTGCGAGATCGATAAAGAGACCATATTTAACGCGATTAGTTTAGAAGCATTCGTGACGACTGATTCAGTTTGATTACTTTCATCTTGGCTGGCGCAACCAAACCAGACAGTAATAGAAAACGACAAGACACTTTCAATAACTGCGCAGTAGAAACGTTTTAATATTGCTTGAGATAAGCCGAATCGTTTGAGGTGTCTAAGGAAGTACATGCGTTTTTGTGCTTTTTTAATGATGTCAATCGAGTTATTACAACAGGAAAGATCTTTTGAAATAGTCGAACCCAAACATTTTACAGAGTCGGCTTGTAAGATTCCAGCACCGTCAATGAAAAGTGGGTGGATGGGTGTTTTTTTTGTTTTTGCGAAAATCAATGATCATTTCCTTCGTTTTGGATATGCTTACTACCAGGTTGTTGTTCTTACACCAACCAACCAACCAGTCTTTGAACTTCCTCTGTATACACATACTCGTTAGCATTGTTGACACAGCCAATTACAGTGGTGTCATCCGAGGACTTAACCACGCGAACAGTTTGGTTACCAGATACACAGTCGTTTGTAAAGAGAGTGAAAAAGGAAAGGAGAAAGCACGCAGCCTTGTGTAGCACCAGTGTTAAGAATAACAAGTTTGGAAAGAGAGTTGTTGACCATGACAGATTGAGGGCTGTGAAGAAGAAAGTTGAGAGTCCAGTGACAGATGGCTGGATGTCCATTCAGAGATACAAGTTTGTCAAACAATTTCACAGGAATTATGGTGTTAAAGGCCGAGCTAAAGTCCTCGAAAAGAATCCTCGCATAAGTACTCGGTTGTTCCAGGTGCTTCATAACATAATGTAAACCTAAGGCAACTGCATCGTCCACAGATATGTCAGTTTGATAAGAAAACTGGTGAGAATCTAACAGACCGGCCGTGGATAATTTCAGATAACGGTAAATATGTTCGATAACTTTCATTGCAACTGAGGTAAGTGCCACTGGACGGTAATCGTTCATGGTAGAGACTTTAGCCTTCTTGGGAATAGGTATAATCACAGAAGTTTTAAAACACGTTGGAACTATGCACTGTTGTAAAGATGAATTGTAGATGTCAACGAATACTGGAGAAAGCTGATCGGCGCAATTCTTGAATGTATATGATGAGATGTTGTCAGGACCCGAAGCCTTGCGCGTACTCAATCGCTTGAACAATGTCCGCACGTCAGCAACGTTAACGGTGAAAGGCGGCGACAGAGGAGTGTCTGTGTGTAGGGGGCGCTGTTCCGGCGATGTGTTTAACTTGTCAAATCTGCTGTAGCAGTCGTTTAGTTGATATTGGTATCCTTACGAAATGTTTATGTTGTTTGAAACATGACTTGTTTAAAAAGAAGAAAATGGCATATTTTCTAATGATATTAAACGTGGTACTGATAAACTATTCAAAGCATTAATCTTGTTCTACTATGATATGCTTATCATGGTGCATCCCCAAGTGAGTTACTGATAGGTACTATGGTGCCACTTCAGAAAGTTGAAAGAAGTGCATCATAGCTCTGACAACTATAGGGAGTTCTCCTTATGTATCATCATTAACAAGCTTTATGATGCCATTATAATCAAACAACAAACTGGAGTTTTTGATATATCAGATTTGCAATTTGGTTGTAAAGATGGCTTATCTACAAAATGTTTACATCTATGGTAAATGAAACCATTTCATATTACGTAAATAATAGTGGTACAGTGAATGTTTTATTATTTGATGCTTCTATGACATTCGACGGAATGAATTATTATTAGCTGTTTCATAAACTAATTTAAAAAGAATAATTCCAAATATGTTGTATTAATTTTATACCAGGTGCATACAAACGAGATACTTCAGGTAAGAAAGAACGATGTAATATCAAACCGATTCAATGTGAAGAATGGGGTTCGCCAACGAGGAGCTATGTCTCAAATTCTTTTTTGATTTATATGGATAGGCTGTTGGATGAATCAAAACAACTTGGTATTGTCTGTTATATTGGGCAACATTTCTGCGGAGCTGCAGAATATGCAGATGACATATTATGCTATAATGTCCATCTAGTGCTGGGTTGCGAACAATGATTGAGGTGTGTGAAAAATATGCCAACTACACTTTTTTTCTTTAATGGGTCAAAAAGAAAATATTGGTGCACAACACGAAGGATGCTGATATGCATTTTGAATAAATGGTACGGATGTTTCTACATGTGGGAAAACTATACATCTGGAAAATGTACTTGGCACAACTGATCAGTATGAAATGGTATTTGATGGTATTAAGACATTTAATCGTAGTGTAAACAGATTGATGTCTGAGTTTAGTTTCCTTCAAACGGTCGCCAAAACAAATTGTTTCCTCAATACTATTGTGCATTGTACGGATCTCAACTATGGCCACTGTGGCATGACAGCGCTAAGAAGATGTGCATATAGTGGCGTAACTCTTTGTGCAAAACATGAAAGTTACAGTTTGGTTCGCACATAGATTTAACACAATTAATCGCCTTTAGATGTTGCTTTGATCTATAGATTAAAACAGTTTTACAGAACAGTAGTCTTGTCAGACAAAATTGTTTTAATAATATAACAAATACAATAACATTTGTCCATAAGTCCACTATGGTCCAGAATGCAAGACTCGAAATATAACGTGAAACACTATGAACTAATGTATATGTATACGAGTGTCATTAAGTTTATATGTAAAGAAATGTGGATTATAAATGGAAATGCAGATCATTACAATGACGCAGTCTTAAATAAGGAAGAATATAATGCTGTGATTTATGACATAATTTGTTTTCTAACGGCTGTTTCTTATATGGAACTTTATCATTTGTTTAATGTGTACATGTTTGTGGATCTTGAGTCCCCAACAAGATGTTAATAATAGTAATAATAAAATAATATATACTATATTTACAGTTGTTCAAGACCTCAGTAGAAAGAGTCCTAGTGAAACCGACACTGTAGTTATTTTGTACCGAAATGACTTTTAAAGAAATTATTTTATGACATTAATCTGAAATCAAAGCCAAAATTTTAGAAAGATATAATAATTCAGGATAGTCCACATGGCATCGGTTAACATTGAATAACGACATAAAGTTTTAGGAACACTGACTGCATACTTACTATGTGAATGTCGGGTCACGGTACGTTCGCAGTTGGTACAACTTTCGTGTCTTCTCGTCAAAATGAAACTTCTCCACCGTATGTTTTCTCTCCGCGGGACCGTTGACGACAAATATATAGATCACGTCTGAAAAACAAGCAAAATAATGTGCCACAACCAATACAATAATACAATACAATACAATACAAACTGGTGAATGCGGCTGTTACGTTGTGAATGAGAACTTTCAGAGCCACTTCACGTTTTTAATTAGTACGCAGTCCGTGAGGGAAAAGAAACTACAACCCGTAAAGAATTAACTACAGCTAAGTCTGCTATACACATATTGCTTGTTAAACGACGGAAACCTAAAGGTGAAACACATAGTTCCAAAGAAAACGTCCTATGTTGCACAATGTCTTACTGGAGTTGTAGTCTCTCCAAATGCTGAGACCGAGAGGAGTAAATGTGGGTCTGTCGAGGTCGCCTACTATGTCGAGCACGTGGGCCCCATGGCTGGGCTTCTTGAAGTCAAACAGCCATATATTTCCCGGAATATGTGCATCAAAGCCCTGTCCAGCAATAAAGGCGTGAGTAATTTAAAAATAACATTATTTGTCCTTGTCTCTCTATTACGTCCTCAACGTTCGTTTTCCCAAGCGTATTTCAACCAACACTGTATCGTTTATTTTAGTTTATTGAAGTTGTAAATGGTGTTGCATTTTGTAATATTGAAATATGTACTATTGGTTGTTGGAAGTAAAATTATTAATTGATTGAGTGATTGAGTGATCTTCGTCGTCCTTATGTACGTTTTCGTGGATTGTATTGCCACCGAAGGCGGCTATCGTCATCGTCGACACCGACATTAGTAGTAATATCATATGATTAATAATTAACAAAAAAGGCCCCAGAACTTACCGAAGTGAAGAATGCCAGTCCACTCGGTAGCACCTGCACATCTTTAGCGCCTTCATCTAGTAGACACGGAGACAAATTATACCAAAGCTGTACTAGGTCTGATACCGCGTATACAACCATGAAATAACAAACTACATCATATACTTCTATTGTGTGGAAACATTTTGCGACATAAGGTAGACAAATTTAAGAGTCAACAGTGCTTGTAGCCTGAACGTGTGCATATATATGAAGTGTATGAAGGCCCAATTAACAATACCAGCAATAATGCACTCACACACACACACACACACACACACACACACACACACACACACACACACACACACACACACACACACACACACACACACACACACACACACACACACACACACACACACACACACACACACACACACACACACACACACACACACACACACACACACACACACACACACACACACACACACACACACACACACACACACACACACACACACATACACACACACACACACACACATATATATATATATATATATATATATATATATATATATATATATATATATATATATATATATATATATATACATACATACATATATATATATATATATATATATATATATATATATATATATATATATATATATATATATATATATATATATATACACACACACATACAAATATACATAGATCCTTCAGTATGCACGCACTCACGCACTCACAGATGCACTCATACGCGCATGCACGCACACACACACCCTGTCATCAACACCTACCGACACCTGGCACCAGCCTACACCGGCCTGGCTGGTGGTTGCATGCCGTCTTGTGGCGAGGAAACGTCCATCTGAAAGCATATACTCTGAATCTACAACATACTGATTCGACCCATTGATGGCACGTTTGCTTCGTTTTATCTCAGTTGTTTACTTACTTAGTCCTCTTGGTGCCTGGTTGCACATAAGGCATCTACAAGAGAACGCCACTGCTGTCGGTCTGCAGCCCATTTGGTGATGGTGTTCCATGTCAGGCCGCATTCTTTCATCTCCTTCTCCACTGTTCTTCTCCATGTTTCTTTTGGGCGACCACGTCTCCTTTTACCAGCTGCTGTCCAGCGTAAGGCTGTCTTGGGCAGTGCGCCAGGTGACATTCGGCAAACGTGTCCAAGCCATCTCCATCTTCTCTTCTTTATCTGTGTGGCCAAGGATGTTGCGTCTGTTTTGCGGTGTAGTTCTTCATTAGTGTTGGGCCAAAATACTCCTAGGATCTTCCGTAGACACCTGTTTTGGAAGGTCTCAAGCTTGTGTGCTAGCTTGGCTGTCAGTTTCCAGCACTCGGAGCCGTAAAGAAGTACACTGAGAACATTACTATTGTACAGTCTCAGTTTTGTTTCCAAACTCAGTTGCTTGGATTTCCAGATGGGCTTCAGCATAGCGAAGGTCTGACTTGCCTTTCTGATCCTAGCCATGGCATCTTTTGCAGAGTCTCCATATGTTGTGATTTTGCTTCCCAGGTATGCAAAATCCTGAACGTCTTCCAAAGCATCACTGTTGTTTATGTTGTTTATGGTAATGGGGCTATCTGTCTTGTAGTTGATCCTCATCAGTTTGGTTTTTGCTGTGTTGAGCTTTAACCCAAAAATGTGGTGCTGTTGTTGTGAGTTTGTCCATCTTTTCTTGCATGTCCTTGTGCCTGCAGTCCAATTTCATCTGCATAGTCCAGGTCTTCCAAGATCGAGGTAAGTGTCCATCTGATGCCTCAGTTGTTTACATATCCATATATGTTTTGTGACGCGCCTAGTGTGTTAATAAGGAATCAGACTGATTAAATGATGGATCTCGGAACAGCATGTGGTCCCAGAGAGCAGTGCTCATGATCATCTGGTGTGTGGACATGCTCTGGAGCTGCAACCGATGTCCTAGCTATGGGCAAATAGCAGCCACTATATAGGTAAATTAATTAATTAATTTAATTAATGCATAATGCTAGTATGTAAATAAACTTAGAAACTAGCTCGAACACATAAAGAAGAATAACTAAACACAATGCCGTGCAGAGTATTGTGAAAGACTTACGCTGACTGGCTGCACAAGAGTGTTATGTAGCCAACTGTACATACAGCGACAATGTTATGCAACATGACTACATCGGCCGACGAGCTTGAAACAGACGCACCAGCGGACAACACCAACGACAAACAGGACAGCAGGCCGGAGACAGCTACGAATGTCGTGACAGCTTGCTCACTTCGCACTGACTGTCTTATGAATGAAGTCTATCGCGAACCCTGATTTTGTAGTGACGCATTCGGTTGATGATTTATGCAAATGATCTAAAATATCCGCCACGCCTAGTCTACGCACTAAATCACTAGCCATGCGTGGAAGAGAAAATTGAATTCGTAGATTGGAGATGGAGATGTTTCTGTTGGGAGAGCAGTTTATGTGTGATGAACTCCATCCACTCGCCTCTTTCAATTTTCCTTACCCTCATAGCATCTATGACCTTTGA
Organism: Lamellibrachia columna; assembly: GCA_963662155.1. NCBI lineage: Eukaryota > Metazoa > Annelida > Polychaeta > Sabellida > Siboglinidae > Lamellibrachia > Lamellibrachia columna. The sequence continues at coordinate 38,232,289 of OY759274.1, forward strand.
TCTACCAACTGGCGATGCATATAAACACACACAAAGGCAGTTATTTACTATTATGTTTTTTACCTGTCACCAAATATGGGAAGAATAGCTGAATTGTGGCCGATTTGAGTTTGAGCAACTGTCCAGAAGACGCAACTGTGATGCCACAATATCTACATTAATACGCTAGCACTGTGGGTGGTCTGGCGTTTCAGCGTTCCAGCATGTAAAACGTGACACGGCGACACAGCGACACGGGGACACGGCGACACGGCGACACGCCAACAGGGCGACAAGGCGACCTCCTTCTCTCAGGGTTGATTACTAGCTGTACAACAAAAACCAACTTAACAAAAGATACAACTTGAACACTACATAACATAAAAAAGGTACAGAAAATTATTTTATAACAGGGTGCCAAAAACGCGATGTCCTTGGAATAAACAAGCAAGAAAAAACTATGTTTGTTTTCAACAAAATCGAATCGTCATTCCGATACGTCCATTCCAACAACATTTAAGAAATAGCTAGTCCATGTAGCAAAAGTGGTGAAACAACATTTGATTTTTTAATAGGCAGCAATTATAACGTTTCTTATAATTCCTTTAAAAAAATTTGTCCTACAATTTTCTTCAACATTTCACAGCACATTGACGCTCCATTTATACACATTCTCTGTGTAATTTTGCCAAATCACACACCTTTAGGAAAAATGCACCCAAAGCAGATATTGTTCAATTTCGGCTCAGCCCGGTGAATGGTTTAGAAATGTGGGAACGTTGTCATCAAATGTAATAGGAAAGAAAATATTAACCGTATCCGATGTGAAAAGCATTCATTGAACAAACACAAATGTAGTTTAGAGCTGTGTTCAACCTGTCGGACAAAGACGACACCCTAAGCGAATTGAGTGTTAAATCACTCTGAACCAATTTTGTTGGCGACACACCACATTTATTATCCGTCCGCCATTATCCACATTAAGAGTCCCTAGCATAGTGCTGATTGCGTGTTATGAGTTAATTTATTAGTGAATTATTGGCATCGCCAATTGGTTGATTTCTGGTGCAAGGAGATGAGGCGAGTGGATGTCGGTGCTTGGAAGGAGAGACTGCCAGACAGCCCACATAGTTAGTGTAGGTCCTATTAATATATAGATGGTGGAGTCACAGTTATATCTTCTGGAGAATTGCTCACACTCAAATCGGCCACAATTCTGCTACTGTTTCCATCTTTGGCAGACAGGGAGAAAACATTATAGTAGTTAACTGCCTTTGAGGTTGTATAAATACATCGCTAGTTGGTAGATCAGAGGCCACTGACGCAAGGAGGATACGGACAATTGAGAGACGAGTGGACGTAGGCGCCTGGGAAGAAATACTGACATACTGCCCCCAAAGTTAGCTCATTCCGTAGCTCTCCATGATTTTCCAAAGGCTCCTTCCTTGCACATAATTAAACGCCTTTACGAGGTTCACGAAAGTGATGTATCAAATTGTCTTGTCACTCCACTACCTGCCCAATTATACTTCACGTAATAAATATATGTTCACATGTTCCTTGTGAAGTCTTCTGGTTGACCTCTCAAATTGTTGTCAACTCCATATTTTATTCTGTCAATAATCACTCTACTGAATACTGAATAATTTTCGCACTCTGTAAGGTAACATATCTTCATTATTTTAGTGTCAGCCCAGCTTCCATATCATTGATTCTTCCTATTGTTCCCATAATTTTCCGAATAATCTTGCAAGACGTTTCTCTGGCGTAGTTTAAAATGTAGGACAAGGTAATGTTTTATATACGGTTTTCGGCCGAGCGTTACTTTACTGGTCCCATTACTCGATGTGAAATAGACAACTAGCATTTAGTGTTGTGTAGAAAAGGTAGATCTACTGTTTCATGATGTAAGGGTGGTAGATGACGATCTCGTGCCTCATGCTAATATGTAAATAAACTTAGAAACTAGCACGAACACATATAGAGGAATCAACTAAACACAATGCCGTACATAGTATTATGAAGGACTTACGCTGACTGGCTGCACAAGAGTGTTATGTAGCTAACGGCATATACAGCGACAATGTGTTGCATGATGCTTACATCGGCCGATGAGCTTGGAACAGACGCGGCAAAGGGCAACAACAACGACGAACAGGACAGCAGACTGTAGACATCTAGGAATGTCGTCGTAGCTTGCTCAGTTCGCATCGACTGTCTTCTAGTGACGCAGTCGGTTTATGATTTATGCAACTTATCTCGAATTTCCGCCACGCCTTGTCTACGCACTACATAACTAGCAAAGCGTGGAGGAAACAAACACTTGATTTCAGGTTGGAGACAACTACGAATGTCGTCACAGTTTGCACACTTCGCGTGGACTGTCCTCCCATCAACTGTATTCTAGTGACGCAGTCCGTTTATGATGTATGCAAATTATCTAAAATTTCCAGAACGCCTAGTCTACGCACTGTATCACTAGCCGTGCGTAGAGGAGACACTTGATTTCGGAGATTGATGGGGATGGTTTTGTTGGGAGAGCAGGTTATGTGTGATGAGCTCTATCCAAGCGGTAAAGGGGCGGTAGATTTTGCAGACGATCTGCAAAGAACGGCTGAGAGTAGCCTGAATAGCAGCAATTATTTTAACTAGATGAGCAATGGGGTCTATAAATTAATAAACTAACTTTGGGACCAGTATGGCAGTATTTCTTCCCAGGCGCCTTAATCCACTCGTCTCTTTTATATTTGGCCGACACGTAAAAAACATAAACATGGTAGAGCAGAGGCCATAGATGCAAGGAGTGTAAGGGAAATTGAAAGAGACGAGTGGATGTAGGCGCCTGGGAAGAGATACAGCCATACTGCCAGCAATGTTAGTGTATTAATATATACACCCCTCTTGCTCATCTATTTATAATAACTTGTTCTATTCATGCTACTGTCAGCCATTCTTTGCAGTTTGTCTGCAAAAACCTGGATCCCATTTACCGCTGAGATGGAGGTCATCACACATGACCTGCTCTCCCAACAAAAACATCTCCATCAATCTACGAATTCAATTATCTCCTCCACGCATGGCTAGTGATCTAGTGCGTAGACTAGGCGTGACGGAAATTTGAGATGATTTGAATATATCATAAACCGACTGCGTCATTAGAAGACAGTTCACGCGAGGACAGTCTATGCGAAGTGAGGAAGCTGCGACGACATTCGTATATGTATCCAGCCTGCTGTCCTGATCGTCGTTGGTGTTGTCCGTTGGCGCGTCTGTTCCAAGCTCGTCGGCCGATGTAACAATGTTGTAACACATTGCCGCTGTATATCCCGTTAGTTACATAACATTCTTGTGCAGCCAGTCAGCGTAAGTCCTTCAACATACTCTGTACGGCATTGTGTTTAGTTGATTCTTCTACATGTATTCGTGCTAGTTTCTAAGTTTATTTACATACTTGCATTACACATTAATTAATTGACCTATAAAGTGGTTGCTATTTACCCATAGCTGCTCCGGAGCCATATGCTGTTCGGACATCCTTCATTTAATCAGTCCGATTCCTTGGTAACACACTAGGCGCGTCACAAAGCATATGATGAGCTGTAAACAACTGAGCTGAAACGAAGCAGCAGTTCCATCAATGCGTCGAATCAGCATGTTGCATAGATGCAGAGTATACGTTTTCAGGTGGACGTTTCCTGACCACAAGACGGTGTGCAACAACCAGGCAGGCCAGTGTAGGCTGGTGGCAGGCGTCGATAGGTGTTGATGGCTGTGTGTGTGTGTGTGTGTGTGTGTGTGTGTGTGTGCATGCGTGTGTATATGAGTGTCTGCACGAGTGCGTGCGTACTAATGTATGTATATTTGTGTTTGCATGTATGTATATATATATATATATATATATATATATATATATATATATATATATATATATATATATATATATACATATATAATATGTTAATTACGAAACATGTTAATTACACTTATTGTGTAAACATACATAATCAAAATAATATATAAAAAAGACGGCAGCAGCGGTTTGCTGGGATTGTTAATTGTTGATTGTTAATATATATGAGCATATTCAGGTTGCAAGCACTGTTGACTGTTAACTTGGTGTACCTTAGGTCGAATAATGTTTCCACACCATAGAGGTACATATATGATGTAATTGGTTATCTTATGGTTGTGTGCGAAGTATCAGACCCAATACAGCTTCGTTATAATTTGGCTCCGCGTATGCAAGATAATGGGTCTAAAGAAATCAAGGTACTACCGAATGGACTCACTTCGGTAAGTTCTGTGGCCTTTTGTGTTATTTATTAGTCATAAGATACTACTACTCATGTCGACGCCGACGATGACAATAGCCGCCTTCAGTGTCAATACAATTGTCGACAACATAGACACTGACGACGAAGATTAATCAATCAATCAGCCAATCAATCAATATTTTTATTTCCAACAATCAATAGTACAAATTTCATTATTGCAAAATACATCACAATTTTTAAAACATGGAAAAATAAGCAATAGAGTGTTGGTGGAAATACGCTTGGACAAACGAATGTTGAGGACGTAATAGAGAGACATGAAAAAAAAAATGTCTAACCTTCTAATGTTTCTTAACCTTCTCACGTCTTTGTTGTTGGACAGGGTTTTGATGCACAGAGTCGGGGCAATATATTGCTGTTTGACTTCATGCCGCAATATCACACTGACAAAGTTCTGGTAATTCAAACGTTCCAACCTTGCTGGCTGAAAACAGTTACTATTTGGCAAATGAAATGATTAAATCAGCTACACTGCTTATCGTTAGGCGCTACATTCGTCTGTAACGTGCCCGCAAGAGAAACTGTAGTCTGAAACTATCGACGTTTGGCGCCATCTTGCGAAATTCGTTACCGTTTCCTCAGCGTGGATAGGCATTGGCGCGAAGCAGAACAGCTCGTCTTCACATTGCAACAAACTCACCATTTTTTTTACGCGATTGAGCGCCTACTTTTAATTACACAATCCTGACCAATGCCAAGTTAATGTATTGATCAGTTAAGCATATAAAACATTCTATCGGTAAATTTCCGCTGATCTAAATGTTGTCATTAAACTGTGTCGAACTGCCCGGAGTGCACGACCGAGTGTACGTACGAGACGATCGCAAATAATTCTTCGCCTGTAGCCGAAACTGAGCGGATACAGCAACATGATGCATGTAGATCATATGTAGAGTCGACCTGACTTCTACATATATTGTATAACACTTATTAGAGATAATATTTTGCGAAAATTCAACTAGTATAATTTCCGCTCGATAAACTCGGTCTCATTTCTGAAATCATAACGTCGTCGTCGTTGTCGTCGTCACCACCGAAGTCGTCATGTCTGCCCCTGTTGCTACACCGAAGAAGGCAGCTTCTGCCAAGCAAAAGAAGCCGGCAGCGCACCCGAAATACACCGAGATGATTGCCGCAGCCGTCGGCAGTCTGAAGGAGCGTGGTGGTTCGTCGCGACAGCCGATCCAGAAATACATCATGAAGAATGTCAACGTCGGCGAAGACGAACGCGTCATCAACCAGCACCTGAAGATGGCGGTGAGGGCTTCCGTGAAGAACGGTGTTCTGAAGCAGTCGAAGGGCTTCGGCGCATCGGGCAGTTTCCATCTGGGTAAAAAGGCGGCTCCGAAAAAGGGCGTCGCCAAGAAGCCGAAAGCGGCCGGCACCGCTGCGAAGAAAGTCGCGAAGAAGGTGAAGACGCCCAAGAAGGCCGCTAAGAAGCCCAAGAGCCCAACGTAAAGACCATCAAAATGAAGAAGCCCGCAGCTGTGAAATCAAAGAAGGTGAAACTCCAGTGAAGGCGAAGAAAGCAACAGGAAAGCCGAAGAAGGCGGCAACGAAGAAGGCGTAAACTGCGGTGATCGTCCTTCCCCGTGTGTCTAAGACTGTCGATCTTTGTAAATACGGCTATTTATCGAACGTTACACGTAATTTATCGACGCTAGGAGCTAGTCTCCGAAGCGGTGTACATAGAACTATGACGCCGTCTGCTGCTACTTGTGGCGTCGCTTGTGTGCATGCAGTCGGCCGTCGCCCAGTCAACGCGTGTTTGTGTGCGTCTAAGCCACAGGCTTACTCGTCAATTTCATTGTGTGCTTGAGAATCACCCTTGTTGTGTATGTATCGTTGACAATATATTATATTTTTGTATATGAAACATGCGATTGACCTCATTCGCTACTTATTTGTTGTCGAACGAGCAATTGTCGGTGAATGAAAATTATAAGAACCAAGATCCCCAAAAGATGTGCTCGTTTCAATTCACCGACAGTCGCTTCGTTTTCAAGTAGATGTCGTGCGGCGCTTGATATATCGCACGCACACCTAGGTCATAACAATTGCGTCCCCTTCCCTATTCTTTTTTATTCGAGGCAGCATCTTCTTATCAACAAACTGTTACTTCTTCATGTCTTGGTTACCGTTACCGTTACCGAATACACAGGCACCACCATTTAAAGTTCGAACGGCGGCTACATTAAGTGAGTCAAATCAAGTGTAGCAGCTAAGCCATACATCTGTGACAGGTAATACCTAGTACGTCATACGATAACATTTGTATCACATACATACATGCGTGCGTTGGCATGTATGTGCGCGTCTCGTATGTATCGTTAGTATCTGTTTGTATCCGACGATACGAAACGGCCTCTATATGAATCATAAGCGAGATAAAACAACTACCAATGGCTGCACTCGATTCATTCGCCGCCGGCGTACGCCGCAGTCCGCCGGTCATGTGACCGTCGCGCCGCTTTTTCGCGACCAATCGAGCGACAAATTTTTAAAACATGGACGCAGGAGTTTTTTATACTTAGATTTATTATTTTGCATTGGGTGAGTACCAGAAGAACTACGTTATCTTTTTGTATGATCGAGTTTTTAATTTATGATAATTGTGACATGGATCGAACTTTAAGTTTACTAAAAATATACGGGTAACGTATTGAATATGAAAATAGTATTAATTGTGCATATTATCGCCCTTTGTCTCTGCTTTGCTGGAATGAATTAAATATTAGAATATGTTCATAACCGCATACAAAGCACATAATCGATGATATTCAACAGGCATGTCTTATATTGTACAGTGAGATGTTTTTAATTAAACGCCTTGGCCTTGACTTTGCCTTTGGCGCCTCTTGATTTTGTTATGCCCATGTCATGTTGAAGTTATGCCATACTTACAGTCAGTGGCATATTTGTAGTTATATTACCATGACATGTCTTTGATGTTTTCCTGCAGCAGACTACTGGGCTTTCATCATTTTCATCAAGCATTTTGAATAGCAGAACAAGTGAGTACCCTTTCTTTGATATATGTATATATTTATGCATATATGAATATTCCCTAGCAATGCCAATGAACACTGTCATCATACAAACCATGTTGTGTGCTTGTATTTAATCTGAGCATGTGGCGGTCTGAGAAAACTTTGGTCTCTTTGGCGTGGCGAGTGAGGCATGATGTGGTATATGATATGGCGAGTACTCACCGGGCGTCACATGACCATCACTTTGTCGTTCCTACTGACCGGCCACACCAAGTTCAGCTGCGATTGGTGTTTCGGAATTGTTAAGCGGCTGTACCGGAAAACATCAAGAAGTACCATCACTTCCACTTTGCGCAAGGATCGTTAAACATGCGCGTGCAGGAGTTCGCAGACAGCAAATTTCTCGAGCAGCCACTCGTGAAGTGGAAATTGCTGAGCAGTCGTACAATGCCACAGATCATTGTGTCCAAAGGACTCGATGCGAAGCGGCAATGATATTTGTACGAGGAGATACGCCCCTTCACCACAGAACATTGCCAAGACACGACAACACCTCTCCCTACAGTTGCAAAACCATCTGGGAAGCCCACTGGACCGGTGTCATCAGACAGTGATGATGACATTTCACCACCACCCCCTAAGACAAGCCGTGGGCTTGGTCGAGGCTGCAAAACCGCACAGTGAGAACTGAAAGATGTACAGACTCAACACGACAAACTATGGCTGTTTTCCGAGTCACATAAAACAAACAGCTCTTTTCAGAGCTAACCACACTTTTGTGGAAGAGTTTGCTATCAATCGATTGATGTTTATAGAATTTTTTTGTTTTTCACCCAAGTTGGCAAGTTATTTTTTTGTATTAACCGGTAGAATAATTTGTTCCACTGGACTGTACATGGTAATATCAGCAGATAATTTGTTATACGCTGATGAAGTGTTAATAATGGATGCCAACTTTAAGTCATTTTTCAACTAGCAAATGTTTTGACGGGTGTTCTCTTTAAATCATTGTAACTTCCAGTATAATGGGAATATTTCAATAATTCAAACTGTTTTGGAAAGAAAAAATATATGATGTGAATGGTTTTCTCAGACCACCACACATCAATTTTATTATATATATATATATATGAATATTCCCTCGCAATGAACACTGTCATACAAACCGGGTTGTGTGCTTGTATTTAATCAGAGAATGGAGCAAATAATTGCAAAAAATATTTATAAGAATGTTAACTCAAATTTGTAAACAAATTATTTTTAAGTAGTTTCATGTAAATATTCACATATTAAGTGTGTTTTGAGTGGACTTTGTCCATTGTGCCTTGCATGACCCGTCTTAGATTTTTTACAGCAGCACACTACTGGGCTTGTGGTGATATCTTTGCTTGATGCTAGTGTGTGGACCCTGCTTCGAATAGCACACCAATTGAGTAACAGTACGCTTTTGTGTGTGTGTGAATTTTTTAGATTTTCTCCAGCATATGAGTTCGCGTATGCCCACTGGTTGCCCATGAACACATATATATATATATATATATACAATAATAATGGATATGGCACGTTTACTTCCAATGATTGATGATCTTCTTGCATCTGATGACGACTGCGGAGACTATAACCCTCTTCTTTTGAATATGCTGTAAGTGGTGTTATATGTATGTATATATAAGACAATCTTTCATATATCAAGACGTCATGCCCACACATGAATAATAAAAGAAAGCAAATAATTCATTTTGTGGGAAGTCCCATGGACAATTTTAATCATTTATGTCAAAAACAATAATACATTCTAACAAATACTATATCAAGTCGTGCAATGATACTATTTTGATGAAGAAACAGTAATACATTGTCATAGTTGACTTTCTTATCACATAAACATAACAAGCTGTAAATTTGGTCAACATAAGGTTAGTAGTTTCTAAGATATGAAAACAAATTAACAATACCCATTTTCCCGACCAGTGTTACCCCTTAAATTCAATATTAAACTGATACCATATCTGTGTTTATTTTTAGTGGCCGCGATCATCAACCTAAAATTGAGAATTTCTATGAAGACATTCTTCCCGCGTACTCGGACTTCAATTTTCGTAGATGCGTACGAGTTCCAAGATCAGTATTTGCCTATTTATTGGACACTCTTTCTGTTCATGTAAGTGATCCTCCTCATTTCGGTGGCAGGACTGCCGTAAGTGCTGGCAAAAAAATAGCAATGTTTCTAAAATTTCTAGGCTCCAAAGCAACCAATCTGGACATAGCACAAACCTTTGATGTAACAGAATCCACTTTCATAAAGGGCAGGCGACAAGTGTGTTCAGCCATTTTGCATCATGTTCTTCCTTCCACGATTAAGTGGCCAACTTTACATGAAATGCAGGAAATTTCAAATTCTGTAGACTTAAGCGGGCAACATAGATTTCCAAATGCAATTGGTTTTCTTGATGGGAGTCATATTCCCATCTGGAGGCCACATGTTGTCAACTCAGATGCTTACTACAATCGGAAACATTTTTTCTCAGTCGTTCTCCAGGGTGTCTGCATGGATGATATGACATTTTCTGATGTCAGCGTTGGATGCCCTGGAAGGATGCATGATGCCAGAGTCCTGAAAAATTCCACTTTGTGGACATCAGGTTACACCAAATGTGTACAAGGTCGCTATCACTTACTAGCTGATGCAGCATACCCTTTAACCAAATGGATAATGACGCCATATCGAAACAATGGTCATTTGACACAGAGGCAGGTACATTACAACACGGCCCTTTCGTCAAAAAGACAAGTAATTGAGCGTGCCTTTGGAATTTTAAAGAAGCGATTTCCTAAACTACGGCTGGGGATAGACCTCGTAGATGTAGATGAAATCAATGATGTGATTATGGCAGCTTGTGTGTTACACAATACATGCTTACGGCATGGGGATGGGCATGATTTCCCAGAGGAAGATTTTAATCCCCGCTTGCAGAACCCTGGCAATTTGGTTATTCCCTGCAATCGCAGCTTAGAAGGGAAAGTAAAGAGAATTGCAATAAGAAATAATCTATAAATGCAGAACCAATGTACTTATAGTGTCCAACAAGGTAGGATTGCATTACAATGACAAATACACTTCGATGATATGGAATCCCCACATCGCCAATGGTAACTGTATTTAAGGAGTCACATGGGTCGGGAAATTGGATACGCAAACTTGTGTCATATTTAAAAAAATACTTTTACCATTACTTGACATAACAATAAATATAAACTAATTGTAAAAAAATAACATTTTGATCAAACATATTACTGTTAAAAAAAAAAAAAAATTATATTGATCAAAAGATATGACAAAAATTTAACAAATCCTTTTTTCCGACCTATAAAAAATATGTAGGAATATCTGGTTACCATGGTTACACTCATGCAAATTACACGTTATGTCATAAATGACTTTATTTTCACAGACACATAATATGGTCAAGATAACATTAGTAACAGCAGTTTTTAAGAGGAGATATGGCATCTAGATAGGAATGAAAGATTGAATAACAGAATTTATTAATTGATAGACACAAATGTTATCTATGTATAAAACTAATGTAGAGGTTTGTAATTGTTATAAAAGTGAACTTTATTTATAGTAAAAATACACAGATATTGGATGAATTTTTTTCACAAAACTCCAGCTGCCATGTCTCCCCATAACATTTGGATATCTATTTCCTCATTGCAGCAATGAGCTCCCTGAAAAGTTCAATTTTTTCATTGTGGCGTTTTGTCGCCGCCTCTTCCCTTCTCCTGTCCTCCACATCAATGTAGTCTATAATTTTTTCTAGTGACGTTTTTTTGGGTTTCCCTATGTAACATAAACAGTAATGTTTACGTAAGTGGTGTTGACAATTATTTGATGTATATTTCATGTGAAATGTTTAGGAAAATGCTATGATAATTTTGCATTGTAGCAATTAATAATGGTACATGTGTTGATTACAAATATGTGTAATTAAGGCATCAAAGAAGATGCACTACATATCAATATGAATATATATATATATATTAATTTGTCAATACAATGTTTTGTTACCATTATTTTTTTTCCATGATATGTAGCACATTTCATAATTTGCAAAAACAGTTATCTACAACACTATGCTACTAAAAATGTTGTATTATCACTAATCATTGCCTGTATATTACGGCAAGGATATTAAATTACGAAAAAATTATATGTTACACAAATAAAAATGCACACTATCACATGTGAGAATCATACATTCAAGCTCTTGAACATACAAAATATATGTACAATTATTCTATTACAATTTGGGAGATAGTTGTACTTATTTAATTTTGCTCTCTGATGCAAAGGCTGCAATTGTTAGAATTAGTGTGTGTAACTTGAATATCGTAAGAATTATTGTTTTGAATGTTATTTTTCATGCTAATAAAACGTTCAACAAAGCACATAGCTGAAACCATGTTTGTATAAGCTATAAATGTTTGAAAGACTCAATGGTTTAGATCGCTATGCCAGCACTGCAAATACTTATCACGTTTGTGGGATATGAGAGCAAGGTCATGTGCAAAATTATCAGTCTATGGCTTAGGTTGACTAAAGACGACAGTAGGCATCCCTGCCTGACTCCTGTAACTTCCAAATGGTTGTCTTAAACCATCACACATCTTCATCAAGTGAAAACATTAATATTTCAGTATTGTTACCTCTGGTATCCTCAGCAGATTTTCTCTTTTTGCTGGCATTGTCTGTTTTTCCTGTGATAATATCTGAAGAAAAAGAAATGCATTTGTATAAAATTAATTATGAAGTGATTCAAAATATAAATAATTATGAACTTTGACAAGGGCTATTAATAAAAAAATTATATGGGCATCCTCGAATCACTCTTAAAGTAAAATTTCATAAATATATATGATAAACTTTACATTACTCTTACCCTCTGAGTTTGTAGGCAGCACGTTACCCGTATAGGTCTTGCCAAAAGCATCCACAAGTGCTTCTCCAATGTCTCTCCTGTCATTTCCACTCTTTTCATTATGCTGACACAATCGGTCAAATCTTTCTTTTTCACTTTTGATTTTCAGTCGGCACTTCTCTGCTGATGGAGCTAGTGAGTCCTCCGGTAACAATGACGTAACCATTTTCGCAATAGTGTCCCAGGTTGTTTTACGCCCTTTCGTCTGAATATAAATATCCATTAATGCCTGAAGTTTTGTAACAGTCCACTGAAAATCTCCTGAAATAAATATAGTTATAAACAGACATGGGTTGTATTACAATATATTACTATTAATACTCATTGTTTCTATTACTATTACATTAATTATAATCTATTACCAGGATATATATCACGGGGCATTATTACTATCGCTGCATGTCAATTAAACATTTTTAGTAATGTACTCATATTCAGCCATCAGCAGTGTGCTCGTATCCGTACTCATGAACTTGTACTCGAACCCAAGTTTGGTGCCAAGTACCGCTAGTTGAATCTTCTGAGGAAGAAGTTTGATGACTCAAGTCAGACAGCCTGCACCAGCATTGTATAGTGCAAATTTTGTTGTTGTTAAAGTACAGGACAATGAGCTGTGGATATTGACAGCTGCTAATCAACATTCTCAGCAAACATTAGTTACAGAAAAACGTCTATTACAATTACATATTACTATTACCCCATGCCTGATTATAAAGCAGGGTTGTGGTTGTGTTTCTTTGTATAAGTATATATGCATATTACCTTCACTTTTATTAGGCATGATAGATGGACCTGCTGTCGGTTTATCTTCCTCATCCGCTGCCTCATTGGCTGCCGAAAGTAACGTTTCTATTGTGGCAGGATCTGAAAATAAAAATTCCACATACAAACTTAACGAAATGTTTACTTGACAAATAACTTGTCTACATCTACAAGCTTGGGGTAAATTACATTGCAATGTAATAGATTACTACTACTTGATTTCATTTATATTACATGCTGAAGGCAATGTAATATATTTCTATTAAATTTTCAATCAAGACTATTTTCTTTCAAATTTACTGGTCAATTAAATTAACTTCTTTTGGTAAAGTTAATTATTTAAATAGTGTGCAGGCTGCTGTTTAGTGCTGGAAGCCTGGAACCTAATCCTGCTTCAGTGAATGGATTAATAGGCTTGTGTGAAAAGGATAGGTGGATGGTGGACTTCAAAGGATCAATTAGCCTTGCAGCAGTCACACTGTCACAGTGTCTCCAGCTAATAGTGAATAAGTTCATTGACTGTAATGATTCAGATATTAACCATTTAATCACCAATATTTCAAGGAATTATATTTTAATGACACACCAGACATCCATGAAAGTATTTCACTTGAATAACTCACTTGTACATCAGTGCTATCTTGTAGGCCTTAAACACAAACATGTTATTTAACACGGAATGATTAGTAAGTAAGATTTAATAATACTATTTATTTGGCATCAACTATGAAGACTGGTTGCAGTCCATGTTGCAGTGAATATTGCATTTTGCATACACATTAATGTAAGGGCATTACATCATTTTTTTTAATCGCATTCAGCCAAAAATTAATAACATTCTGATTTGTTACATAATACTTATACACATACCTTGTGCTATGCACTTGTCTCTGGTGATACTGTCAACCATTAGTGTCACCATTTGGCCGTTATTTGAAATAATCTCCACATTGTACCTACAACAATTTGAAAAATTACTTATTTTCATTCATGAACATATTGGGTTCAACTTAACTTATACAACCATTTTAGTATTATTAGTGACAAAGTAGTCAACAGACTCAATTTTGTTGCACTGGTCTTTTTAAAATGTTTTATTTATTCAAAATAGAACATTTCTAACTATTTCTTTGCAGTCAAACCATTGATGTCAGTTATTTAGTTAGTGGCAGTGCTACAACTCGACTCAAACCATATATATGCCATATAATAATATATATAACGAAATGTCATTATCTAATATTCATTTTACCTTTCAAGTTTCACGCGTACATGATTTCATCTACAATAAATTTATCCGCTATTAGTTTCTACTTATAATTTACCACTGGTTGCACTCGATTCATCCGCCGGCGTACGTAATATTTATTAGTTTCTACTTATAATTTATCTAATTTGATAATATAAGGTATCCCTTCTTTTATGGACCCGGACTAGTCTAATACCGTAGACCGATTACTGACTGACTGTATTATCGATCACCATTGTTGATTTTACAAGTTTATTTGTGCTAAATGTTCGAAAAATACACAAACTATGTCATAGCCTAGGAACGTGCTTTTGTTCCCATGCACAACTGTTTCAAATTACTTACTCAACGGCACACTGCATTGAAAATATAACAACTTATCAAAATCCAAACTCACATTTCTTCTTCGATTTCTGCCATCTTGTTTTGAATGCGCCGCTTAAATCTGACCGGCGGAATCGGCGGACGCCGCCGGCGTACGCCGGAATGAATCGATTGCCAACGGTTTCCGCCGATCCGCCGGCGGCGTACGCCGGCGGATGAATCGAGTGCAACCAATGTCTACAGTTGTCATGACGTCATTGATTGTTGCCTGTCGTCATCTACCGCTCCGTCATTGTATGTTTGGCAAAGTAGTTGCTGCGGATGACGTTTGTTTTGAATAATTCACACATGCCACTATTATCATAATCCTACACGGCCGTTTGACATCACACCACAGAGTCCACTCTTAGGTGATAATTTCCACCAAATTTTTGTCACTGACCCTCTCACTCACTGACTCACTCACTGACTGACTCACTCATTCAACCACTCATTCACTCACTCACTCACTCATTCACTCACTCCCTCACTCCCTCACTCACTAACTCACTCACTCACTCGTTCACCCACTTACCCACTCACTGATTCCCTCACTCACTGATTCACTGATTCACTGACTCATTCATTCTCTCACTCACTCACTCACTCACTCACTCACTCACTCACTCACTCACTCACTCAATCAATCAATCAATCAATCAATCAATCAATTAATCATTCCAAAATCACTCACTCACTCACTCATTCACTCACTCACTCACTCACTCACTCACTCATTCACACAATCATTCACTCATTCCCTCAATCACTTACTCACTCACTCACTCACTCACCCACTCACCCACTCACTGATTCACTCACTCACTGATTCACTGGCTCATTGACTCACTGACTCACTGACTCATTCATTCTCTCACTCACTCACTCACTCAATCAATCAATCATTCACTAAATCACTCATTCACTCACTCACTCACTCACTCACTCATTCACTCACTCACTCACTTATTCACACAATCATGCATTCACTCACTCACTCAATCACTCATCCATTCACTCACTCACTCACTCACTCACTCACTCACTCACTCTTTCACTAACTCACCCACCCACCCACCCACCCACCCACCCACCCACCCACCCACCCACCCACCCACCCACTCACTCATTTTATTTGTTTCAAACATATAAAGAAATAAAACAAACAAACAAACAACACAAGCCATGCAGAAGCATCAACACTACATGTCGTGCATGCCTAACGCCTATATATCATGTTAGCCATACGACGGGCAACCTTGACTGGTAGTCCACCCGTGTACGTCTACATATCGTGTTAACCATGGGTGTTACATCGACACAGGCCCCTGATTGCGTGATAATGCAAACGTTGCCGCCCCTGACGACACGATGTTGTAATCGCCGAAGCTGCGTGACTGCTGGATGAGGTTGCCGATACTGCTGTCGCAATAGCTGCTCCTATCCACACCACGTCCATCTCATGTAACTTTAATTACAACATCTTGCACTGGTTAACCCGCACCATTAATATGCCCATGCACACAAGACCGGCTCATTCGCAGGAATCATCGTAAACCAAATCGTGCTAACATTAGGACCTATGTTAACCCTCACGACTCAGTCGATCAATACCCAAATGAAAACCACTCTTGGTTACATTATATCATCATTGACCCAACTAACACATATACCCTTGTCGGTCGACCTAATTATGCTAAGGCAATAATAAGTCAACCTAATTATCCTACGGCCACAGTCAGTCAGCCTAATTACACTAGCGACTACAATCGGTCAATGCAATTATTATAGAGACCGCTAGGGTGGGTCAAGCTAATCATCCTATAGGGATAATTATCTTGGAGACAACAGCCTGTCAATCGAAATACCGTAGAGACCACAGTCGGTCAACCTTGTTATCACAAGGAAAATAGTCGGTAAACCTATTTATACTAGAGATCACAGTCGGTCATCTTAATTATGGAAAGGTCAACGTCGGTCAACATAATTATCGCACGACGATATTCAACCTACTTATCGTAGCGACCTCACTCAACTTAATTATTCCACTTAGCAAAACTAATGCCATTTCAACACGCTGCATTTCCACACGTTGTCAATCAATATAAAACGTAGAATGAACATTGGCACGTGTTATGCGGGTTTCCTTGAGACTACAACTGTAGGTATCATATTTGCAATTTATGGAGGGTGGATCTATTATGGTTCGCATATTGGAAGGTCACTCGCTTCCTTCTTAAATATCTACATTGTTCGGGAATACTTAGACATACAATAACACGAAATAACAGTCTTTGTTTTAAGGTAGACCAACCAATGTTTATTCGTGGTCAGCCATCGTGTGACAACCGATTGCTTTACACCAATTAACATCAACAATGTGCGTGCGTGGGTGAGTTTGTGTGTGTGTGTGTGTGTGTGTGTGTGTGTGTGTGTGTGTGTGTGTGTGTGTGTGTGTGTGTGTGTGTGTGTGAAAGAGAGATAGAGAGAGAGAGAGTGTGTGTGTGTGTGTTTGTGTGTGTGTGTGTGTGTGTGTGTGTGTGTGTGTGTGTGTGTGTGTGTGTGTGTGTGTGTGTGTGTGTGTGTGTGTGTGTGTGTTGTGTGTGTGTACCTGTATGTGCATGAGAGAGCGTGCGTGTGTGCGTGCGGGCGTGTGCATACAGTATTTGCGCGTGGCAGGTTGGAACTTATGGTGACAGTTGCAAGATTTAGGCGTGATGTACTTCACAAAGAAGAAGTTTTGTGAATATACTACCAACAAGCATATATCGGCGGTAGTGGACAGCGACACTTGCCGCAGAGATTTGTCGTCCGTCATTGTAGTACACTTCCGTAATATCTGTCACTTTGGAGTCTTCGGACAACGTCAGCCGCAGCACCTGCGCCGAGCGACAGAAGATGGCATTGCAATCAGATGGTTTACAGTTTCAGTATATTGAGGAGACAGAAATAAAAATAACGGAGGCAATGGTGGTAAAGACAAAACACACGACGCACAAAAGTAATTATGACAACGAGGGATAAGCGAATATGTTTGGTGAAATTGCAATTCATAATAAATGCCTTGAGCCTTTTTGGAGAGTTGCTATAGTTTCAGATGACGATTAAAGTGCACAAGACGAAGGGCATTCACTGGCGTCAGAATTGTAGCACACTTTGTTATAGTCTCGTGAATGAATATATATATATATATATACATATATATATATATATATATATATATATATATATATATATATATATATATATATATATATATATATATATATATATATATATATATATATATATATATGTGTGTGTGTGGGTGTTTGTGTGTACACGTCTATAAGGATAGTTTCGAGTCCGGATGTGTCGTATATATATATATATATATATATATATATATGTGTGTGTGTATATATATATACACACACACAAACACACACACACACACATATATATATATATATATATATATATATATATATATATATATATATACATATATATATATATACATATATATATATATATATACACACGCACACGCACACACGCACACACACACACACACACACACACACACACACACACACACACACACACACATTCACACACGCATACGCACGCAAACACACACTGATACATACGCACACAAATATAGACATACACACACTCACGCACGTACGCAAGCACGCACGCAAGCACACACGCACAGTAAAAGCACTTCCTTTTACAGCTCTTGAAATAGTGAGTGATCTACTATGTACCTTCGAAGGCGCGAAGGCGGTGTGAGGCCACGGCAAGTGGTTCATTAGCAACTGGGCGTTCGGGTGCCCCGCCACTAACAAGTGTCCAGTAACCACGTCAACATCGACGTAATCGACGAGTGTTGCTAACGGAACCACCTGAATCACACAAAATAACTAAATGATTCACTCGCTGACTGACTAACTAATTAAATAAATAACTGCCGTCCAATGTGAAACTAATCGTCTTTACAAAATGAAATATTCATGCAGGATACGTCAACAACTATGCATAACGGGGGTTTAGACGGCGGCAGTTATTGTAGAGATGCCAAGTCTACTGTTATGTCTTCCATGTTTACATAATCTTACCACCTATAGCTTTCGTGCAAAATATATATACTTCGAAATAATCGTTTTATGTTAATAATACAGGTTACTAATTCTGAATCCACATTTCCTCCAAATCACAATCTTACATAAACAACGCGCTAAAATTAAGTAAATGTAATGTAAAATTTAAAAAAATTTTACACCAGGAGGGATACCTTCCTCCACATACTCCCCCATGGTATATCTACAATTTCTGTTCAATTCTAAATGCTAGTTGTCTATTTCCAATCGAGTAATGGGACCAACAAAATAACTCCCAGCCGTAAACCATATATAAAAAATTACCTAATCCTACATTTTTAACTATGCCAGAGAAACGGCTTGTAAGATTATTCGGAACATTTTGGGAAAGATAAGAAGTCTCAATGATATGGAAGCTGGGCTGACACTAATACACCGAAGATAGGTTACCTTACAGAGTGCGGAAATTAGACAGGAATTATTAAAACATGTTCCCAGCAAAGTGTTCAGTAGAGTGATTATTGACATAATAAAATATAGAGTTGAAAACAATTTGAGAGATCAACTAGCAGATTTCAGAAGAGATATTTATCCTATGAAGTATAATTGGCAAGGTAGTGGAATGACAGAAAAACAGAACATTTTATACGTAACGGTCGTGAACCTCGTAAAGGCCTTTAACTCCGTGCAGCGAAGGAGCCTATGGAAATTCATGGAGAGCTACGTTATCCCTCATAAGAAAATCAAAATGATTAAGATCTTAAAGGAGGACAGTGAATGTACAACGTTATATGAATTGAAGAAGATCTGAAAGGATTGGTCACGAGAAAGATAAACTGGTGAAAACTGTAGCACAAGAAAGACAAGAGCTGGGGTGGAAGACATTTACTGAAACCAAACATGTGGACAAAGATAGAACGATCTGGAGAAGGATCCCTGCATCCTGATGTGCTACCGTACCAGAAGACGATATGCAAGTTATGGTAATGAAGTTGATTAACGTATATCATTGTAATACATTCAACAGCTGTAAAGGTAATTGCAAATCACAATGGAAGTACTTTTTTATATAAAGTATTCCGTCGATTTCATTTAGAAAAAACTGTAACACATTTGGTAATCATTGACATAAACCATTACATTTCGAAATTGATTAAAAAATAAGCACACTAACAAAGGCTGTAATTGCCTCTCGTATAGGCAAGTGTCACTGTTAGATTTTATAGTGCCACGGTTACTTTACGTGTCTCAATCAACCGTCGCGTTTATGGCTCAAAATTCCAGCCATGCCTTACCTGGATCAGTGTCAAAGTGTTGTCCGATTCCCGGACATAGATGCTTATGCGTTTCCCTCCCATCTCCGTCAAGTATACGTACCTGGAACATGGTGCACATAAGTTATCGCGCCATTTCTCGGTAACATAGTAAATCTGCCAAACATTTTAAGTGAAACAACATTGATATTTTTTGGGTATATGCACATATATTAGTTACTAAACCATAACCATTTGTAACTGCTATTATCAGGTCAGTGGCATACGCGGAAAGCCAATTTGAAAACACAAACTTTAATTTTATGTGTTGCACAATAGTGTTAGAACAGTCAAGAGGATCGAATTCTAGCAAATATGTCTATCAAGAAGAGTAGCAAAATTCGCTCGCCAAATGTAAATATATTCCTATCATTGCTAACAGGATACGGCCATGGTGTATGAGTCCAAACTGAACTTATGTATCATATTTTCGCCTTTGTTTACTAAACTATTCCTCTTTATGACAAAATATCACGTTTGTTTGAGACTGCGTTGTTTTTATGCATAACGGCATCATTTAATTAGCCACGCGTAGTCTACGTCACCTGAATTTCATAGAACTGCGCATGCATGTCAACCGGAGAAATGGTCGGAAATTTTAGAACTCATTCCGATAAAAGCAAAGACAAGAATTTTTTCTCGTTTTAAACATGACCAACTCCGGTAGACAACAATACTGCGGACACCTACTTGCCATCTGGGGATGTGTTTATGCCAATCGGAATGTTACGTCCTACTAGGAGAATATGCCCCCTTGTGCCATCGTAGAAGCCGACATTGCCAAGACTGAGACGATGAAGGAACTCCACTTTAAAATCAAACTTGATGTAGTTGGTGAAGTAGAAACTGTTTCCTCCCGTCGCCACGATGTCGATGGGGCTGATGGTGCACACGAAAACAGCGATGACTTTGAAATATCCATTAAATATTTAACACTTTCGAAGAGCCCCCAGGATGAGCCACCAGCATACAGAAAACCACACTAAGAGTACACGCAGAACTCCACACTAAGGTTGTTGCACTAGTATTAGTACTACATCTGTATTGTTTAGCTAGATTGATCAGAGTATGTGATTTTAGGCTTGTCATAATATAGTGTTGCGTACCTGTCCACATTAAGTTCACCGTCAGTTTTGAACGTGTTGCTGCTGTGTTGAGATACTGTGTTGTATATTACTGTGTTTTGTGTAGAATTAATGAAGGCTAGGTAATTGTTTTGGTCCACTGCCCATACACTTGCTTGGGCAAATGATGCAATAACTGTCTTCGTACGTCTGTAAATGTGCAAGAAGGTACCGACAAATATAAATGTGCAAAAGATACTGAAGGTAAACGAGTTATTGGCATACGTTGACATGTATATACATCAGGCACCAAACCTGAAAATTCAAATGGTGAGTATGATATTTGATGCAGATCGTACGCCTCCTTATGTAGAAAAAAAAAATTGGTAAACAAATTGAGCAATGTTGAGGGGAACTTCTCCTTATGCAGAACAGAGCAAACGGGCACTAGAGAAAAGTAGACGATGTACATGACAAGGTACAGAAGCATGGCATATTACTGCAAAAGCAAGAAGGGCAGGTGAACTGTGCAGATGCTGTCCATTTAAACATATATAATAATAACTAATCGGGCTATGTCACACATCAGAGATATAAATTACAAATATCTAAAGACGATATCATTAAGGTCTATGATCCTGACTTTTGGTTATGTGGCATCAGCATTAGAAGGTATTTCCCCCCAAAGGAAGTGACAAATGAACTGACAGTACATAGGGCAATGGGGAAACTGGTGTGAATTCAAGTCAAAATGAAACATGATCTTCACAGACAATAAAAAGAAAGCAAAGTTTGGCTCAAACACAATTTGCACAAACACTGACCTATTTTTTTTAGCAGAAGCAGTGTTTTTGTGTAGTATCCAGTTCAATGGATGGGAATGTGTCATTGATAGGCATACACTACAGGGGCTGTTCAATCATTTGGTCATCCAATATTAACTGTAAATTTGATATAATAAAGTGTGTATCTAAAAGCTTTGAAAGTGACAATAGATAGTATTGAGTTTATGTTGTTTAATATGCATATGCCATGTGACAAGGGTTATGCAAATCACGATTTATTTTAATATATAGACGTTCTTAATGAAGTATGTGATTTTTACGAAACAATTGCACCTCAATATTTTGTACCGGGCTATGATCATAACACAGACTTATCAAGGGATACTCTCCATAAAGAGTGTAGTTACTTTGTACGGACATGACATTTAAAGACATTATTTTATGACATTAATCTGAAATCAAAACCAAACCTTTAGAAAGATATAATAATTCCGGATAGTCTACATGGCGTCGGTTAACATTGATAAACGACGCAAAGTTTTAGAAACACTGACTGCATACTTACTATGTGAGTGTCGGGTCACGGTATGTTCGCAGTTGGTACAATTTTCGTTTCTTCTCGTCAAAACGAAACTTCTCCACCGTATATTCCCTCTCCGCGGGACCGTTGACAACAAATATATAGATCACCTCTGAAAAACAAGCAACATAATGCGCCACAACCAATATTACAAACTGGTGGATGCGGCTGTTACGTTGTGAAAGAGAACATTCTGAGCCACTTCACGTTTTTAATTACTACGCAATCCGTGAGGGAAAAAGAAATTACAACCCATAAAAAATAACTACAGCTATATCTGCTACACACATATTGCTTGTTAAACGACGGAAACCTAAAGGTGACACACATAGTTCCAAAGAAAACGTCCTATGTTACACAATGTCTTACTGGAGTTGTAGTCTCTCCAAATGCTGAGACCGAGAGGAGTAAATGTGGGTCTGTCGATGTCGGCTACGATGTCGAGCGCGTGGGCCCCATGGCTAGGCTTCTTGAAGTCAAACAGCCATATATTTCCCGGAATCTGTGCATCAAAGCCCTGACCAGCAATAAATATGTGAGTAAATTAAAAATAACTTTATTTGTCCTTGTCTCTCTATTACGACCTCAACGTTAGTTTTCCCAAGCGTATTTCAACCAGCACTGTATTGTTTATTTTAGTTTTTCAAGTTGTAAATGGTGTTGTATTTTGTAATAATGAAATTTGTACTATTGGTTGTTGGAATTAAAATTACTGGTTCATTGATTGATTCATCGATCTTCGTCGTTATTATCTACATTGTTGCGGATTGTATTGACACCGAAGGCGGCTATCGTCATCGTCGACGTCGACATTAGTAGTAGTATCATATGACTAATAATTAACAAAAAAGGCCCCAGAACTTACCGAAGTGAAGAATGCAAGTCCACTCGGTAGCACCTGCATATCTTTAGCGCCTTCATCTAGTAGACACGGAGACAAATTATACATTGTGCGACCAAAGGTAGACAAAATTAACAGTCAACAGTGCTTTAACCTGTTCGTGTGCATATATATGAAGTGAATGAAGGCCTAATTAACAATACCAGCAATAACACAATTTGTTTTATATTTTATTTTGATTATGTGTTTATGTGATTATGTTTACACAATAAATGTAATTAAGACGAATCGGTGTGTGTGTGTGTGTGTGTGTGTGTGTGTGTGTGTGTGTGTGTGTGTGTGTGTGTGTGTGTGTGTGTGCGTGCGTGTGTGTGTGTTGGTGTGTGTTGGTGTACGCATACAAATATACATAGATCCTTCAGTACGCACGCACACACGCATTCATCAACACCTACCGACACCTGGCACCAGCCTACACCGGCCTGGCTGATGGTTGCATGCAGTCTTGTGGCGAGGAATCGTCCATCTGGAAGTGTATACTCTGAATCTACAACATGCTGAGTCGACCCATTTATGGCACTGTTGCTTCATTTCAGCTCAATTGTTTACATATCATGATATACTTTGTGACGCGCCTAGTGTGTTAACAAGGAATCAGGCTGATTAAATCAGGGATCTCGGAACAGCATGTGGTCCCAGAGGGCAGTGCGCATCATCTGTTGTGTGGATATGTTCTGGAGTTGCACCAACCGATGTCCTAGCTATGGGCATACTGCAACCACTTCATAGATAAATTAATAAATGTATTTAATTAATGCATAATGCTAGTATGTAAATAAACTTAGAAACTAGCTCGAACACATAAAGAAGAATAACTAAACACAATGCCGTACAGAGTATTGTGAAAGACTTACGCTGACTGGCTGCACAAGAGTGTTATGTAGCCAACTGTACATACAGCGACAATGTGTTGCAACATGGTTACATCGGCCGACGAGCTTGGAACAGACGCGCCAGCGGACAGCACCAACGACGAACAGGACAGCAGGCCGGAGACACCTACGAATGTCGTGACAGCTCGCTCACTTCGTACTGACTCTCTTACAAATGAACTCTACCGCGAAGCCTGGTTTTCTAGTGACGCAGTCGGTTGATGATGTATGCAAATGATCCAACATATCCGCCACGCCTAGTCTACCCACTAGATTACTAGCCATGCGTGGAAGAGATACTTGAATTCGTAGATTGGAGATGGAGATATTTTTGTTGGGAGAGCAGCTTATGTGTGATGTGCTCCATCCACTCGCCTCTTTAAGTTTTTGTTACCCTCCTTGCATCTATGGCCTGATCTACCAATTGACGATATATATATATATATATATATATATATATATATATATATATATATATATATATATATATATATATATATATAAATATATATATATATATATATATATATATATATATATATATATATATATATATATATATATATATATATATATATATATATATATATATATATATATATATATATATATATATATATACACATGCACTGCGACACCACAATCTATACATTAATACACTAACTGTGTGGATGGTCTGGCGTTTCAGCGTTCCAGCATGCAAAATGTGACAAGGTGACACGGCGACACGCCAACATGGTGACAAGGCGACCTTCTATCAGAGTACAATAAAAACCAACTCAACAAAAGGATACAACTTGAACACTACAGAACAAAAACGCGATGTCCGTGGAATAAACAAACCGGAAAAAAACTATGTTTGTTTTTAGCAAAATCGAATCGTCATTCCGATACGCCCATTCCAATAACAATTAAGAACCAGCTAATGCCCGTCCATGTAGCAAAAGTGGTGAAACCACATTTGATTTTCAAGGTAGCCGTTATAACATTTCTTGTGATTCCTGTAAAAAGGTTGTCCTACAATTTTCTTCATCATTTCACAGCACATTGACGCTCCATTTACATACATTCTGTGTATAATTCTGCCAAATCACACACCTTTCTGAAAAATGCACCGAAAGGAGATACTGCTCAATTTCGGCCCAGCCCGGTGAATAATTTAGAAATGTTGCCATGATACCATCAAATGTACATCTTATGTAGTATGAAAGACAACATTAACCGTATCCGATGTGAAATGCACTCATTAAACAAACACAAAAGTAGTTTAGAGTTGTCTTCAACCTGTCGGACAAAGACGACGCCGTGGGCGAATTGAGCATTAAATCACTTTGAACCACTTTTGTTGGCCACATACCACATTTATTATCCCTCCGCCTTTATCCACATTAAAATTCCCTTGCATAGTGATGATTGCGTATTATGAGTGAATTTATTAGTGAATTATTAGCATCACCAATTGGTAGATTACTGGTGGAAGGAGACGAACGTAGAAAGAGGCGAGCGGGTGTCGGTGCCTGGAAGGAGAGACTGCCAGACAACCCACACAGTTATTGTAGGGCTTATTAATATATAGATGGTGGGGTCACAGTTACATCTTCTGGAGAGTTGTCCACACTCAAATCGGCCACAATTCAGCTACTGTTTCCATCTTTGGTCGACAGGTAAAAACCATTATAGTAAATAACGTAATTTGCGGTTGTTTAAATAAATCGCCAATTGGTAGATCAGAGGCCACTGACGCAAGGAGGATACGGACAATTGAAAGAGACGTGTGGATGTAGGCGCCTGGGAAGAAATACTGCCATACTGCCCCCAAAGTTAGTATATTAATATATAGACCCCTCTTGCTCATCTAGTTAAAATAACTTGTGCTATTCATGCTACTGTCAGCCGTTCTTTGCAGTTCTTCTTCAAAACCTGCCGCCCCTTTACCGCTTAGATGGAGCTCATCACACTTAACCTGCTCTCCCAACAAAAACATCCCGATCAATCTACGAAATCAATTGTCTCTTCCACGCATGGCTAGTTACCTAGTGCGTAGACTAGGCGTGGCGGAAATTTTAGATCATTTGCATACATCATCAACGGCTCTTTACGGCATTGTGTTTAGTTGATTCCCCTATATGTGTTCATGCTAGTTTCTAAGTTTATTTACATACTAGCATTATATAGGGTCCTGTTTTAGTTGGTCCTTCTACTTGTATTCGTGCTAGTTTCTACATTTAGTGACACGGTAGCGTTATACAATAATACTTTAACTACGCATTGTTGTTTAATTAAATATCCAACGTTACCTATTTATCAGATTTAATCTGTCCTGTATATATATATATATATATATATATATATATATATATATATATATATATATATATATATACATATATATATATATATATATATATATATATATATATATATATATATATATATATATATATATATATATATATATATATATATATATATATATATATATATATATAGAATATATATATATATATATATATATATTTACAGGGTAGCAAGCAGATTGGAAGGTCACTCGAAGTTATGACGCTTCCTTGTTAAATATCTACATGGTTCGGGAATACATGAAATAACACTGTTTGTTAAGGTAGACTAATGAATCTTTATTCGTGGTATATATATATATAATATATATATATATATATATATATATATATATATATATATATATATATATATATATATATATATATATATATATATATATATATATATATATATATATATATATATATATATATATATATATATATATATATATATATATATATATTTACAGGGTAGATCTATTATAGCAAGCTGATTCGAAGGTCACTCGAAGTTATGACGCTTCCTTGTTAAATATCTACATGGTTCGGGAATACATGAAATAACACTGTTTGTTAAGGTAGACCAATGAATCTTTATTCGTGGTCTACATGTCACAACCGATTGCTTGTACACCAAGCAACATCACCGATTGCTTGCATACCAAGCAACATATACAGCGTGCGTGCATGCGTGT
Organism: Lamellibrachia columna; assembly: GCA_963662155.1. Lineage (NCBI taxonomy): Eukaryota > Metazoa > Annelida > Polychaeta > Sabellida > Siboglinidae > Lamellibrachia > Lamellibrachia columna. Next base: position 38,259,585 of record OY759274.1, read on the forward strand.
GTTTGTGTTTGTGTTTGTGTGTGTGTGTGTGTGTGTGTGTGTGTGTGTGTGTGTGTGTGTGTGTGTGTGTGTGTGTGTGTGTGTGTGTGTGTGTGTGTGTGTGTGTGTGTGTGTGAAAGAGCGTGCGTGTGAGCGAGCTGGCGTGTGCACAGAGTATTTGCGCTTGGCAGAATGGAACTTACAGTTACAGCTGCAATAATTAGGCGTGATGTACTTCACAAAGAAGAAGTTTTGTGAATAAGCTACCAAAGAGCATATATCGGCGGTAGTGGACAGCGACGCTTGCCGCAGAGATTTGTCGTCCGTCATTGTAGTACACTTCCGCAATGTCTGTCACCTTGGAGTCTTCCGACAACGTCAGCCGCAGCACCTGCGCCAAGCGACAGAACATGGCAGTGCAATCAGATGGTTTACAGTTTCAGAGGAGACAGAAAGAACAATAACGGAGGCGATGGTGGCAAAGACGAAACACACGACAGGGAATGTGGCAGCTGAGTGAATAATAATAATAATAGTTAATTCTATGGCGCCTATATCCTCAGTAACCTGAACTCATAGGCGCAGCAATACACATATATTAAGCATTAAGCATAATCGAGAACAGAGACGCACTAACGTCATTATGACAACGAGGGATAAGCGAAGATTTATGTTGGAAATGCAATTTGTAATAAATATGTCTTGAGTCATTTTGGGAAAGTAGCTATAGTTTCAGGTGATGAATAAAGTGCAGAAGACGAATGGCATTCACAAATGGGTAGATAGGTCGATAGATAGATAGATAGATACATATAGAATGTTTGGTATTTCCGAATACAAACATACACACATACGACACAACATAACCCACACGAAACTATGCTTAAAGGCGTGCACACACACACACACACACACACACACACACACACACACACACACACACACACACACACACACACACACACACACACACACACACACACACACACACACACACACACACACACACACACACACATAGGCACACAAACACACTCACACGCATACGCACACACAGCCCGACATACACACACTGACGCAAGCACTCACACACGCACACATACACACACACACACTCACGGACGCACGCATGTACACACGCACTGTAAAAGCATACCCTATTACAGCTTCTGGAATAGTGAGTGATTCTACTACGCGAAGTCCACTGTACCTGCGAAGGCGCTAATGCAGTGTGAGGCCCCGACATGTGGTTCACCAGCAACTGGGCGTCCGGGAACCCCACCACCCACAAGTGTCCAGTAACCACGTCAACATCGACGTAAGCGGCGAATGTTGCTAGCGGAACCACCTGAATCACACCAAATAACTGATTGATTAACTTGCTGACTGACTGACTAAATGAATAAATAAATAACTGCCGTCCAATGTGAAGCTAATCGTCTTTAGAAAATGAAATGTTGATGCCAGATAACAACTATGCATAACGGGGGTGTAGACGGCGACAGATATTGTAGAGATACCAAGTCTACCGTTATTTCTTTCATATTTACACAATGTTACCATCTATGCCTTTCGATAAAAAATCTATACCGCCAAACAATGTTTTAACATTAATAAACAACTTACTCATTCTGATTCCACACATTTCGCTAAATCACAATCTTACATAGAAAATGCACCAAAATTAAGTAAAATTAAGTAAAAAAACTCTCAGCCGTAAACTGCATATAAAACATTACCTTTTACTACATTATAAACTACGTCAGAGAAACGGCTTGTAAGATTATTCGGAACATTTTGGGAACAATAGGAAGTATCAATGATACGGAAACTGGGCTGACATTACAATACCGAAGATAGTTTACCTAACAGAGTGCGGAAATTAGAGAGGAATTACTAAAAGATATGTTTCCAGCTAAGTGTTCGGCAGAGCGATTATTGGCAGAATAAAATATGAAGATGAAAATATTTTTAGAACTCAACTAGCAGACTTCAGAAGGCACATGTGAGCAGATATTTATTCTATGAAGTAAAATTGGGCAGGTAGTGGAATGACAGACAATTTTATACATCACGTTCGTGAACCTCTTAAAGGCCTTTAATTTCGTGCAACGAAGGAGCCTTTGGAAAATTACGGAGAGCTACGGAATCATTCATAAGAAAATCAAAATGATTAAGATCTTAAAGGCGGGCAATGCATGTGCATTGTTAGATAAAATCAAGACAAGAAGATGGAAAGGATTGACCACGAGAAAGACAAACTGATGAAAACTGTAGCACAAGAAAGACAAGAGCTGGGGTGGAAGACATTTACTGAAACCAAACATGTGGACAAAGATAGAACAATCTGTACAAGGAGCCCTCCAGCTTGATGTGCCACCGTACAAGAAGACGATATGCAAACTTTGGTAATGGAGTGGTTTAACTTATTTATTGTTATTATAACAATTTCAACAGCTATCAAGGTAATTGCAAATCACAATAAGAGTACTTTTTATATAAATTATTTCGTTTATTTCATTTAGAGAAAACATAACTCATTTGGTAATGACTGGCAGAAACCATGACATTTCGATAATGATTCAAATATAAGGCATAGTAACATAGGCTGTGATTGGCTCTCTTACAGGCGAGTGTCACGGTTAGATTTTATAGTGTCACGTTTACTTTAAGTGTCTCGATCCACCGTCGCGTTTATGGCTCAAAAACCTAGCCATTCGCCTTACCTGGATTAGTGTCAAAGTGTTGTCCGATTTCCGGATGTAGATGTTGATGCGTTTCCCTCCCAACTCCGTCATGTATACATACCTGGAACATGTTGTACATAAGTTATTGCCCCATTTCTCAGTAACATAATAAATCTCCCAAACATTTAAAGTGAAACAACATTGATGGTTTTGGGTATATGCACATATATTAATTACCAAAAGATAACCATTTGTAACTGCTATTATCAGGTCAGTGGTATACGAGGAAAGCGAAGTTGAACACAAAACATTTGAATTTGATGTGCAGCACCATATAGTTAGAGCAATCAAGAGGGTCGAATTCTGGTAAATGTGTCTAGCAAGAAGTGTAGCAAAATTCGCTCGCCAAATAAAAATATATTGTTATCCTTGCCAACAGGAAACCGCCATGGTGTATGGATCCAAACTCAACTTATGTAACATATGTTGGCCGTTGCTTACAAAACTATTCCTCTTTATGAGAAAATATCACAACATATTTTTTTGAGACTGCGTTGGTTTTGTGCATCATTTAATTAACCAAGCGTAGACTACGTTACCTGGATTTCATAGAACTGCGCCTGCATGTGAACCGAGAAATGATCGGACAGTTTAGAACACATTCTGATAAAAGCAAAGACATAATTTTTTTTCGTTTTAAACATGGCCAACTCCGGATAGACAACAATACTGCGGATACCTACTTTCCATCCGGGGATGTGTTTATGCCAATCGGGATGTTACGTCCTACTAGGAGAATATGCCCTCTTGTGTCATCGTAGTAGCCGACATTGCCAAGACTGAGACGACGAAGGAACTCCACTTTAAAATCAAACTTGATGTGGTTGGTGAAGTAGAAACTGTCTTCTCCCAGTCGCCACGATGCCGCATGGTCTGATGGTGCACACGAAAACAGCGATGAACTTGAAATATCCATTAAAATGTTTAAAACTTTCGAAGAGCCCCCAAGGTACGCTTGATAATTTGATATAATGTGTTTATTTTAATCATGAATATGTTAGTTGTGTTGTTTACCATTGTAAAATGCACACAGATTTTTTTTCTGATTTGCATAATACTTTTGTAAATAGTTGCAATATTACATCAGATATGTGCTTGCCAAAGACAGTTGTCACGAAAGGAAGCAGCACAGTGATACCTGGTGGGAACGAACATGGACAGGCTCAACAAGTTACTTCCTTGTGTTGGCATGATATTTGGGTGCAATGTGGTAGGCCACGTAATGGTGAAGTAGCCGATATCATAAGATGAACTTGGTATCATTATGCTGAGAGATATGTTATCAAGGAAGACATAAAGATAAAAAGTAATAGAATGTCTGAAATGATAAGGTAATGATAAAAACTATGACAAAGTGAATAGTTTGAAAAATTCGTGTCATTTTCTGCAAAATGTTATTGATAGTCATAGGTTGAAAATATATTGCTGGCATATTCACCTCAAAATTTGAACAATTGTACAATTCTGTTGCATTTTATGAAGATAATATTCACTTTTTAAAAGTAAAATTGTCGATTTTTTTATATTAATATCTGCATGCATAAAACTGATGATAATACCGATGGTCACAATTGCCATCAGCAGCATGACATTGATATTGGTGATCTTACGAAATGTGTAATTTGCTTGAAACATGGGTAAAAAGAAGAAAATGGCATATTTTCTAACGATATTATACATGACACTGAGAAACTGTTCAAAGCTTTAATCTTGTTAACAATGGCATTTTTATCATTGTGTATCCCCAATGAGTTACTAATAGGTACAACGGCGCCACTTCAAAAAGATAAAATGAAAGTGCATCATAGCTCTGACAACTATAGGGCGTTGACCTTATGTAACATCATTAGCAAGCTTTATGATGCCATTATAACCAAACAACAAACTGGAGTTTTTGGTATATCAGATTAGCAATTTGGGTGTAAAGATGGCTTGACTACAACATCGTGTACATTTATGGTAAATGAAACCATTTCATATTACATAAATAATGGTAGTACAGTGCATGTTTTATTATTTGATGCTTCTAAAACATTCGATGGAATGAAATGTTATTAGCTGTTTAAAAGATTAATTGACAAGAATATTTCCACATTTGTTGTAAGACGTGTACTCCTGATGCATACAAACCAGAAACTACAGGTTAGAAAGAACGATGTAATGTCAAACCGATTCAATGTGAAGAATGGGGTTCGCCAACGAGGTGCTATGTCTCAACTTCTATTTGGATTTATATGGATGGGTTGTTTGATGAGTCAAATAACTTGGTATTGTCTGTTATATCGGGCAACATTTCTGCGGAGCTGCAGATTATGCAGATAACAATGTCCGAACAATGATTGAGGTGTGTGAAAAACACTATGTTTTCTTTAATGGGTCTAAAAGCAAAATATTGGTGTACAACACGAAGGATGCTGATATGCATTTTGAAATAAATGGTACGGATGTTTTTACATGTGAGAAAACTATACATCTGGAAAATGTACTAGGCACAACCAATCAGTATGAAATTGTGTTTAAGAAATTTAATCGTAATGTAAACATAATGATATCTGAGACTGTGGCGTAACAGTGCTAAGAAGATGTATAGACAGTAGTGTAATACTTAGTGCAAAATATGGAAGCTATAATATAGTTCGCACATAGATTTAACACTATTATTAACACTACTAATTGCCTTTAGATGTTGCTTTGGTCTATATATTAATAATGCTTTACAGAACAGTAGTCTTGTCAAACAAAATGTTTCCTAATAATATAGCAAATAAAATGACATTTGTCTAAAAGTCCACTATGGTCCAGAATGTAAAACACATTATCTCCAAATATAACGTGAAACACCATAAACTATTGTATATGTATATGAGTGCCATACAATTTAAATGTAAAGAAACGTGGAATATAAATGGAAATTCAGCATATTGTGACTGGGCAAATATGATCGGTGAATTGGTGGTAATCGGAGATTGTAACAATGATGCAGTCTTAAATAAGGAAGAATGTAATGCTGTAATTTCATATCTCAGCACAATATAATTTGTTTTCTAACGGCTGTTTCTTATATGGAACTTTATCATTTGTTTAATATGTACATGCTTGTGGATCTTGAGTCCCAAAAAAGATGTTAATGACAATAATAATATATATTATATCGATAGTTGTTCAAGATCTCAGTAGAAAGAGTCCGAGTGAAATCGACATTTTAGTTATTTTCCAAGGAAATGACATTTAAAGAAATTATTTTACAACATTAATCTGAAATCAAAACCAAACCTGTTGAAAGATATCATAATTCCGGATAGTCTACATGGCGTCGGTTAACATTGACAAACGACATAAAGTTTTAGAAACACTGAAGTCATACTAACTGTGTGAATGTCGGGTCACGGTATGTTCGCAGTTGGTACAACTTTCGTCTCTTCTCGTCGAAACGAAACTTCTCCACCGTATGTTTTCTCTCCGCGGGACCGTTGATAACAAATATGTAGATCACCTCTGAAAAACAAGTAACATAATGAGCCATAACAAATATTACAAACTGGTGAATGCGGCTGTTACGTTGTGACTAAGAACATTCTGAGCCACTTCACGTTTTTAATTAGTATGCAGTCCGTGAGGGAAAATAAATTACAACCCGTCAAGAAATAACAACAGCTAAGTCGCTACACACACACATTGCTTGTTAAATGACGGAAACCTAACGGTGACACAAACATTTCCAAAGAAAGCGTCCTATGTTGCACATTGTCTTACTGGAATTGTAGTCTCTCCAAATGCTGAGACCGAGAGGACTAAATGTGGGTCTGTCGAGGTCCCCTACGATGTCAAGCGCGTGGGCCCCATGCCTGGGCTTCTTGAAGTCAAACAGCAATATATTTCCCGGAATCTGTGAAACCAAGCCCTGTCCAACAATAAAGACGTGAGTAGGTTAAAAATAACATTATTTGTCCATGTCTCTCTATTACGTCCTCAACGTTCGTTCTCCCAAGCGTATTTCAATCAAGATTGTATTGTTTATTTAACTTTTACATGTTGTAAATAGTGTTGCACTTTGCAATAATGAAATTTGTACTATTGGTTGTTGGAATTAAAATTACTGATAGATTGATTGATTGATTGATTGATTGATTGATTGATTAATCGGTCTTCATCGTCATTATCTACGCTGTCGTGGAGTGTATTGACACAGAAGGCGTCTTTTGTCAAGGTCAATTCGATATGAGTAGTATTATCATACGACTAATAACTAAAACAAAAGGCCTCAGAACTTACCGATGTGATGAACGCCAGTCCATTCGGTAGTACTTTGATATCTGAAGACCCATTATCTAGCAGACACGGAGAAAAATTATATCTAAATCTAATTATATAAGTCTGATACCGCGCTTACAACCATAAAATAACAACATCTACAAACAAATATACATACATCCATCACTACGAATTATCTAGCAGAAATGTAGACAAATTATACCAAAGCTGTACCAGGTCTGATACCGCGCATACAAACATGAAATAAAAAAACTATATCATGTACCTCTATTGTGGGGAAACATTGTACGACCTAAGACAGACAAATTTAACAGTCAACAGTGATTGCAACCTGAACGTGTGCATTGATATGAAGGCCCCAATAACAATAACAGCAAGCCGCTCCTGCAATTTTTTTATGTTTTATTTTGTTTATGTATGTTTACACAATCAGTGTAATTAAAACGAGTCGGTATATATATATATATATATATATATATATATATATATATATATATATATATATATATATATATATATATATATATATATATATATACAATTATACATATATCCATCAGTACGCACACACTCACGCACACACGCACCCAGTCATACACGCACGCACGCACACAGACAGTCATCAACACCTACCGACACCTGGCACCAGCCTACACCGGCCTGGCTGGTGGTTGCATGCCGTCTTGTGGCGAGGAAACGTCCATCTGAAAACCAAGAAACATACTGATTAAATGAGGGATCTCGTAAAAGCATGTGGCCCCAGAGGCGCAGTGCGCATGACCTTCTGTTGCGTGGACATGCTCCGGAGCTTCATCATCCGCTGTCCTAGCTATGGACAAATAGCAACCACTATATAGGTAAATTAATTTATTTATTTAATTAATGGATAATGCTAGTATATAAATAAACCAACACGATCAAATACAGAGGAATCAACTAAACACAATGCCGTACAGAGTATTCTGAAAGACTTACGCTGACTGGCTCCACAAGAGTATTATGTAGCCAACTGTACATACAGCGACAATGTTTTGCAACATCGGTCGACGAGCTTGGATCAGACGCGCCAGCGGACAACACAAACGACGAACAGGATAGCAGGCAAAAAACAGCTACGAATGTCGTGACAGCTTGCTCACTTCGTATTGACTGTCTTACAAATGAAGTATACCGCGAACCCTGGTTTTCTAGTGACGCAGTCGGTTGGTGAAGTATGCAAATGATCTAACATATCCGCCACGCCTAGTCTTCTCACTAGATCAATATCCATGCGTGGAGGAGACACCTGATTCCGTAGATTTATGGGGATGTTTTTGTTGGGAGTGTGATGACATCCATCCAAGTGGTAAAGGAGCTGCAGGTTTTGCAGACGCGTGTTTTGCAAAGTGCAAAGAACGGTTGACAGTATCATGAATAGGAAAAGTTATTTTAACTAGATGAGCAAGAGGGGTCTATATATTAATAATACACTAATTTTGGGGGCAGTATGGCAGTATCTCTTCCCAGGCGCCTATGTCCACTCGGCTCTTTCAATTTTCCTTACACTCCTTACATCTATTGCCTCTGATCTACCAATCAGCGATATATATAAACATCCACAGAGGCAGTTATTTACTATAATGTGTATTTACCTGTCGGCCAAATATGGAAACAGTAGCCGAAATGTGGCCGATTTGGGTGTGAGCAACTCTCCAGAAGACGCAACTGTGACCCCACCATCTATATGTTAATACAATGACTTTGTGGGTAGTCTTGCGTTTCAGCGTTGAAATAAAAGTTCCGAAAAACGGTTAAAAATCGACACGCAAAACGTGACACGGCGACACGGTGACACGGCGACACACCGACAGAGCGACAAGGCGACCCTCTCTCATAGTTGATCGCTAGCTGTACAATAAAAACCAACT